>CM077161.1:151613545-151659328 GCA_039583875.1 Platanthera guangdongensis | reverse complement strand
TCATGCTCTAATGATCTTCAAAAGGGGGCTGCAGTCGTCAACCATGCGATTAACCACAGTCAATGATCATCAAGTAATGCCCACTTATTTTGATAATTAAATATAGAAATAACTACTTTATGTTATTCCCCTTATAAAAGCTTAATGAAAGTCCAAGAGACCTATTGTAAATTCTCCTTTTATTGTATTTAATCCCACATTACCAAATGTATTTTTTTATTCCTTCACTACTCTATATAAAGAGTGGTGCTCTCATGTAATAAACTAAATTATTTGGAACAATAATAATCTTCCTTCCAAACTCTCATATGGTATCAGAGCTAAAAATCAAATCCTCTCGACTTCCAAAATCGCGTGAACTCCCCTGCCTCGCACGAAAATGTTTCTGATTTTGTGGGAAGTGTGTTGGCCTTACATGACCTCTCCTGTTCGGAAGTATTACTCGCACTAAACCCCCCTTCTAGGTATTCCCCAATTTTGCCCCATTGCCGCTCAACTTCACGCCGTCGGCAGAAGAAGCCTTCTTCCAAACAAATTTATAGGATTTTGTTGCCAGCCTCCTGCTAACTCGCAATGTATTAGCCTTCGCCTCAAGGTAGAGGTCCAACATCTTCTCCTCTGCTCCTAGCACCGCTACCAATCCAAGGAAACATGCATCTCTGGACTCGTGTCCCTTCCATCCGAGTCGCCAATCTCTCTAGCTTCCCGATCTCACCATCTTCTTCGTGCATAGCTCTCACCGATCGCTAATTCCATGTGATCGCCCTGCTTCTCCGTGAAGGGCTCTTGCTTCTTAGCCTTTTAGTTTTCACGTACATCAGAGCTCTCGCATCCCCCAACCAATGCAATCTCGCCGCCTCTGCTTGTTGCAGACTCGCTCATCTTGTTGCCTCTGAATTGATCCAACTAAAACCTCATGGAAAGAGGGACCGTCTTCATAGTCTCTAGAGGCGAAAATTATGAAATTAGCTTTATGTGGACTCGCACGCCATTCCCAGTCCACATGATCTCACATTTCAGATTACTTCATCCAGTCAATCTATGAAGCACCGACACTCTAAAATGGCCTGAGTGTCGGTGCCGGACACTCCGACACGCGTCCGACATGCCAACACGCTCGGACGCGCGTGTCGGAAGTCCCGGACACGCACTTATTCGGGACTCGCGTGTCCCGCTAAATTGGACACGCGAGTCCCGTGATCCGGATATTTATTTATTCCGTCTCCCGCATTCCATTTTTCTCTTGTAACCCGTGTTCCACCTTCTTCCCGATTAGGGCATCTCCAGCTCTGCGCTCAGCTTCGTCTTCACCAACCACTGCAACCACCACTAGCATTGATCTGCTTCTACCACCATCGATCTGCGGCCACCGCTAGCTCTTCTTCAGGTATATCTCTTCTTCCTACTCTATTTCTTAGCATCAATCTGCTTCTACCACCATCGATCTGCGGCCACCGCTAGCTCTTCTTCAGGTATATCTCCACTTCTTACTCCTCTATTTCTTAGCATCGATATGCTTCTACCACCATCGATCTGCGGCCACCGCTAGCTCTTCTTCAGGTATATCTCCACTTCCTACTCTTATATTTCTTTTTCCAAGGTAAACCGTATACTCTTAGATCTACTTCCCCTTCCTAATCCTCGTCTTCATTCAGGGACAGCTCTACTTCCTGATTCCTCCTGTTCCGAGCACTTTCTTCTATCAGTCGGCAATACGTCGTCAGAAGATCAACAAGTCCAAGATTCCTTCTTCCTCTCAGGTAATTTCTTTCTACTCATGGAAAGGCGGGAGACAATTTATCTTGCAAGTGTAATTTTTGTGAAAAAGATTTTACAAGTTCATATACAAGAGTGAGAGCACATTTGTTAATTCTTAGTGGAAAAGATATTGGAAAATGTGTCAAAGAAGAGAAAGAGTGATTTCATCGAGATAGAAAATTTAGAAAGAAAGTTGAATGCTAGAATTGCAAGTCTTGCTCCTAAAAAAGTTCATTTGCCCCCTTTTAGTATTTCAAGTAGTGAATGTGGGTCTTCTAGTCTGGTTGATTATTTTACTAAAAAAAGAAAAGTTGAAAGTGGTGGAAAAGAAGCTCTTGAAAACGCATTTAACTGTGCTCAACGAAAACAGTTAGACTATGAGATTGCGGGAATGTTTTATTCAGCAGGTTTGTCGTATAATCTAGCAAGGAATCCATACTTTATATCCGCTTTTACTCATGCTGCAAATCATAATATTGTGGGATACTTATCACCAAAATACAATTTGCATAGGACAACCTTGTTGCAAAAGGAGAAATTAAATATTGATAAATTGTGTGCACCTATCAGAAATATATGGAAGGAGAAGGGTGTTAGCCTAGTGAGTGATGGATGGAGTGACTCCCAACGACGACCACTTATTAATTTCATTGCAGTTAGTGATGGAAAAGCAATGTTTTTGAAGGTTGTTGATTGCTTGAGTGAGATAAAGGATATGCATTTTATTTTTAACCTATTCAAAGAGGTTATAAATGACATTGAACATGAGAAAGTTGTCCAAATTATAACTAATAATTTTGCTAATTGCAAGGTTGCGGGACAACTTATCGAACAAAAATTTGAGTCCATTATTTGGACTCCTTATGTGGTGCATACTCTGAATCTTGCATTGAAGAATATATGTGATCCAAAGAATACAGAGGTAAATCAAGATGTTTATTTGGAATGCAGTTGGATCTCAAAAATTGTTTCAGATGTTTTGCAGGTAAAAATTTTTATCATAAATCATTCCATGAGGTTAGCAATTTACAATGAGTATGTTAACTTGAAATTATTTCTGTTGTTTTGTAGGTAAAGAATTTTATCATGAATCATTCCATAAGATGAGCAATTTACAATGAGTTTGTTAACTTGAAATTGATATCCATTGATGATACAAGATTTGCTTCAATGATTATGATGTTAAAAAGATTTAAGCTCATTAAAAATGGTCTCCAAAGCATGGTGATTTGTGAGAAATGGAATATTTATCGAGATGATAATCAAGGAAGAGCAAGGTTTGTGAAAGAAAAAATACTAAATGATTCATGGTGAGACTCTATTGATTACATCATATCCTTCATGACTCCAATTTATAATATTTTGAGGATTTGTGATACAGATAAGCCTTGCATTCACTTAGTCTATGACATGTGGGATGATATGATTGAAAAAGTGAAGAAAGTTGTTTATGATCATGAGGTTAAAAGGTTAAATAAGCAATCAACTTTTATGATATTGTTCAAGTAATATTACTTGATCGTTGGTCAAAGAACAACACTCATCTTCATTGCTTAACACATGTCTTGAATCCAAAGTAATTTATAACTTTTCATGTGTTTTTTTATATTTATATTAATGTTTAATTTTTATGTTATTAATACGTGTGTTTCTTTTTAAATTAGATATTATAATGAACAATGACTCAATGAAGATCCTTCAAGAGTTTCTTCATGTAAGGATAGTGAGATAATTCAAGAAACTAAGAAATGTTTAGGAAATACTTTTCGGATATTGAGGAGCGAACGCGGGTGTATTTAGAGTACACAAATTTTGCATACATAAATGGAGATTTTAGAGATTTTGATTCAATTCAAAGCAGATATTTTATGGATCCCAAGGCTTGGTGGGTTGTTCACGGAAAAGTACTCCTATTCTACAAAGCTTAGCCTTAAAACTTCTTGCACAACCATCACCATCATCATGTGCGGAGAGAAATTGGAGTACATATGCTTTGTGCACTCAATGAAAAGAAATAGAATGACACCAAAGCGTGCAGAAGATCTGGTTTTCATACACAGCAATTTACGTCTACTTTCAAGAAAAAAAACACAATATACACAAGGAAAAACAAATACGTGGGATATTGTTGGAGATGCTTTTGATACATTCGAAGATGTTGGTATGCTAAAAATTTCAAATCTCTCACTGGATGAGCTGGACATGGAATTAGTTATCATTTTAGATGATATATAATATGTAGGTATGAGTATTACATTTTTATATGCTAAGTTTGTTTATTTCTTGTCTATTTATTAGTATTTTGCAATTTTTATAATCATAAAATATGAATTTAACAAACATATCCAAACGTGTCGAAATTAGTAGTTTAGGAGAATGGACGATTCGTGTGTCGTGTCATGTCGTGTGTCGCGTGTCGGTGCAGCATAGCAGCCAATCAACGACAAGACCTTCGAGCATTATCTGTGAGTTCTATATCCTTCTAGATTACTTCTCCATGCCTATCTGCGTGGAGACAGAGATAAGAAGACATTGCTGAACTATGAGCCTATTGTTTATGAATTTCCTAGAGGTGTTTCCAGAAAAGTTACTTGGAGTACCACCAAGTAAAGAAATTAATTTTTCTATATAGAACTCGTAGAAGGGGCGATACCCGCAGCGTAAAAAAAATATATCAAATGGCTCGAAATGAAAAATTAAAAGGGTGGTGTTATTTGTACACCATAAATAGCTATTTATAGCCCATGGATATTTGTACACTACAAAATTATATTTGTACCTCGATAGACTATTTATACCACAATATTTGAAATTTTAATATTGTAAAGAAAGGTCCAAACCTTGTATATACTTCTTGAATGAATAAGTACAAGTATGAATACAAATATATAGGAGAGAGAAGAGGAAGACTAAGCTATACAAACAATGTGAGACTAACTACTAAATCCTATATGGGTCATATTAATGGGTCAATACATCATGTTTTCTAATATTCTCTAACACTCCCCCGTAAGCTGGAGCGTACAAGTCGTAGGCACCAAGCTTGGATAAGAACTGATGGTACATTTGTCGCGGTAATGCCTTGGTGAGAATGTTGGCAACTTGCTCTGACGCAGGAACATCCTCCAACTCTAACTTCTTTAATTGAACCTTTTCACAAACGAAATGACAGTGAACTTTGATGTGCTTGGTCCGCTCATGAAACACAGGATTCTTCGCAATGTGAACTGCAGCTTGACTATCGCAAAACAAGGTTGTTGGTGAGGATAAAGTGACCCCCAAATCACCAATTAGACCCTCAAGCCAGGTGAGTTAAGATACAACGGCTTCCATTACACGATACTCCGCTTCAGCAGATGACCGAGCAACTACAGACTGTTTTTTGCTACGCCAAGTGATAAGATTCCCCCCAAAGTAGGTACAGAAGCATATAGTAGAACGTTGATCATCCAGGGAACCCGCATAGTCCGCATCTGAGTATACAACAAGAGATAGAGAGGAAGATGACTTATATACCAATCCTTGTCCAGGAGTTGTCTTCAAATATCTGAGGATGCGTTCTACTGCCTTAAGATGAGAAGTCCGAGGAGCGTGCATAAATCGGCTGACAACTCAAACAGCAAATGAAATATCAAGTCTTGTAACTGTTAGGTATATTAATTTTCCCACAAGACGTCGATAATACTCAGGGTTCGTAAGCAGGAAATCAGAGTCAGACCATGAGCACATAACTTGTGGTTGGCATCCATCGGAGTTTCCACAGGTTTATACCCAGAATAGCCAGCATCGTCGAGAATATCAAGACAATACTTTCGTTGTGACGGAACTAGGCCATCGGGCCATCTCGCCACCTCAAGTCCAAGAAAGTACCTTAAAGCCCCAAGATCTTTTGTCTGAAAAACGGAGTTCAAGTGTTGCTTGATTTTCTGTATCCCTGTGGTGTCATCGCCAGTAATCAAGATATCATCCACATATACCAGGAGAATGACAGTCCAGTTGATTGATGATGAGTGAAGAGAGAGAAGTCGGTCGAGCTCGACTTGAATCCAACATCGCGAACTGCCTTGCTAAATTTTTCAAACCAAGTCCTGTGAGACTGTTTGAGACCATAAATAGATTTCCGAAGAAGACATACACGAGACTCACGCGTGGTCTCAAACCCGGGAGGTTGATGTATATAGACTGTCTCTTGAAGGTCGTCATTCAAAAAGGCATTTTTAATATCTAGCTGATGGAGAGGATAGTGTCGATGCACAGCCAAGGAGATCAGTACCCGAACAGAGTTCAACTTGGCAACGGGAGAGAAGGTTTCATCATAATCAAGTCTCTGTCGTTGAGTAAATCCTCGCGCCACAAGTCGGGCCTTGAGCCGGTCAATTGTCCCATCCAGATCATGTTTTATAGTAAACACCCACTTGCAACTAACACACGAATGTCCGTAAGGAGGAGGAACCAGATCCCAAGTCTGATTAGACCAAAGAGCAGTCATTTCCTCCTCTATGGCCGCGCGCCACACTGGATGTCGAAAAGCCTCTTGCACTGAGTTAGGAATAGAAATGGTGGAGAGGGAGAGAGCAAACTTGCGTAGAGATAAAGCAAGGCGATGCATAGAGACATAATTAGCCATAGGGTGAGCGGTAGATGCTAATGCTGGATCGTCAGTCCGCGAGATAGCATTGTTAAAGGTAGGCTGTTGTAGAGCTCCAGAGACCGGGGTACGACAAGTGTAGACATGAGTAAGAGGTGGTTTGGATGGTAGAGGTGGTGGAGCAGGTGCCAGAGGGGGGGTTGGAAGTAGAGGTGGTAAAGAAGACGTGACGGGAACAGTCGGACGAGGAATGGAAGGGGAGAGAGGAGGAGCGATGACAGATGATGAGTCGTAGAATGGTTGAGCCTCTTGAAAGGTGACATCGGCAGAGAACGACTTTGTCATGAGTCGTAGAATAACACGCATAGCCTTTCTGGGTCCGAGAGTACCCGAGAAACATGCACTTGCGGGCCCCGGGGAGCAAACTTATCCGTGATCGGACCAAGATTGTGAACATAGCATGTACAACCGAACACACGAGGCGTGAGAGTAAACGGGGATTGGGGCGGAAAGAGGAGACTAAACAGAGTGGCATGGTCGAGCACAAAAGAGGTCATGCGATTGATGAGGTGACATGGCGTAGAGACAGCAAAGTTCCAAAAACGAGTAGGAACATGCATTTGAAGCATGAGAGACCGAACAACATCAAGAAGATGACGATTTTTTTGCTCTGCCACACCATTTTGTTGAGGCGCATATGCACATAAGGTTTGATGTATAATACCGAACTCGGTGCATAAGTTTGCAAATGTCTGGCTAGTGTATTCTTTGGCGTTATCCGTGTGAATAACCTTTAGAGGAGAGGGGAACTGTGTATATATTTCGCTAAGGCACGAAATCTAGTGGTTAGTTCAGCACGATCCCGAAGTATGTATAACCAGGTTAAGCGTGAATAATCATCAAAAAAGTGACAAAATATCGATATGCAAACATACGAGGGGTTTTATAAAGACCACAAATATCGGAATGTACCAATGAAAATGGAGTATCACTCTGAGTACAAGTAGGAGAAAAAGAAATACGATGTTGTTTCTCAAAGATACACAACTCGCAAGAAAACTCATGCAGGGAGACATTTGGAAGAGCCTTCTTAAGAATCTGGAGGGGAGCATGCCCGAGACGACGATGCCAGTCGGTAGTAGAGACAACGGAAAGAGCGGAAGGAGGGACATCGAGGAGATAGAGCCCATTTGACCGTCGTCCCTTACCAATGATATTTTGCGTGCTCCGATTCTACGTAACAAAGATAGAGGGTGAGAAAGTAACACACCAATTGAGGTCTTGTGTGAGGCGGCTAACGGAGAGTAAGTTAAATGGGGAACGAGGAACATGAAGAGCAGAAGTCAGAGATAGAGTGGTATGAGGGGTATATCAGCAGCACCAGAGAAGGGGGTGGTATCACCATTTGCCACAGTGATGAACTTGGGGTGAGCAATCACTGAATATTGCGGAGGGCGTTGCGAAGTAATATGATGTGTGGCATCCGAATCCACAATCCGGTGAGAGCTTTGCGAGAGACAAGAGATACCTTCATTAGAAATAGATGCGGCGGAGCCAGACGAGCGAGAGATCACCCCTTGCAGGTGTTGGAGCTGAGTGCGTAGAGCATCAATGTCTACCGAGCTGAGTGCGAGAGATCATCCTTGCTAGTGAAGAGTGTTGTAGAAGCGTTGGGGAGAGAGTAACAGGAGTATCCGGGGGCAGGGTGACCTTCATAAGCATGGAGCACACATCAAATAAAGATGGGGTGGTAGTAGATGAGAGAATCTGGGCCCGAACATTGTGGAGGTGAGAAGGAACCCGGACATCATCATCGCAATCCTGACAGCTTCTTTCTGAGCCCGTTGAGTGGTCAGATCTGTAGTGGGAGGCTGATGCTGGATCCAAGCCTCCACCAGGGTCTTGGCTTTAGCAACAAAGGAGATCATATCACCAGAATCCACAGGATCAAGGTTATGAAGATCTGAGATAATGTCCAAACCTTGTATATATTTCTTGAATGAATAAGTACAAGTATGAATACAAATATATAGGAGAGAGAAGATGAAGACTAAGCTATACAAACAATGTGTGACTAAATACTAAATCCTATTTGTGTCATATTAATGGACCAATACATCATGTTTCCTAGTATTCTCTAACAAATATAAACATAAAATAATCGCCCTATATAAATTTGATGTCGCTGTGGAGATGCAATTCTTGCATCAACAATAGCTAAGCGCATTTTGTAGAAAATCATGTTCAATCCTTGCATTGGGCCACAATGATTTTCTTCTAACATAGGATCTTTCAGATATTTTAACACACTCACACCATTCATGGAACCTTGTTTTCATTTATTATATAAAATGAAGACCAATGGTCGGAACTGCAAGAATTTCAGTATATTTTTACAAAATTCGGAGAAACCGTCCTAACCACTCTCATAAGTTGAATACAGGTTCTTTAGAGCAGCTTCTTCATGTATTCTGGATAAATAAGATAACGTTTCATCTTGATGTATGCAAGCATTGAAATCAAATTCGGCGAAATAGGGGGAGGCCAGGATGAGGTCGGGATCAGACTCCAGAAAACCCACAAAAGGGTAGATCTGAGAATATACTAGACCGGAGGAGAGATTCCAACGGCGGCGGGTGGCGGCGGGCGACGAGCGGCGAATGGAGGAAATGCTGGGCGGGTGAGGTGCGAGGAGCGACTTGTCGGGTGAGAAATGGGGAGAGGCGGAACTGCCGGAAGGGGGTACAAATATTAGATTTTTGGTATTAAATATATGATGTTTTAATATGAGTTAGGGTGTGTAAATAGAGAAAGTTGATGTACAAATATCAGCACCCAATTAAAAAAGACAACTTCAGGAATAATTGGACAAAATGTTTATTCATCCCAAGTCATCACTTAGAGGTGCCCTTGTTCTATTTGTTAAGAAGGACGATACTTTACACTTATGTAATGATTAGAGGTAATTGAATAAACACAATCAAAAATAAATATCATCAAATGCGAATTAAAAAAATAAAATATTTTAGATAGCTTTCACTATAAGACACGGACATACCGATTTGTGGTAATGTTGTTTGGACTAACAAACGCACACGTTGTTTTTATGAATTTGATGAATAGATGTTCAAAGAATATTTAAATAAATATTCTTGTATTCATGAATGGCATCCTTGTCTATTCAAAAAATAAGGAGGAACATTTTGCACACTTAAGGACAGTATTGCAAACATTGAAAAGTAATAAGTTATACGCAAAACTTAAAGTGTGAATTTTAGTTAAAAGATGTTATCATTTTAGAACATGTGATGGACAATAACCAACATATTGATGAAATAAGACCGAAAAAGTCGCCAACAATGGCGATAATAACTCACTGACAATTCCACGAAAAAGTCACCAGCAATGGCGATTAATAACTCACTGAACAAAGCGAGTGAGTGGAGCAGGAATGAAAGTTGCTTCGTGGTCATATGAACGCTCTCACGATGTTCCATTCATCAAGCACCTAGTTCTACTAAATTTCTATTCATTTGTGATGTCGTCATGGCTCTGGGGACTCGATTCCTCTAGTGTCTCCACATGGTCATTCCTCAACCAAATGCTTTTTTATAAGCCAAGCAAAATTGTAACAATTTCAGCATACAAGCAAGAGATCACTGGTTTTGTCTGATTGCATATCTACATATTGTTAGGATTTTCGTATTTAGCATTCTATATTTTTGCATGACTTATAAGTTTTGATGTTTTAAGGAGTAAATCTTAACTCATATAAATTATGTATGTATTATCCTAGTACCGTCGTGTTATATATTCATTCAGACAATTTGAAGGTCTAAAATTTACCAATATGACAAACTAATAATACTATATCCAAATTATGTGATCTCTTTGCAATGACTCGTCGGTCATCATAAATGATTTGTAGGCTGCAATTTCTATGGACCTTAATATGGCAATAAAATTTGAAGGCATTCATTCAAGTTGTTGTGCACTAATCAGTGACAACTTTTCTTACGCTAATGCAACTTCCATGCTAATTCATCCACTTTTTTAACTTTTAAAATTTAATTATTCACATACTGATATCTAATAACAATGCTCCAATCTTCAATTTGTTACTGTATTTAATGTAGGGTGATAATTGTTGGTCGGTTACATTTCCATTTTTGCATTACAAAGACGCAAGATGGTTCAATCTTGCATGGGATGAGGGGAATGTGGGATAAATATAACTTTCCTTTTGGAGTTACTCTTTATCGGTTTATGTACTTTAAATTTTGATGCATTTTATTCATACCAATAGACTTGTATACTAAGTAAATTTTTAATATGATAATAAAAACTAAAAGCGCAGCATAAATTTGAAATATTTTTATGTAAAATAGGCCTTCTGAAAAAAAAAATATCTTAGTCTCTAGCATACAAATTTAACATATGTTTAATTTAAAGCAAGTTTGCAAATGTCGCATGTCAGGGACACGTCAATTTGAGTTTTTTATGCCACGAGTCAGTTTTAATATGTCGGGAATATATTAGGGATATTTCATATATTGAGTTTCAAATTTAATTAATTATATACATAATTATATATACATGTGTGGATAAAAACTCAAACTTGTAAATATTTTCTCTATATTCAAATACAAAGTATGAATACATATTTATAGGAGGGAAAAAGAGAGAAGAGAGTCCTATACAAGATGTGGGACTAAAAGAAGAGAAAGAATAAACAAAATACATGAGCTATATGGGCCCCTTTACATAGGCTTTTCTAACACTCCCCCGCAAGCTAGAGCGTACAAGTCGTATGCATCAAACTTGGACAAAAACTGATAGAATAGGGTATTTGGTAGAGCCTTTGTGAGGATATCAGCAACTTGTTCAGTGCCCGGAACATGCTTTAATTCTATCTTCTTCGTTTGAACCTTTTCCCGGATGAAATGACAGTCTACTTCAATATGCTTCGTACTCTCATGCAAGGCTGGATTCTTTGCAATGTGTATAGCTGCTTGGCTGTCACATAGCAGGAGTGCCGGTGAGGGAAGTTTTACCCCGAGGTCGACAAGAAGATTTTCAAGCCACGTTAGCTCAGAGACAACCGACGCCATTGATCGGTATTCTGCTTCTGCTGAGGATCGATCACAACTGCATGCTTCTTACTTCGCCAGGTAATGAGATGACCTCCAAAGTAGGTACAAAACCCACTGGTTGATCGACAATCATCCAAGGAACCAGCATAATCAGCATCAGAGTATGCAACTAATCTTGGAGTAGAAGATGAGGTCTTGTAGACCAACCCTTGACCCAGAGCTGTTTTAAGATATTTGGGATACGCTCAACGGCTTGAAGGTGAGAAGTTCACGGGGCATGCATAAACCTGCTGACCACTCCAACAGCGAAAGATATATTTGTCTTGTAACTGTTAGGTAGATCAATTTCTCAACAAGTCGTCGATAGTATTCCGGGTTTTGAAGAGGAAGATCTGTGTCGGAAGCGTGAGCACACAGTTTATGATTTGCATCCATTGGAGTAGTAGTAGGCTTGCATCCAGAGTAACCAGCATCTTTAAGGAGATCCAGGCAGTACTTTCTCTGGGACAGGACAAGACCATCTGGTCGCCTTGCGATCTCAAGGCCAAGGAAGTACCGAAGGTGACCCAGATCTTTCGTTTGGAAGACCGAGCTAAGGTGTTGTTTAACCGCATGGATGCCCTTTGAATTGTCTCCAGTGATCAGGATGTCATCAACATATACCAACAGAAGAACCGTTCTCGTTGCTCGGTTCCGTGTAAAAAGGGAGAAATCTGCTGAACTTCGAGTAAAACCAACTTCCTGAACAGCCTTACAGAACTTGTCAAACCATGCCCGAGGAGATTGTTTGAGACCATAGATGGACTTCTCAGATGACAAACTCGGGACTCCCCCGTGGTCTCAAACCCGGGAGGTTGTTGCATGTACACTGTCTCCTGGAGGTCGTCATTTAGAAAAACATTCTTGATGTCCAGTTGGTGTAACGGCCATTGGCGATGAACCGCCACGGAGAGGACACGAACGGTGTTAAGCTTTGCTATCGGAGAGAAGGTTTCCTCGTAGTCAAGACCGTGCTGGTGGGTAAAGCCACGAGCCACCAGACGGACCTTTAGACGGTCAATCGTCCCATCCTGAGCATGTTTGATTACAAAGACCCACTTACACTCAACGGGTCACTGACCGGGGGAAGAGGTACCAGGTGTCGGGTCTGGTTTGCCCAGAGAGACGTCATTTCTACTTTCATGGCCGATCGCCAGCCCGGGTGTTGGAGAGCCTCCTGCACAGTGTTAGAGGACAGAAATAGAGGATAATGAAGTGGCAAAAGTGTGTAGTGGTGGAGATAGGCGATGTAAGGATACATAGTTCGCCAGGGGATGAGCGGTAGAGTCTGGTGCCGGATCAGCAGAACGCGGAGCGTCAGAGGTCGAAGCCGACTGCAGTGGGGCAACGGAGGCAGGGTGGCGACGATTGTAAACACTAACAGGTGGCTTGGAAACAGGTGGAGACTTGTCAGGAAGTTGTGTAGGTGAAGGAGTGGTAACGGGAATGGCAGGACGTACCACCGTTGGTGGTAGAGGTGCAGGATCTGAGGCAGAGAAGAAAGGGAGATCCTCCCGAAAAGTCACATCAGCAGATACAGTCACTTTTCGGGTAGCCGGAGAGTAGCATACGTAGCCTTTTTGGGTCCGAGAATAACCAACAAAGATATGTTTGGCCGCCCGAGGGTCCAACTTGTCCATGGATGGACCAAGAGTGTGGACATAGCAGACGCATCCAAAGATGCGGGGGTGAGGGAGAATGGTGGAGTAGAAAGGAAAATGAGGCTGAATGGAGTGGCATTGTGGAGGAAGGGAGAAGGAAGACGGTTGATCGGGTAACAGACTGTGGAGAGGGCGAAGTTCCAATAAGATTTGGGAACTTGCATCTGAAGCATGATAGAGCGAGCCATATCGAGTAGATGTCGATTCTTACGTTCAGCGGTTCCATTTTGTTGCGGGGTATAGGCACAAGAGGTTTGGTGAATAACTCTGAATTCAGAGCAAGGTTTGCAAATTCGTGACCAGTGTATTCGCGGGCATTGTCCGTGCGAATAGTTTTGATAGTTGTGGAGAATTGCGTGCGGGTCTCGAGGAGGAAAGCCCGAAAGACCCGGGGAAGTTCGGAGCGATCACGAAAAAGTAGAGTCATATCATGCGGGAGTAATCATCAATGAAGGTTAAAAAATAACGATAACCAGAAATGCCTAGTAACTTTGTACGGAGCCTCAAATATCGGAGTGTACTAAAATAAAAGGAGCAGTGCTTCCGGGTACAATGAGACGGAAAAGATGAACGTGGTTGCTTGCCGTAAATACATGCTTCACACTGAAAGGAGGGTAAAGATACATCTGGAAGAATCTTCTGGAGGACAGGCAAAGGGGCATGCCCAAGACGGCGATGCCAATCGACGGAGGAGACAGAAGACGGGATAGCTGGAGGGTCATCAAGGAGATAGAGCCCGTTCTGCATAACCGCCCTCTACCAATGATAGTCTGTGTCTGTTGATCATGTATCAGAAATGGAAGAAGAAATAAATGTTATTGAGCAGTTTAAATCAGTAGTAAGGCGACCAACAGAAAGCAAATTAAATGGGGAGCCCGGAACGTGAAGAGCCGAGCGAAGAGAGAGAGAGAGGAAGTGAGAGGGATATCCGCCGAGCCGGAGACGGGAACAGTGTCCCCATGCGCGACTGTAATACACTTAGGATAAGGAGAAGTCAGGTATTGTTGTGGTAGCAGAGAGGTGATATGATGAGTAGCACCGAAATCCACTATCCAACGTGGACTAGTGGAGAGATAAGCGATACCTTCATGGGAGATGGAGGAAGCAGAAGCAACCGAGGCAGGTGGGCGAGTGAGTAGACCATGAAGTTGCAGCTGAAGGCGGACCTCTTCAAGGTCAGTACGAGCCGGAGGAGACCATGGAAGCAACAGTAGCCTGTGGGCGAGGGGGAAACCCATGCTTCCGAAAGCAAACAGCCTCAAGGTGGTCGTCCTTCCCGCAGAAGGAACACTTTGGTCGAGGTCGAGCTCCCCGACCGCGGCCCGGGAGCCAGAACATCCCCCACGAGCAGGAGGGGGAAGAGGATAGTAAGGGTGTCGAAGCCTGTTGTAGGAGAGCCGGTGATGGGGGAGCAGAACGTTCAGGAGGAGGCGAAACCTTAGCAACATGACACACACATCAGATAGGGATGGTGTAGCCGCAGAGGAGAGAATCTGTGCCCGAATGCTCTGGTACACGAGCATCATCATGGCCACACCAACACCTTCTTTTGACATGCAGCGAGAGCCAGCGTGGGAGGTTGATGCTGAATCATGCTTCGACCAAAGTTTGGCATGAGCAACAAAGGACGTGAGGTCGGAGGCCCCGCCAACATCGAGATTTTGTAGATCAGTGATGATGTCGTAGAGGTGTTGGAGACTATCTTGGCCTGGAGATCATCCCACATGGCTTGGCGGTTTCATGATACATGACCATGCGGTATGGTTCACTATACAGAGAGTTGAGGAGCCACGTCTGGACCCGACCGTCGTTGCGTAGCCACTCATCCGTGGGAGGAACGGGAGCGTCCTTGGTCAGATGGTGAAGAAAGCCTTTTGATTGAAGCACACGACGAACTGAGTGCACCCACTCCGTAAAGTTCTTCACGGTCAAAGATATAGTCGTAATCCGCAATTCATCACGAATTTGGGGGCAATAACTTGGCGGTCAGCAGATGAAGTGTTCAGCAGAGTTAATAGAGGACCCCATGATCGGGTGGGCAAAGGACTAGGCCGCCGAGAGAGCAGGCATCGGATAGACAGGGAGACCGCACGGGAAGACCAGAATCAGACAGAAGGCATGCACGGTCTGGGTGATAAGCCACCAGCGGCAAGAAGCCGCGACCACGATGCAAGCCCGGAGCGGGAAGGGAGACCGCCGATTAACCGACCACAATGTGAAGTCGGACACAAGAAGCCCGCACGGTCAAAGTGAGTACACCAGCGGCAGGGGAAGATGCCACGACCAAGTGCGAAATCGTCGCAGATAGAGAAGCCGCAGGAAGAGAGGAAGTCGCGCGTTAGAGTCGTCGTGAGGGAAAGGAATCACGCGAGTCGCGAGTAGAAGAGGTCGCGAGTGGAGAGAAAGCCGCGCGAATAGGAGAGGTCGCAGCGACTAACCGCTAGTAGAAGGTCGCCGCGAGGAGAGAAATCCGTGAAGAGAAGGTGGTCGAGTAGAAAGAAGTGTCACGGGTAGAGGAAGCCGCGCGAGAGTGGGGAGACCGCACCCAAGCCGCGGCGAACAGAAGAAGTCGGGCGGCTAAGGAAAGAGGTCGGCCAAGAGAAAGAGAGAGTGGGCCTACGTAAGAGAATGGAGAACTATAAGAGGGAGGAGAAGAGAAGAGAAGTGGAGCCTAGAAATAAACGAGACCGCAAGGAGGAGAGCGGGTAGAAAAAAGGAGACCGCGAGGAGGTCGCGGGATGAGAGAAAGGTAGATCGCAAGGAGGTTGCGGATACCGCGAGAAGACCGCGGATAGACCGCGAGAAGGCCGCATAGACCGCAGATAGAGGCGGCTAAAAAAAAGTTAGCCGGACAGGGAGACCGCTCCCTCTGATACCATTGGATAAAAACTCAAACTTGTAAATACTTTCTCTATATTCAAATACAAAGTATGAGTACATATTTATGAGTCCATGATGTGGGACTAAAAGAAGAGAAAGAATAAACAAAATACATGGGCTATAATTACATGGGCTTTTCTAACATGTAATCATTTTTTATATATACATTGATATATTAACACTTTCACATTTTTTAAAATTCTAAATATATCAAATTAGTATAAAATTTTATGTTACATAAGTAATAACAATATAACACATGGTAGAAGCCCAAAGGAAGTAAAAAGTCAAGAAAACAATGAAGAAAATCAAACATAACGAATCTTCAGTCCAAAATCCAAAGGCCAATCAGAATCGATGTCGAACAACGAATGGGCACATGGTACAAAGACAAAGGAAGTAGGAAGAGAGTCAACCAGCACTGGCGCAAAGCAACCTAGACAACAAAATAATTTTACTTGTTGTTTATTATACAATTTATGCTAAATAAAATAAAATAAACATAAAAACAGTGGCAGGATGTACCTTCTAGATATATCGCCTAATATACCTTCAGGATATATCATTCAGTATATAGGTCAAGAGCTGGTATCTTGGCCAACAAATTCCAAATGGATATTTTGGGAAAAAATATAAGAAATGTAGAAATTTATCTATAAAACTTTTATGTCGGTCCATTGATATCCACCTCTTAAATTCCAATATTAATATCACTAAAAAATATCAATTTAAAAATAAAAATGAAAGGCAGGCATGTACCTTAGAGCTAACAACAATAACACTTGAGCATTTATCACACGATAATGGGGTCGGCTATATGAATCCTTTGTCGTCGTTGCGCCCTATCTCTAGTCATAATCGGACTAATGTCTACGTACATCATGTCTTTTCTTATAGTTGCATTCCAAGTCTTTTTTGGTCTACTCCTCTTTTAACAAGCCTAGTTCCTAAATTTTTTGAATGCCTAACGGGTGCCTTTAATGATCTCCTTTGTATGTATCCAAACCAATCCTAATTTGTGCTTCTAGCATCTTCCTCTACAACTGGTGCAACTCTCGTCTTATACATGATGCATTCATTCCTAATTTTATCAACTCTCATGTGCCCGCACATCAACTTAAGCATTCTCATATCTGCAACTCTCATTTTCTCATGTACACCATTAATTTCCCAACAATCAGAATCGTAAAGCATCACTGGTTTAATTGCAGTACGGTAGAACTTGGCTTTACGTTTTAACGGTACTTTACGATCACATAAAATCTCAGGCCCACTCCATTTCAACCAACCTGCTTGCATTCTATATGTCACCATCTTTAACTACATCTCCATATTTTTGAAATATCGATCTCAGATATTTAATGCACCTCACTGCGAGAAATATTTTTGCCACTCAATAACGGAGTCATCCAGCCTTCTTAAGCTCCATACACTTCATTTTTGTCTTAGTCAACCTAAAACCCTTCCTCTCTAAAGTGTTTTGCCAAGAATCAAGTTTTACGTTTACACCCATGCATGTCTCATCAGGCCAAAACAATATCATAAGCAAACAATAAATACCATGTTATTGCTTCTTTGATATATCCGGTGAGCTCATCTAAGACAAGAATAAGGAGATAAGGGCTTAAATTGACCCTTGATATAAGTGAACGACGATAGAAGATTTCTATGTTAATCCTGCAGATGTCCTCACCCTCGTCACTGAATTTGTATACATGTCTTTGATTATGTTCAATGTAGAATAAATTTACACATTTCCTTTCTAAGACTCCGGAAAATATCTCTTAGAAACTTTATCATAAGTCTTCTTAAGAGACAAGATCGATAAATAGAATATGCAAATCTTATTTTTTTTCTTGATAATTATTAATGAGTCTTCTCAAGAGGTCTATAACTTTCATGGTCGATCGTCCTGGCAAGAAACCGAATTGATTTTTCGAGATGCTAGTACCTCGTCTTACTTTTCTCTCTATTACTAGTTTTCATAATTTCATATAGTTTAGAGCTAGTTCGAAACAATTTCGAAGTTGGCTATGTAATCATCAAATTTATTTACAACTCAGCTTAAAGTCGACTTGGATAACAAACCTACCACTTGGTACCCAACTATGTGTAATAATGTCTCGGGGATTCCACCTAGCCTATCATAACCTCCCCATGTTTATCAAAAATTAGTTTCGTTGTTTAGATGGATCCATTTAGCCAACTCAAGAAATTAGGATTTTCGATCTGATTTGAAATCTTCAAATTTTCTCCTATCTGACTTTTGACTAAGTTCTACGCAGCTTGAAGTCGACTTCGTAACAAGCCCACCACGTGATACCCAATTGTAGGTATTAATGTCTTGGCAGCTTCCACCATCCCATTATGACCTTCTCTTATTTATCCAAAATTAGTTTTTGCGTTGGTATGGATCCATATAGCCAACGGCTCTATTGCTACAAGCCACTTTGTCTTGATTTAAGGTTGTAGGGCAACTTTATGATGTTGTCAAATCCTTATGATACTTAGCAAATGATTTCTTCACTGGTGTGGATAACGAGATTGAATGAAACAACCTTAGGTTCTCTTGCCTCTCTCTAGGTCCTTAATAGTTTCTTATGAAGCTCAGAGTATGTGAGAGAAGACTACATGCAATGATGAGTTGTTGAAAGCATACAAACATGGAACCAGAGACAACTATAGAACTTGAAATTAGGCAAAACTGATATTGTAAAGGTAAACGACCTTTACGAACGTTGAAAGATTGCATCTTTCGATCGGTGAGCTTGGATGTCAGTTAAGTAAAAAAAAGGAAAAATAATATCTCCTCAAGAGACAATGATGCATAATTCTATTTGGAATACTTATCCCACCACTCAGTGTAATGTCTTGAACACTAAGGATGATCGTTGTAATAAAAATTTCTCAATTGTGCTACCCTTGTAGTTTTTTTCCTTTTGGATTTTTCATTTTCAAAAACATGTACTGAGTATTTTGATTTTGTGTGCTAATGACTATCGGGCTTAACTAATTTACTATACTGACTCACAAACATTAACTAAGTTACATGAAAACCGAATACCAATAGTTCTGAATTTTGCACTTATATAAAGGGTTCTGAATTCTCTCCTTATATCAATAGTTTGAATTGTTCTTCTTTGCACTTTTTTATTGATGTTGTAGTTGGTCGCTCGTCTTGCTACTTTAACTGATACCCTAAAGGTGTTTCACAATTTTTAATTGTTGTTGAACAACATACTAATATTAAATACTTTTAAGCGTAAGAGATAACAGTAAGACTCAAAAAGAAAATGAACAACGTAAAGTACAAAATTAAAACGATATATTCAGATACTAAGACAAGAATAAATATTTTAGTTGAATATAGATTAACACATCACGGAATTTAACAGATAATGATGATGAGTAAATTACTACAAATATATATTAAAGACGAACAATAGAACGATTCTAAACCATAAAATTGCTAAAATTCAATGTGTCAAAAGAAATAAACCAATAGCTCACGAAATGAAGATGTTAGAGATTAAAAAGAAGTATGCAAGAAGCAAGAAGAAGAAATAAATACCATGTGCAACGGGAAGAGATGATTCTGCGGTGGAACCAAGAACAGAAGACATGTTTCTGGTGTCATTTGGGATGGTGCTAGCCTCACAATAGAGTGTGTCCGGCGGGAGCTCGACTGGTGGGCTTGACTGAAGAGGGATGACATCATGAGGGAACACATCCAGGTTGTCTGTAGCACTGCAATAAGGCTTGGCAGTGTGAGAAGGTGCCACCATTGAGAGGATTGTTGTGGTCGTGAGGAGAAGGAAGTTGCGGCTCATGCTCGGAAGTTAAAATTGATCTGGTTTCTCGGAAGAGTATGGACGCTTTTGGGGTTGTTCCGTTTGGTCTCAGTTTGGGCAATAGACAAATCAAAGCTATTCCATCACGTATTAAATGAAAACAAAAATATTAGGCAAGTAATAAAATGGTTTGGAATATAAATATATATAGAAAACAACATGTATTGCTCATGCTAAGAAAATATAAACATGTGAGATTATAACTCTTAAAAATAATTTTTTGCATATAATGATTAGACCAATTTATATAGGATACAATCATCAAAATTGTTATAAACCATTATTTATGCATGTTAAAAAAAATTATCTAATTATAATATTTATATGCAATCAATTAAATTAATGAATCATTTACCATACTATTTAGGCTGCGTTTGGAGCGGCTTATCGCGGCTTATTTGTTCCGGTGAGGTTGGACAAAAATGTCATTGTCGTACCAAAATCTTATGCCCCAAACTAGTTTCTTTTTTTGGTAACGGTCGTTAACATTTGTCATACCAAACATAACGATTTTGTCCAACCTCACCGAAGCAAATAAGCTGTGATAAGCCACGCCAAACGCAGCATTAATCAGGACAGCAATAAACAATCATCTTAACTTTCTACCATTATATGACAATCAACATGGTCAGCGCAACAATTGTCAATCATCGCCTGACAAAAGGATTCGAGAACAAGACAGACATAATATTTCTATCTCTGAGAAAAGAACCACTACCTGAGTTTGGTTTCTAATTTAAAAGCAGAAAAAAATTTGTATGAAGTCACATATTAGTCATGGTAAGAAGATTGTTGTATGGGCATTAATTCGAACGGGATATTGTGGAAGCTAACATCACCCTGAAATGTAATAATAGATCGATACTTTGAATTCCGAAACAAACAAAACAAAAAATCGGTTAGAAAGGTAGAAAATTTAACGGATGGATTCATTACGGTGATTTGAGGAAAAGAAATGGGAAGGCGAGAACAATTATTAGGACTAACGCTCTGACGAAAGAGCAGCCAATGATCCTGGGTTGTAGCGATAGATCAATCAATAGAAGCACGATCTAGAGCATACCTCAGGCGACCTTCTCAGGGATCAGGGAAAGAAAGAGAGCGGAAAGCTTAATGACCGATAACTCGGTTCAGCAATGGAGGAAATAGTTGATCTCAAAATGCGCGGATGATCTTCTATCGATCCGCCGAAAAAGGATGCCGGAAGGAGAGGGAGAAGATCCGGCCAGTGGATGCTGCGTGTGAGTGAGAGAGTAGCGGAAGGGCCCTTCACGGAAGGAGCCAATGTGCAATTTAAGCTCTTGACAGCCGAATTTAGCTGACACATCTGTATTATTAATTACCGCTTTTCAGTTCCACCATATTATTGTCACACGCAATTTTAAAATCGATATTGGCACTTCAAAATGACTATGATTCTACTTTCCTTTGTATATGTTATTTTGACATCAAAATTACTATTGATTAATAACAAAAAATCATTAATAGTTTGCATAGTTTAAAACCGAACTAAATGGTCTCGATTTTTACACACCTTAAATCGAAACCAACCGAAAATACTTCTTGTACATACATAGTTCTTTTAGATTTGTTCAAATATGCTTACTACGAAAATTTTAGACTCCATGATCTCAAAATGTCCAACCGCACCCAACAATATGCACAACTTTCATGTCTCATGACATGAGCAAAAATTTAGAGCATCCCTAAATTACTGTTTATGCACAGCGAGTGTATAAGGCGTCACCTTACAAATCTTAGAGATATTGCAAGCAGCCAAAGACCATCATCTTCCTTTCTTTGAGTTGTTCATATCCACAAAAACAAAATTCATACAAACACTAACACCAGATTAGTTCAATCGATCTAAAATAAATAGCGATTCTTTCTCGATCGGGATTTCTACATGTTGTTCTTATAATATATAACATGTAAAATCGTTCTGCAAATTGCAAGGGAAAGAAAATGAAGAAAGGATTTGCATATATAGATACAAAAATATATGAGATATCAGGATTAATACAAGGATGAAGTGGGGAGGAGGAGGATCCTTACTCCATTTGAAAGACTCTATCTGAGAAGAAACAGCGGCCGGGAAGGAGGGTAAATGGCGGCCGGGGAAGCACAGGTCTACAACTATGGCTTCGAATGAAGGGTTGGACGACACTTTAATAAAGGTCATCGTCCATCGTCCGCCGTTCATCACGATTTGAGAAGATGCACGTTTGGCGTCGTTCAGTGGTGTTCGGCATCGGGGATGAGGAGAGCACGGCTTGGCGTCGACGTCGTTCAGCGAAAGGAGAGGAAGATCGCGGAAAGAGATCGGGCTTGGCGTCGTTCGGCGGAGGGGAAGATAGAAACCGACCGGTAGTGGTTAACGGATGTGAGTAAGAGTTTTGTGATTTTTAAAGTTAGAATTGGTGTGTCAATAGCGTAAATGAGTGTGCTTATAACATCGCTCTAGCGGAAGAATTCGCCGGAAACTCAGATGTCGGGCTGCTGTATTATTAATTACCTCTTTTCAGTTCACAGCTTATCAATAATCGAAGGAATTAATAACTTTTTTTAATTCAAAATGTTCATTAATATCAATACCTACGTTATTATGTCCCCTACTAACCATAGTTTACTATGCTTATACTTAAATTAATTGCCTGTGTATTTTTGTCTAAAATTCATTGTGTGAATATAAGTCTTGATGGACTCCCCCACAAATTTGAGAGCCAAATAAAAACACACCGGATCGAGGACACGTGAGGAAAATCAATCCAGATCGGACAAGTCGGGCACGAAAAGCTTCGCGCCCCCAAGGCTCGAAGACACTCGAGAAGAGGGCAAATGCCCGTGCACGCGCGCGGGCAACGCCCCCGCGTGCACGCGGCTAGCCCGCGCGGGAACACGACCCCCGCCCACGCGTGGCTCAAAAACACTCGAGAAGAGGCGTATTTAAGAAGGACGATACAACTTTTGTTTTCTCTCTTTCAAACTATTCATCTCGCCTCCTTGTTCTTCTTTTCCTCTTTAACCCTTTGCAGGTAACGATCATGGCGCCTTCAAAGATTAAAGAACATATTTGATATTGATCAGAATTATCTTGCCGTGAAGATGTTAAATATAATAACATTCTCGGGTCGTTCGAAGATCAAAGTCCTGACCAATTTATTCCAACAAAAACTAGAATATTCGACGTAGGACTAAAAGCATTCTTTCTTAGTGTTTAGTATGGTAAAACCAATCTCGCAAATCAATCTATTAATAAAGATTTTGGTCTATTAGATGTTACAAAGAGTTTTTGGTATTCAGTTCAGTGTTAGGGTCCAAGATCACGTGAACACTAAAGAGTCATAGGAATTAGTCATAATGATCATCATTATATATCCAATTTTCATTTAATGACACCCCTTTTATGTTCTAGGGTACAAAGGAGCATGAGCATCGAGCACGATCCGAGGAGAGCGTGGACACTCAGAATGAGGTATCCTGAGAAGTTGCCAAAGTGCTGCTCGAACATGGCTTGCATTGGGGGATCTAACTCGAGTCTTCACTAACGTTAATTGAAGTTATTCGTGCGGCTCCAACCCCAACCCCTCCCCAGTCCTTGCAAGCATTGTCCAGCTGCTACAAAGGGGTTACATATAGAGTGATATATTATGCAACTCCAAGACTATAGGCTGACAACTTTCCAAGGAGTTCCCCCACTAGAGACAGAGGAATGGATCACTCGGGTAGAAGATGTAACACCCCCATCCGTCACATGAGATATAGCAGAAGGACCGGCCGGGGCACCACACCATATACCACGGACAGCTAGTGGAGTTACAAATTAATACCAAATTACTGACAAATGAACACGCGTCCTAACTCAGAGCATTGTAGCGGAAGTTTTTAAAACAGTTATAAGAACTCAAGTCACAGCATGAATGTCTACTAAAAACTCACAGCAGAAATGAGCGTACAAATACACAAAGTACTTGGTCGTATGGTCTTACAAGAGTTTACTTTAAATTATAAATGTCTTCCAAACATCGGTACGCAGGCCGACCACACATGAGCATAAAATTAAACTTTGGCTTTTGGCCTTCGAGGGCCGGCTCAACAACATGGGCGACAGCCCGCTACTTGCTACTAGGCCCCGCAGCACTTGCAATCAATATTCCACCGCAACAGTGGCAGACAAAAACAACGGTCAGTTAAAGCTGACCAAATTATAACGACCCCACCTCTAAATCGGGGCGGCGATGCTCCTTCTACATTTATTAGTATAACCAAACAAGATAGTGAACGTACAATTTAAGCACACATCACCACAGGCGTATGCACGCACGACCACACACCCCGCGCTCTCGGGGCACATTCTCGGTGAATCCGGTCCATTCCGTGGCTTCACCACCGCCACCAGGGCGGCAAACATCGTGAGCATTTTAGTCTTTCCAGCTGAAGCCTAAGACCCGCCCTCTATGCCAACGGTAAGTGTCATGTACCTTAGGTCTCTTTAACCGAACCGTATAGAGCGGGTACGGTTTCCACTTAACCCGTTGCTCACACCGCCACATCAACTTAAGTCATAGGCGCGGGTCAAGCTTCCCCGAGTCCCAAATCGATCACATAATTTTTACATAACCCAGTTATGTACGACGTGGCTCCTAGGCCACCAAGATGGCAGAACCACGCATCTGCCCATCGGGTGCACCTCAGGGTTAGTCCCCAAGGCTCCCTATTGCAATCTACCACGTAGAAAACCCGATAAATCAACATCGGCACAGAGTTTTCTCCGGCTATTCATGCATAATGAAACATCACCGACCCAGACCAACTTGTCTGGGTAGGCTTCACACACCATGCCTATGTACTTCGATTCCGGACTCTACATGCAAAACTGGGAGGACTATTCATGTTCACCCGAAGGAACATCTCACACTCACTGCATACTCACGAGAGCGGGTTTCCTATGCAGAAAGGAAGAGGACTTCACATGACCAAGAAGAGAATCGTTACCCTAGAGGTTTGCTTTGGCGCTATGGAAAACAGGCCAGATGGAAAGCACCGCAATGGCCTCGCCTCCACGGATCTGGACTCGGCACGCAATTTGGGGATCCGAAGCTCCACTGGCGGCCAGATTTCTCCTTCTCCTTCTTCCTTGCTCTCCCCTCTCTAAACCCTTTAGAAAGAGAAAACCTAAAGAGGAATGAGAGTTACACCCCTATTCCCGGCCTTATAACAGCAAGGACAAACCTGGACCTTTGGATCCCATTTGAAGGAAATGAACGATCACAATTCGCACTTAAAATCAACCTCCTGGGCCGAACACGGCCTGTGATACGCCTGTGTCATAGGCTGTGTCTCACGATCTGAAAATGATCGTCAAACACAGAACAGGACACTGGCTCAGACACGCCCGTATACTGCTTGACACGCCCGTGTCAGCCTCCGACACGCCCGTGTTACGGGGCGTGTTCCTCGAGCGACGATGGAAAACCGTTGCATCCCGACCAGGACATGGGCTTAGACACGCTTGTGTCAACATTTGACACTCCCGTGTCGACAGTACACGTCCGTATTCCAGGCCGTGTTCCTCACCCGACACAGCCTGGCTAACACAGAGCAGGACACGGCCCTGGACACGCCCGTGTCTCAGGCAGTGTACCCGACCTCCAAGGATCGTCGAATGTATTTCATCGAACACACAAAATCTTCGAACTCGTAGCAGGACACGGTCATAGACACGCCCGTGTCCAAGGCCGTGTGACCCTTGTTAGGCCCCAGATTGGCCTTAAGACGCTACCAGATCATTTCCGAGTTTTGGGGCGTTACAGAAGAAATCCTTGACACTATGGAGTGACAAACTAAAAGGAGAGTTACTTGGCGGCTTTTATAACAAGAGTTCGTGCAGAAGTTCACTTATTGGTTTGTCCCTCTTTCTGCGAAGAGAGAAATGCATAAACAGTTCTTAAGAATGTCTTAAAGGGGAATTCTCTCCTCCAATATGAATAAGAATTTCACATCTAGCATTTTATGCGAGAAATCTAATCACTTCAGAAGAAGAGAGATACAATCATTTTTAGAAAAGACTTTGAGACTCTATTCACTTGTTCACCCAAGAAGTCAGCAGTCACCCCCAGGACCACTGTAGTGTGTGTGGCTACTGTGGCGAGTGTTCGCCCACTTCAGAGAATGTCCGCCCATTGTGCGGATTCAAGTGGGGTAGTCGCGGCTAGTACACCAGAAGTAAGGGAGTTTACATATGCAGTAACCGCGCCCTCCTCCAGTGAGTCACTGACCAAGCCAGACATCCCTCAATCAATGTCATTCCGCTCCAACACTAGGACTTTTGGCAGTTACTCAGCAGGATGGGCGGTTACTCATTTAATGGTCCCGCTTTCCCCGTCCTCGGAAAGGGTATGTGCGGTTACCTGACAAGTATCTGCGTGCTCCTCCTACTAGATCTCAATAGCGCCCAGATCAGAGAAGCCAGGGGCAAATGCAGGACAAAATTGCCATAATGCCTCTTACCTTTTAGCTAGCAAAGGTCTACATGGTCACAACTTTTTGTGTCAGCGCGGCCTCGTTTCCTCTCCTGCCTACCCAACACTTCGTGTGCCCAGGGTAGTTTTGAGCATTAAATGTTCCTAACCATCTGGGCAGCTTGCCCTCATGAATAAATAGAGGGTCAGCGGTGCTTGGAAGGGACACAAAATAGAGACCAGAACCTACCTGGTAGTAGGTGCGGCTACAAGTTCCTAGTGTCCGTCGGCTTTCTAGAATTCTCTCATATTCGCCCCTTGTAATAGTTTGTAATAGCAGATTTTATGGAATAATACTGCCTGCAGCAAGTGGTATTCGTCATTATGGGTAAATCTTGTGTCTACCATTGCTAGTGGCGACCTCTCTTTATGTGCTTCATTTGCTCGACCATCAAGGGCTAGTAATCGACCGTTTATGTTCTTTGATTCCTCTATTGTCCACCCAACCCATAATTGAGTGCGGAAGGTTGGTGACAATTAAGGTGGCAATAGTTCAACACACGACCTTCAGATCAAACGGTTGGTGAAATAGCCCTTGTAGTTGGCGGACAGTAGTGGTATTCGCCCAAGCTCAGAATCATTCCAGTGTGTGTTGGGAATATTGCCCTCAATAATCCAAATTTGAAGAAACAACACTTACAATGATAAATGCATACTGCATTATGTTAGAAAGTAGAGAAAAGAAGCGAAAAGTAGAGAACAAGCGAATAAACTTTTGAATAATTGAAATTTTATTATCCAAAAAAGGTATCTATTACAAAGGTATGCCCTCCTTTATATAGAATGGAGGAGAGATGAGAGAATACAAATAAGAGATGTGGGACTATAATTTACAGGACAAGCGGACTATACAAAACAAACCGCACAAGCCGCGCGGTTAGACAGCAGGGCTAACCGCACGGCTACCACCAGAGAGGAAGAGAGACTGCCAGGAAGACCGCCAGACCGCCCGGTCTCCAAGCCGACTGAGACAAACCGCCAGACCGCGCGGTCTTCAACCCGCCAAGACAGACCGCCAGACCGCCCGGTCACCAACTTCAACACTCCCCCTCAAGCTGGAGCATATATATCGATCATGCCCAGCTTGTCACAGATGTGGAAAAAGGAAGCGGACACTGGCTTGGTGAAGACGTCTGCCAACTCGTTGTCGGACGTGACAAATGGAGTGCAAATCTGTTTCTTCAATATTTCTTCTCGAATAAAATGACAGTCGACTTCTATGTGTTTTGTTCTCTCATGAAAGACCGGATTTTTGGAAATGTGTATCGCGGCCTTATTGTCACAGAACATAGGAAGAGGATAGTTGTAAACCTCTCCTAAGTCAAGCATGAGAGCCCGCAACCACTTCAACTCACATGTAGTCGATGCCATGCTACGATATTCAGCCTCTGCACTAGACCTGGAAACGACAGACTGTTTCTTGCTCTTCCAACTCACAAGATTGCCTCCAACAAATGTGCAGAAACCTGAAGTCGATTTGCGGTCCCCTTTGTCATCTGCATAGCTTGAATCAGAGTAAGCTTCAACCCTTAGGTGACCATTCTTCTGAAATAGGAGTCCTTTCCCTGGAGCAGCTTTAATATACTCTAATATCCTCAGAGCAGATTGTAGATGACACTCCCTCGGAGCTTGCATGAACTGGCTCACCTTGCCAACAGCATAGGAGATGTCGGGTCTGGTTACCGTGAGATATATGAGCTTGCCCACCAGACGCCGGTATCTCGTAAGATCAGAGAGAAGAGGTGAGTCATCTGTCCAAGTTTTGTCTTCTCCAGCAGCCATAGGACAACGTGCAGGTTTAGCACCAGTGAGTCCTGCATCCTTTAAAAGATCAAGAGCATACTTCCGTTGTGAAAGGACCATGGAGTTGGGCTTTCTAGAGATTTCAATCCCCAGAAAGTATTTCGGGGAGCCCATATCCTTTGTAACCAGATGTTGACGAAGGTGTTTCTTGGTCATCAGTATCCCATCCTGGTCATCGCCAGTAAGAAGAATGTCATCAACATAAACCGCAAGAACAACAAGACCAGAGGCGGTTTTCCGAACAAACAAGGAGTGATCTGCTGAGCTTCGTGTAAAACCAATGGCCGCAACAATGCCACTGAACTTGTCAAACCAGGCACGAGGACTCTGCTTGAGGCCATAGATAGCCTTCTTTAGCCGGCATACCCGTGTCTCCCCCTGAGCAACATACCAAGGAGGTTGCTCCATGTAAACAGCTTCCTGCAGATCTCCATAGAGGAAGGCATTCTTAACATCTAGCTGCGAGATAGGCCAATCCCTGTTGACAGCTACAGAGAGAAGAACCCGAATAGTGCTGAGGCGAGCCACGGGCGAGAAAGTGTCAAAGTAATCAACCCCATAAGTTTGGGTAAAACCCTTGGCAACCAGGCGAGCCTTATAACGATCCACACTGCCATCCGGGAGAAACTTCACCACGAAGACCCAGCGACAACCAACAACATCGGTGCCGAAAGGAGGCGGAACAAGGGTCCAGGTCCCCCGTTCAGTGAGAGTAGCAATCTCCTCATCCATGGCAACTTTCCAGTGAGGAATAGTAAGGGCCTCCTGGTAGGAACGGGGGGTGGTAGTTGCCGAGATAGCCAGGGCAAAGGCTCGGCGAGCAGGGGTAAGGCGATCGTAGGAAACAACCGCAGCAAGAGGATGGTGGGTACAAGCCCGAACCCCTTTGCGAAGAGCAATCGGGAGATCCAGGTCAGCAGGTGCCTCAGTATCCGGAGTATCCGTGGTGGAGAGAGCTGGCCCGGGAGTAGAGAGAGATGGCAGCGGAGTGGAGGGAGAAAGCGGAGTAGAGGGTGGAGATGAGGAGGATGGGGAAGGCGGTGGAGTGGGTGGAGAGGACGGAACCTCAGTGGGAGCAGAGGGAAGGGATGGGTTGGTATGAGAAGGAGGAGCACGAGGAGGAGAAGAGGAAGCGGAAGAGAAGTAAGAGGCATTGGCAAAGAAGGTGACATCCGCAGAGACAAATTGCTTGCGGGTAACAGGGTCAAAGCAACAATAGCCTTTCTGAGTGGGAGAATAGCCCAGAAAGACACATTTGGTGGCACGGGGTGAGAGTTTATCACGGGTGGCAGCGGGAGAGTGCACAAAAGCGGTGCACCCAAAGATGTGTAGAGGAAGAGGAAAGGGATCCTTGTCCGGATAAAGAATGGAGAAGGGGGTAGCACCGTGGAGAACGGTGGAGGGAAGGCGATTGATGAGATAGCAGGAGAGAAGGACAGCATAGCCCCAATAGGAGCGAGGAACATGCATTTGATTCATCATAGTGCGAGCGACATCAAGGAGGTGACGGTTTTTGCGTTCCGCCACCCCATTTTGTTGGGAAGTGTAGACACAGCTGGTTGACGAATAACACCATGGTGAGTGCAAAAGGAGGAGAAGTCGTGGCTAAGATACTCCTGAGCATTGTCAGAACGAAGGATTTTAATAGACGTAGCGAACTGAGTTTTAACCATCGAATAAAAGGAGGTCCAAACAGAGAATAACTCGGAGCGATCTTTAAGAAGATATACCCACGTAAATCGAGAGAAATCATCAATGAAGGTGACAAAATAGGAACTGCCCCGACCGATGGTGAGGGTAGGAGCGGGACCCCATATGTCAGAGTGAACGAGGTCGAACGGATGGGAGGAGCCCCGACGCTGCGTTGGTGGGAAGGAGGAGCGGTGATGTTTGCCAAGTTGACATGCATCACAGTTTAGAGGAGGATGATGAGGAGGGAGGTGCGGCAGGAGTTGTCGTAGAATGCGGGGAGGAGCATGACCAAGGCGAAGATGCCATTGGAGAAGATCTGTAGAGGAGGAGGAGAAGACGGATAGAGCAGAAACGTTGTCAAGGAAGTAGAGGCCACCACTCTCAGTCCCGGTAGCAATCGTCCGTTGGGAGTCCGGATCCTGAAAAGCACAAGAGGTAGGGGTGAATGTGACAGAACACTGTAGTTGCTTGCATAAAGAAGTAACGTATAATAAATTGCACGGAAACTTGGGCACATAGAGGGTATCAGCCAAGCAGAGAGACGGAGTGACTTGAACCATGCCCGTCCCATGGACCGGGGAGGGAGATCCATCAGCGACAATGACTGGGGCAACTGAGCCTGTGTGTCAAGAAGAGAGAAAAATTGAGGGTTGCCTGTCATATGACTTGTTGCACCAGAGTCGATGAGCCATCGTCCGCGAGTCACAACATGAGCACTACCAGAAGAGGTGACCACGGAGGCTGACGGGCTGGAGGAGAGGAAAGCCATGGAAGCAAGAGAGTAGCAAACCGCTACGAGAAGAACAAGCCGCGAGAAGAGAAGAGAGCACCAAGCCGGGCGACCAGAAAATAGGTCGGGCGGCTAGAAAGGCCGCTTCCAAGAAGCCGAGCAAAGCAGAGGGAAAGAAGTCGCACGACCTGAAAAAGTCGGGCGAACAGAGGAGAACAAGTCGCGCGGCCAAAGATGAGGCCGAGGCGACTAGCAAGCAGGAGCGGGTAGAAGCAACAAGAAGAAAGCGGCGAAAAAAAACAGGCAAAGGTCCAGCGGGGAAGAGGTCGTGCGGACTGAGAAGACCGAGCGAACAGAAGAGAAGAGAAGAGCAGGTGACCGCGACCAAGATGCGGGTAAGAAAGGAATAACCCGCACGGTCAGGCAGAACACAGCAGCTGCGAGAAGGAGGGCAAAGGCACAGCGGGGAAGAGGTCGCGCGGACTAAAAAGGCCGAGCGAACAGAAGAGAGGAGAAGAGCTGGTGACCGCGACCAAGATGCGGGTGAGAAAGGGACAACCCGCACGGTCAGGCAGATCACAGCAGCAAGCCGCGAGTAGAGAGACAACACACGCGGATAGGGACAGACCGCAACGACTAGGAAGTCGGAGCGGGAGGAAAGAGCAAGGAGCGCGGCGACAAGGAAACAGGTCGCCGCGACAAAGATCAGTAGGAGAAGAGAAGAAGAAGCAAGCCGCGCGAACAGGGCAGCGGACAGAAACAAGCCGCGCGGATAGAAACAAGCCGCGCGGACAGAGAGAAGCCAAGTCGCGAAGCAAGTCGCAGAATGCTGAAAACAAGCCGCGAACAACAGAGGGCGCACAGAATCAGGAGGAAATGACCGTGTCCTCTGATACCATGTTAGAAAGTAGAGAAAAGAAGCGAAAAGTAGAGAACAAGCGAATAAACTTTTGAATAATTGAAATTTTATTATCCAAAAAAGGTATCTATTACAAAGGTATGCCCTCCTTTATATAGAATGGAGGAGAGATGAGAGAATACAAATAAGAGATGTGGGACTATAATTTACAGGACAAGCGGACTATACAAAACAAACCGCACAAGCCGCGCGGTTAGACAGCAGGGCTAACCGCACGGCTACCACCAGAGAGGAAGAGAGACTGCCAGGGAAGACCGCCAGACCGCCCGGTCTCCAAGCCGACTGAGACAAACCGCCAGACCGCGCGGTCTTCAACCCGCCAAGACAGACCGCCAGACCGCCCGGTCACCAACTTCAACACATTAGATGGAATATCTATTTTGTGTTTATACAAGAGTTATTTGTAAAACAGGTTTAGAGAAGAGTTAGTGCAAATGGAGCAGTATCATTCAGAAACATGAAATATTCTCGACGGTATCATCTTAAGCGTGGTGTGCATCAAGACGACATCATCCCAAAGCAACTATAGAAGCAACTTCAAGCACTAAGGAGAATACTATTAGGATCAGAATATGATTCTCCACGGTATCGTCGTGATCGTGGAAAGCTTCGAGACGATATCGTGGAGATGTAGAAAGAGGCAGAATTAAGTTATAAGGGAGATACCATTGAGAAAGAAGGATTTTCTCAATGATATCGTGCTGATAGGGTTTTTATTACCGTTGAGCACGTGCAATGGCGGGATTTCAAATTTGGCGACGGCGCATAAAGACCTATCAGTTCTTTATTTTCCTGCCCATACTTGACTGGACGTATTCTAATCAAATGACCGTTGGAAATGTCAAAGGTATATAAAAAAGAATTTGGGCAATGGAATAGTATAAATGCTCAACCTTGTTGAATCGTCAAACACAAGCAGCGACGCAATATGTCATTACTAAAACAAGCTTTTTCTGAAGTGATTCAGATAGAGCAAGGAGGAGTCAAGCTTCACGACTCTAGTTAGGTCTTGTTCCTGGATAAGAAGATCAAGTAGAAGAGCCTATGATCTACTCAACCTGAAGACTTACTCAAATCAAGGGCTGCTTCAAAGAGATTGATTTCAAAACAAAATCATCTGAAGAGTCGGGAACTTCAAGGTCAAATTTGTTGGAACCAAGATTTGTCACAACAAAGAGTTCGGACCTAAAGGGGGCAGTTGACACCTTCTCCCGAGAAAGAACGCTAAACTGAAGACTTGGAACTTGACACAGACCCTGACTGCAGCGCGGAGGTCCTACCACACACCAAAAGATCTTCAAGAGCTTCCCCTCCCTAGTAAATGCTGAAACTGGGCGCCTTGGAGAGCCTTTGAAGCCAAGAAGATTTGACCAAAGGAGGAAGAAGCCAAAAGTACTTGAACCTCTCCAAAGGTGCCCTTCAGGGTCTATTTATAGTTTTTTGTGGGGCCTGCCAATAACGTAATCCCGTCTTTTGGAATTACTAAATGCACCCAAAATTGGTCTTCCAATAGCCAAACTCTGCTGTTTGGAATGACTATAAATACACAAACAAATATAATCTTGCATAGATAACATTCCTGGATTGACGAGTGTTTGACGAGACCAGCACTCGCCCGCCACTTTGTCGAGTGCCTGACGAGACCATCACTCGCCCGCCACTTTGGCGAGTTCCTGATGACACCAACACCCGCTCGCCACTTTGGCGAGCGCCTGATGAAACCAACACTCTCCCGCCACTTTGGCAAGTGTCTGGTGAAACCATCACTCACCCGCCACTTCGGCAAGTGTCTGGTGAAACCAACACTCGCCCGCCTAGTGCGAGTGCTGCCCAACATCGTAACTTGTTCCACTGACTTGGGCTTGCCGGTTTAGGTGAGTGTAAGCCTGCCTCTCTAGCTCGCCTGGAGCTACAGAATCGCTTTAGTTTGCCTACTTGGTGAACACGGGGTTGTACACAATCCCCGCTTTTTGCGAGATTGTCCCAAGCTCGGAAATAAAAGTGTGAACCCCAGTATTCAGAGAGTGCCTGCTGAGTGGATGGAATCTTTTGGTGGGCCCCTCTTATGTACTAAAATACCTCCAACCAGTGGAGTGGGAGTGTAACGCCCGTATATTTCGTTGAATAATTGCATATGCTTGACAGGCGTTACGTTGGCTTTGACTGTTGTTCGAGCATGGTTTTCCGCGGGATTTTGAGTGGTTGTTTTGGTAGCCTAGTTGCACGATTCCCAGCAAGCCGGAGTCCAATTTTGGGGACTCGGTGAGGCCTCTTAGGGAATGCTTGCACTTTTTTGAGCCCGGGTAAGGTTGCTCAAAACAGGTTGATGGTATGGTAGATGTGTACAGAAAACAAAAAAACAAAAGGGTAAAAAGTGCTTAAGACAAAAATGGTCTAAGACGAAACATAAACACTTTTTCAAAACAGTGAAAAATGGTCTTTTTTTTGAGTGACACGGCCTGTGACACGGGCGTGTCCCAGGGCATGTCTAGCTCGGGATGCGGTTTGGCTTTGTAGTCGTCGAACTTCGTTCAACGAAGTTGCGGGAGGAACACGCCCCCCCCCCCACCCCCCCCCCCCCCGACACGGGCGTGTCGGGGCGTGACCCAGGGCGTGACCTGGGGCGTGACCTCCTTGACTCGACGAATTTTTCTTGCGTCGAGTTGAGCTCGACGAATGGGGTACACGCCCCGCGACACGGGCGTGTCACGGGCCGTGTCCCGCTATGTCGAGTGTCGAGTGTCGAGTGTCGGGTGTCGAGAGAGGGTACACGGCCTGTGACACTGGCGTGTCACACGGGCGTGTCCAGCTTTGTCGAGTGTCGACACTTTGACTCGACAAGATGTCGAGACACGGGTTACACGCCCTAGGTCACGGGCGTGACCGACCCGACACGGGCGTGTACCCGGTCGTGTACCTTGTGGATAAACTTGGATTTGCCGACTTTCTGCGCCGCTTAAGGTACACGCCCTGTGACACGGGCGTGTCACAGGGCGTGACAGGGCCGAAAATCAAATTTTTCCAGTTTTTTTGTGTCGTTCATTTCTTTGCTTCTGTATCAAATGGACCAGCTCTGTTCTGGAGGAAATAAGGCCGAAACAGAGATTTCTCCTCCGCATTTCACCTTCTTCTTCATCTTCTTCCTCATTCCAAAAGGAACTCAAGGGAGCAAAGCTAAGACAAGGGAAGAAAGAGAGGAGCAGCCGTCGCGGTGTCATCTCGGTTCAGGCAAGCGGTGTTCTTCACCCTTGCCAATCTTGTTTTCTTGTTCTTTGATTGTGCAAGTTTAGCTAGTTTTCCTCTTTCAATTTTACTAGCTTGTTCTTCTTGTTTGTGTTGTACCTCACTAGCCTTGTTATTCTTGTTTTTTGTTTAGCCATGAATCCTCTTGATCCTCATGTCTTACATGCTTACCGCCTTGTTATTGAATTTCCCTATGCTCAATTAATTCTTATGCTAAGTTGATTCATGTAGCTTGATTCATGTAGCTAATTTGATTCATGTAGTTAATTTGATTCATGATGTAGCCTTTCTTGTTCATGTGATTCTTTCTTATTCATCTCATACGCATGTGATTCTTTCTTGTTCAATTAATCCAACTCTATCATGTGATTCTTTCTTGTTAATTTATGGAAATACGTGTGTGTAGCTTGGGTTATGGTGAGATTTGCTTATGGTGTTGCGCTTGGGTTCGCTTATGGTGAGGTTTGCGAGGCGAATTGTGAACCATGGCAGGAGCGTTTGTGTGAGGATTCAGTAAGGGGTGGTGTGGTTTAAGCCTTTGTGGCCACCAGATTTGGATTTGTGGTGTAGAGCACCATTTTGGCCCCGATTTGGGCTAGCTTTTATTGGTGCGTTCCACTTTAGGGCCGCCACCAAAGGACCCTTGCGGAATCGAACTTAACCGCTGCTTGTGTTTCACTAGTATGGGTGTTTCTTGTGCTAAAGAGGATGGATTGGGCATGTGTATTGCCTTTTTGCTCCTGCGGGTTGAGCAGGACTTAATGAGAAGTGCACGCACTTGGTGCGTTTGACATTTTGGATGGACAGTGTTGCATACTTGTTTCCCACCTGTTTTGTTTTACTTACATGAAACATTGCTACGGGGTCGGTAAGCCCCTTCGTCATATTTTCTGAACTACATACTTTATTGTGTCGCTTTGATGATTGCTGAGGTGTTCTTTCTTGAATGCCTCAGGTGCAGGTTGTAGCCGGTTGAGCGGCTAGTGCTTGGGTAGAGTTTCTTTGGAGCTAGCCAAGCTTACTTAGCGAGGTAGTTCTTTCCTTTGTTGTACAGACATACATACGCCCCAATGGGTTCGTGTCAGCTTGTTGGCGCCCATTGGTGGCTTACTTTACTTGTGATATATATGAATGCTAGACTGCTAATGTGACTCATTTGGATGAGATGATGTCTACTTGCTCTTGGGAAGGATTTATGGTAGGTTGCATTAGGTATTTTTAAGCTAAACAAAACCTACTATTGTATAACATGCAGAACATGTTTTGGTCACCGAACAAGTATTTTCCAAATAACGTAAACAAAGCTGATTTCTTATATTCTTATAACTATAGACTGCATATAGGAGATCGTCATAAGTAAACCAAGTATTTCCGCCGCGTATAAACACAACTTTGAGTCCTCAGGCCGAGGGATACGACCATTAAACTAACGGTTTCTTGCATTTTAACTGATGGATTTCAACTAATAAAGTAAGCGTCAAGGGTTTGCCTGAGCGTGTGCAGTTATCCCCTGCACGACGTGGCATCATAACCCGTAGTTCCTCTTGCTCTGATACGATGTACTCGTTGAGGAAATGCGGGTTGTGACAGTTGGTATCAGAGGGAGGTTTGCTTGACAATTGGTCGGGCAAACTTTCCTTTTGTCATTGTCGTAAGCATCATATCATATACACACCGAGGTGCCATCAGTATGTCTTGGCCGAAGCACGCACACCGACACTCATGGCATGAACAGAAGTATACGGGGCATATTATGTAGTATGAGATGCATAATATGTGGTTGTATATGGATCCGCCATAGGGGCAACATGTGCGGGTTATGTAGTATGGGATGAATAACCTTACCACATGGATGTGACTAGCACGTTTTCTTTTCTTCGTTGCATGCAATGATATGTAGTATGGGATGCATAGCATTGTGATGCGTACGACCGCTCATGGACATGCATTAAGGCTTTTTTCTAGAATGCATAGCACAGCACGCATAACATAACATTGCATGAGCACAACGTGTCAAGCTAAGATTTACATGATGACACCTGTACACACATGGTTTTGGGTCAAACATAGTCATGCATTCATCGGTTAGGCACAAGTTAGTGGGCTGACGGTGAGTCATCTTTAGGCTAGGCATACCATCATTCTCAAACTCCCAGAGCAAGTTAGCAGTTGATGTTCATATTTATACATGTATGGTCTGTACATAACAGTTGTGTGTTTTGTTGGGTTTGAGCTTGCTAAGGTGTGAACGTGTTTTTAGGATGTCGAAGCGTCCAGTGACAAGGCAAACTCCCCAATCCGAGGGCGAGTCTTCAGGCGCGCAGAATAATGCTCTGATGGATAGTCTATGCCAAAGTAATGAGGCGTTGATAAGACAGGTGCAGGATGTGCAGTCCCAGCTCCAAGCTATGTCATCAGCGATGTCTGGGCTGATACCAAGAGGGCAAGAGACTGTCAGAGGCCCACCATTTCTACTCCTTCAGTGGCAGTGATACCCCAGTTGTGGTTCCTCCTGCGATGACTTTTATCTCGCAGTTTCAGTGACTTGGACCACCTACCTATGATGGAAAAGCGGACTTTGTGATTTTGGATGATTGGGTGATCACGTTGGAAGAGATGTTTGTCTATTCTGGCGTTACCGAGGACCAGAAGGTGATGCTTGCCGCCTATCAACTAAAAGGGTTGGCTAAAGGTTGGTGGTTGCGAGAAAAGGAAAGCCTAGAGGCGGGATGTTCGTGGGAAGCCTTCAAAGACATGTTACGACGCAAGTTTCTGTCGTCATTGGAAAGGGATCGCCTGATAAATGACTTCTTGTACCTGAAGCAGAGGAAACTCACAGTTAGTGAGTATGAAATTGAGTTTAGTAAGCTAAGTCGGTTCGCTCCGAGCTTGGTGACTACGGAAGCTGACCGAGTAAAGAGATTTCTTGGCGGCCTCCGCAACGACGTGCAGCAGTTCGCAAGTGCTTATGGAGCGACGAGTTATACCACTGTGGTTGAGGCTGCTTTGAAAGTTGAAGCTATCGAAAATGCAAAACAAAGAGGGCAGATGATGATGAAGGATAAGAGAAAGCTGGTGGGAGGGAAAAGCTCCCAAGAATCAGACGTAAGGAAGAAGAATAAGGAGACGTGTAGCTTCTGTGGCCGGTCAGGCCACCCATTTGAGAAATGTTTCAAGCGGTTGGGCATGCAGAAGAAGGAGCAGGTGCACGCCATTCAGGGTGCGCCAATCAGAGACTTGGAGTGTGCAGTGTGTGGACGGAAGGGACATGATTCTGCCGGTTGCTGGGCCAAAGAGAAAGCCTGTTATCAGTGTGGCAAACAGGGACATCTTAAGGCAAGGTGCCCACAAAACCAGCCCGTGCTGCAGCCAAGGCCACTCCAGGCTTTGCCTCCGCCTCCGCGTTTGGACAAAGGAAAAGGGAAGTTAAATGTGATCTCTTCAGAGGAAGCTCAGATGTCACCTCAGGTTATCTCAGGTTCGATTCCTTCCTCTGGTTCACGTTTTGTTTATGACTCTTGTGCGTAGTTCTTAGCTACAGATGTACCCTTATAGGAAACTTTAAGGTAAAGAACCGTTGGGCGCGTGTTCTCTTTGATTCTGGCACGACCCATTCATTTGTGGCTCGAACCTTTCTGGATCGGTATCATTTGACACCAGATCGAGTGGGGAATGCCTTTTTGGTGAAATTTCCTTCCGGTACTTCTGTGGTTGCAGACTGGGGTCTTCTTGATTGTCCCATTTTGTTGGGGGATTTCTTAGCAAAGGCTGATTTCAAGGTGATCGATTTGGAAGATTTTGACGTTATCTTGGGCATGGACTGGTTATCCCGCTATGACGCCATCATCCAGTGCAAAGGAAAGCGCTTGGATTTTATCAAGGACAATGGTCAGCCGGGAAGTGTTTATGGTGATTCTTGCCAGGATTCTCCAGGGATTTCGGCGGTATGTGTTCGGACGTTGTTTATTTCCGACTGTTTTGCTTGTCTAGTCTCAGTTGTGGGGACTCGTGCTATTTTGCCGCGTTTGGAGGAGATTCCTGTTGTGCGTGAATTTCCAGATATTTTTCCTACTGATCTACCTGGTCTTCCCCCTGATCGTGATGTCGAGTTTGTCATTGATTTGGAACCGGGTACGCGGCCTATTGCGAAAGCGCCGTACAGAATGGCCCCGCGTGAGCTAGCAGAGTTGCGTACCCAGCTGGATGACCTATTGGCAAAGGGTTTATCAAGCCAAGTTCATCACCTTGGGGTGCACCGGTGTTATTTGTGAAGAAAAAAGATGGGTCGATGCGGCTTTGCATCGATTACCGGGAGTTGAACAAGGTGACGATTAAAAACAAGTAACCACTGCCAAGAATTGATGATTTGTTCGATCAACTACATGGCAGTGCAGTATTCTCGAAGATTGATCTCCGCTCAGGCTATCATCAGCTAAAGGTTCGGGAGTCTGATATTCCACGGACTGCATTTTGATCAAGACATGGCCATTTTGAATTTCTGGTGATGTCGTTTGGTTTGACCAACCCACCATCAGCCTTCATGGATATGATGAACCGGATGTTCAAGGACTACTTGGATCGGTTTGTGGTGGTTTTTTATTGACGACGTTCTTGTCTACTCCCGCAGTGCTGAGGAGCATGAACAACATTTGCGATTGGTGTTGGCCACTTTGCGCGACCAAAAGTTGTTCGCCAAGTTAAGAAAATGTGCGTTTTGGTTACCTCAGGTTTCATTCTTGGGTCATGTTATAAATCAACATGAAATTTTAGTGGATCCCGAAAAGATTGTTGCGGTCATGGAGTGGAGAAGACCGGAGACACCCAAGGAGATTCAGAGCTTCTTGGGATTGGTCGGCTATTATCGCAGATTTGTAGAAGGTTTTGCGACGTTGGCTGCACCTTTGACTCGCTTAACCCAGAATAATGTGGCGTTTGATTGGACTGACAAGTGCGAGGTATCATTCCTTGAACTCAAGAACCGGTTATGTACCGCTCCTGTGTTGATCTTACCGACAGAAGGGATAGATTATGAAGTTTTTGTGGATGCGTCGCACGTTGGACTTGGAGTGTTTTAATGCAAGACAGAAAGGTGATTGCATATGGGTCTCAGCAGTTGAAAAGTCATGAAAATAACTACCCGACGCATGATTTGGAGTTCGCAGCGGTGATATTTGCATTGAAGTTGTGGAGACACTTACTGTATGGTGCGCAGTGTAAAATCTTTACGGATCATAAAAGTTTAAAGTACGTCTTCACGCAAAAGGAACTTAATCTGCGCCAACGGTGATGGCTTGAATATGTAGCTAATTATGATGTGGACATTCAGTATCATCCGGGGAAAGCTAATGTTGTGGCTGGTGCGTTGAGTCGGAAGACAGGTTAATTATTTCATCTTTCAGCCGACCGTCTAGTGGAGGAATTTCTATTAATGGATATTTCCGTGGGGAGATATGAACCACAAAGTCATTCGGCAGTAGAAGAACCTTCATGGATGGTGCTTGCAAGACAACAGCAAAAGGATGATCCTGATCATTTTACATTTATTTCTTCGGACTGAAAAGGGGGAATTACCGGATTTTTCTATTAATGATGGGGGCACGTTAAAGTATCGTGGTCGATTTTGTATCCCCGCAGTGGAGACATTCGCGAGATGGTGTGTAGGGAAGCACATGGCTCAAGTATGGCCTACCATCCAGGCTCAACTAAAATGTACCATGATTTGAAACAAATTGTCTGGTGGTATGGAATGAAAAGAGATATATCGCAATTTGTATTTGAATGTCATACCTGCAAGTGGGTGAAAGCTGATCATGGGAAGCTTGGTGGCAAGTTGACGCCATTAGAGATTCCAACATGGAAATGGGAAAAGCATTTCAATGGATTTTATTACAGGCTTGCCAAGATCTCCATGAGGACATGACTCCGTATGGGTGATCGTGGATAGGTTGACCAAGTGTGCTCATTTCATACCCTTTAAGGTCAACTACCCGATGAAGATAATAGCGGAGCTATATTTAACCGAGATCATCCGACTACATGGTGTGCCAGTCAATATCATTTCAGACCGGGATTCCCGATTTACTTCTCGTTTCTGGAAGAGTCTACAAGAGGGTTTGGGGACGGATTTGAGGTATTCCACTGCTTACCACCCTCAGACGAATGGACAAACGGAACGAGTCAACCAAATCGTGGAAGATATGATTCGTTGCTACATTCTTGAATATGACGGAGCATGGGATGAACGTTTGCGCCTTATGGAATTTGCATATAATAACAACTATCAAGAAAACTTGCAAATGGCTCCGTTCGAAGCTTTATATGGGCGACGATGTCGGACCTCCCCTATTTTGGGCTGAGGTTGGCGAGCGGCCTTTGTTGGGCCCAGAGGCGCTCGAGGATATGGAAGTTGCCGTACGACTTATTCGGGAGAAGCTCCGGATCGCCAAAGAGCGATATGAAAAGTACGCCAACCGACGAAGGTCAGAGAGTTAGAGTTTGCAGTGGGGGATTTCGTCTTCATGAAAGTCTCCCCAATGGTTGGAATTAAAAGATTTGGAAAAGAGCGCAAATTAGACCCAAGATTTGTGGGTCCCTTCAAGATCTTATGCGGGTTGGCGCATCCGCTTACAAAGTTGACTTACCCGTGGACTTTCCTAGTGTTCACGATGTGTTTCATGTTAGCCAACTGCGGAAGTGTGTGCGGAAATGACAAGCAAGTGTTGGACGTTGTGCCGCAATTGGCGCCAAACCTTTCTTATGTGGAGATGCCCATCCGTATTTTGGACTCTCAAGAGCGCGTGGTTGCGGAAAAGAAGATTCCTATGGTCAAGGTGTTATGGAAAAATCAGAATGTGGAAAGCGTGACGTGGGAGCTCGAGTCAACAATGAGGGCGGCTCACCCTCATTTGTTCCCCGAAATAAGCTGGTATGTGAATGGGTTTTTGGTTGAATTCGTGTTGTTTTGTTTGATTACTCCTTTGAGTTATATCAAAATGATTGAAAAGTTTCGAGGCGAAACTTTTTGTTAGGGGGAGTGACTGTAACGCCCCGTATATTTTTCGTTGAATAATTGCATATGCTTGACGGGCGTTACGTTGGCTCTTTGATCCATTTGTTCGAGCATGGTTTTCTCGCGGGCTTTCGAGTGGCTGTTTTTTGGTAGCCTAGTTGCACGATTCCCCAGCAAGCCGGAGTCCAATTTTGGGGACCTCGGTGAGGCCTCTTAGGGAATGCTTGCACTTTTTCGAGCCCGGGTAAGGTTGCTCAAAACAGGTTGATGGTATGGTAGATGTGTACAGAAAATAAAAAAACAAAAGGGTAAAAAGTGCTTAAGAACAAAAATGGTCTAGGACGAAACAGAAACACTTTCAAAACATTGAAAAATGGTCTTTTTTGAGTGACACGACTGGGACACGGGGCGTGTCCCAGGGGTGTCTAGCTCGGGATGCGGTTTGGCTTTGTAGTCGTCGAACTTCGTTCGACGAAGTTGCGGGAGGAACACGACCCCCGACACGGGGTGTGGGGCGGGACCAGGCCGTGACCTGGGGCGTGACCTCCTTGACTCGACGAATTTTTCTTGCGTCGAGTTGAGCTCAACGAAATGGGGTACACGCCCGTGACACGGGCGTGTCACGGGCCGTGTCCCGCTATGTCGAGTGTCGAGTGTCGAGTGTCGAGTGTCGGGTGTGTCAAGAGAGGGGACACGACCTGTGACACGGGCGTGCCACAGGGCGTGTCCATCTTTGTCGAGTGTCGACCACTTTGAGTCGACAAGATGTCGAGACAACAGGTTACAAGCCCTAGGTCACGGGCGTGACCGACCCGACACCGGGCGTGTACCGGCCGTGTACCTTGTGGATAAACTTGGATTGGCCTACTTTCTGCGCCGCTTAAGGTACACGCCCTGTGACACGGGCATGTCACAGGGCGTGACAGGGCCCCGAAAATCAAATTTTCCAGTTTTTTGTGCCGTTCATTTCTTGCTTTGGATCAAATGGACCAGCTCTATTCTGGAGGAAATTAGGCCGAAACAGATGATTTTCCTCCGCATTTCACCTTCTTCTTCATCTTCCTTCCTCATTCCAAAAGGAACTCAAGGGAGCAAAGCTAAGACAAGAGAAGGAAAGAGAGGAGCAGCCCGTCGCGGTGTCATCTCGGTTCAGGCAAGTGGTGTTCTTCACCCTTGCAATCTTTGTTTTCTTGTTCTTTGATTGTGCAAGTTTAGCTAGTTTTCCTCTTTCAATTTTACTAGCTTGTTCTTCTTGTTTTGTGTTGTACACTCACTAGCCTTGTTATTCTTGTTTTTGTTTAGCCATGAATCCTCTTGATCCTCATGTCTTACATGCTTCCCGCCTTGTTATCGAATTTCCCTATGCTCAATGAATTCTTATGCTAAGTTGATTCATGTAGCTTGATTCATGTAGCTAATTTGATTCATGTAGTTAATTTGATTCATGTAGCCTTTCTTGTTCATGTGATTCTTTCTTGTTCATCTCATAATCATGTGATTCTTTCTTGTTCAATTAATCCAACTCTATCATGTGATTCTTTCTTGTTAATTTATGGAAATACGTGTGTGTAGCTTGGGTTATGGTGAGATTTGCTTATGGTGTTGCGCTTGGGTCGCTTATGGTGAGGTTTGCGAGGCGAATTGTGAACCATGGCAGGAGCGTTTGTGTGAGGATTCAGTAAGGGGTGGTGTGGTTTAAGCCTTTGTGGCCACCAGATTTGGATTTGTGGTGTAGAGCACCATTTTGGCCCCGATTTGGGCTAGCTTTTATTGGTGCGTTCCACTTTAGGGCCGCCACCAAAAGGACCCTTGCGGAATCGAACTTAACCGCTGCTTGTGTTTCACTCTAGTATGGTTTTCTTGTGCTAAAGAGGATGGATTGTGCATGTGTATTGCCTTTTTGCTCCTGCGGGTTGAGCAGGACTTAATGAGAAGTGCACACACTTGGTGCGTTTGACATTTTGGATGGACAGTGTTGCATACTTGTTTCCACACTGTTTTGTTTTACTTACATGAAACATTGCTACGGGGTCAGTAAGCCCCTTCGTCATATTTTCTTAACTAACATACTTTATTGTGTAGCTTTGATGATTGCTAAGGTGTTCTTTCTGAATGCCTCAGGTGCAGGTTTGTAGCCGGTTGAGCGGCTCTAGTGCTTGGGTAGAGTTTCTTTGGAGCTAGCCAAGCTTACTTAGCGAGGTAGTTCTTTCCTTTGTTGTACAGACATACATACACCCCAATGGGTTCGTGTCAGCTTGTTGGTGCCCATTGATGGCTTACTTTTACTTGTGATATATATGAATGCTAGACTGCTAATGTGACTCATTTGGATGAGATGATGTCTACTTGCTCTTGGGAAGGATTTATAGTAGGTTGCATTAGGTATTTTAAGCTAAACAAAAACCTACTATTGTATAACATGCATAACATGTTTTGGTCACCGAACAAGTATTTTCCAAAATAACGTAAACAAAGATGATTTCTTATATTATTCTAAATATAGACTGCATAAAGGAGATCGTCATAAGTAAACCAAGTATTTCCGCCGCCGTATAAATACAACTTTGAGTCCTCAGGCCGAGGGATACGACCATTAAACTAAACGGTTTTCTTGCATTTTAACTGATGGATTTCAACTAATAAAGTAAGCGTCAAGGGTTTGCCTAAGCGTGTGCAGTTATCTCTTGCACGACGTGACATCATAACCTGTAGTTCCTCTTGCTTTGATACGATGTACTCGTTGAGGAAATGAGGGTTGTGACAGGAGGTGCTCTTTACCCCTTTCCCCTTCTCTTTCAGGGACTTAATGTAGCCACACAATGCCACTTTCAGAAGAATTTTTGGGCTTGCATGGCTGCTGCACGGGAGAATAACCAGTCTTCCCACCATTAGTTCATATCTTGGCTTGCCCGACGGACTCCGGGCTTGCCCATCGGGCCAAAGAAGGCCAAAATAGTCAAGCGCAACCTGGGAGAGGGGCAGATCCTCCCTTTCAAACCTGCACTCGTCTCTGAACTCATCCCCCAGGTACATGAGTTGATTGTTTCGTCAGATGTCGAGAGAATTGAACGATCCTGATTTCTCACAGAGAACTATATATTTAGGAGACCGTGAGCGAGAGAACCCGACTCTTAATCAATCACACTCGTCGGTGAGGATAGTCTTACGGTCATGGGGGCTAACCCCATTAATCCCATTATTCCACCTCTACCTGGTGAGCTACTCATACTTTTTTCGCTCGATTAATCGTTACCTTTCGCAGGTACCACCTTCAGAACCACTGGTTGCCCGCTCCATCACTGAAGCCACATCCTCTCCAGGCCGCACTCACCGTCACACTACCGGCTTATAACCTCTCATCTGAAGGAACTTCGATGGATCTGCTCCCGCTCTCCACTAGCTCGCAGATCGCGCACCATCCCACCCCGGCCCGAGGAAACCCCTCACCTTCACCTCCAGCGAACCATTTCAGGGGAAGCCCGACACCTCCCACCGACGACCTGGCAAGTGTATTATCCTTCAACTGGTTTAAGAAAAAATACCTGTTATGCCTCCTTTCCCCAAGCTTGATTTTGTCTGGCTAACAATTTTATTACGCAGACTACTGAGAGGTCTCATCCACCAAAGTTGCGGAGGAATTCTCGCCCCTCCTTCCTCGGATAAGATTACAAACTTCTTGGGCGACCCAAAGGACGCCTTGGTGCTGAAGAGCGGATGACCGAGTTGTTCATAAAGCATGATATGATGATGCACGATATCTATGGCCAAGTCCAAGAGGACAACGACTCTGCCGAGTGGCGACTCTCGAACCTCAAAAGGGACTATGTGTAACTCCTCAACGAGATGCGATGAGGAGCTAGCAGCGAGGTGACCTCCCCTGGGAGGCACACATTCGCGGGTCGAGGACCACCTAAGTCTGGTTCAACTGGAGCTCCGCACTGTGCGTGAGTATCATTATCCTCGCGCACGCCAAATTTGGGAGTGCGAGGCCAGGGT
>CM077161.1:151183728-151613045 GCA_039583875.1 Platanthera guangdongensis | reverse complement strand
AAGGGCGTTACAATTCTCTCCTTAAAGAAATTTTGTCCCGAATTTAAAATACGAATAACAAAAAGAAATTCTTCATACCTGAGTGAAACAGATCGGGGTACTCCTCTCGCATTACCTCTTCTGGCTCCCAAGAGAGCTCATCGCGACCACAATTGTCCCAACCGACTCTCACCATCTTGATTGTCTTTCTCCGCAACTGTCGTATGTCACTATCGACGATGCAAATCGGCTTCACCTTGGTAGATAGGCCACTATCCACCGACCAACATCGGCCTCCAACACAGAATCGGGTTCCCGCACCGCCTTCCTCAACACAGAAATATGGAAGACGTGCAACCCACTCAGCTCCGTCGACAAGGCAAGTCGGTAAGCTGCCTCGCCAATGCGTTCAGTGATCTCGAATGACCCTAAATACCTTGGACTCAGCTTCTTCAAGCGTCGAACCCTCGACACTCCTTTGAAAGGTTTTATCTTCAAGTATACCCAATCTCCAACCGCGAACTTCACGTTCCGGTGTTTGGCGTTGTAATACTTCGCCTGACGATCTTGGGCGATCAACAACCGCTCTCGAATGGTCCGTATGGACTCATTCGCCTCATCCACATCTTTGCGCTTCAATAACTTGGTATCACCGGTTTCTGCCCATGCTAACGGAGTGCTGCACTTCCTGCCTTATAACGCCTCGTACGGGGCCATCTGAATACTTGTCTGATAACTGTTGTTATAGGCAAACTATACCATGTGAAAGTGATCCTCCCAACACTGTCCGAAATCCAAAACGCACAGTCGCAGCATATCTTCCATCGTACGATTTGTCCTCTCAGTTTGCCCATCAGTTTGCGGATGGAAGGTTGTACTAAACTTGAGCTTTGTGCCCAATGACCGATGAACGTGCCTCCAATCACCGACGTAAACCGCCCATCACGGTCACTAACTATACTGCGAGGGACGACATGTAACTGCACGATGTTCTCCATATACAACTTTGTTAGTTTCTCCACTGGATCGCTTTTTCGATTCGGGATAAAATGTGCAACTTTGGTCCATCGATCAACAATCACCCAGATAGAATCGTTTTTCTACAATGACTTTGGCAAACCGTGCACAAAATCCATGAAAATATCATCAAATTTCCACTCTGGGATCGACAACGATTTCAAGAAGCCTCCTGGTCGTTGCCATTCGGCCTTCACTAGCGCGCACGTTTGACATTTTGTCACGTAGAGGGCTATATCCTTCATACCTGGCCACCAGAACAGTATCTTCATGTCCTTGTACATCTTTGAGCTCCCCGGGTGAATTGAGTACTTGGTATTGTGAGCCTCATACATCAACTCTTCCCATAGAGTGTCAGACTTTGGGACGCACAAGCGATCCCCTTTCCGCAGAAGACCGTCTTCAACCAAGAACTGAGAATTTGACCCTTCCGCTGCATAGCGCTTCATGCTCTCATCGAGCTCCAACGCTCTCCGAACTCTGTCCGCAAGGTCACACTGCACCTCCGTCCAGTTCAAGCATGCGTTTGCACTAGTACTCCTGTCGACATAAGTGATACCCAAGGCTTCCAATTCCTGGATTAAACGCTCATCATGCATGCGCAATCAGTTTGCTCGTGCTGGAGTTCTGCGACTCAAAGCATCAGCGACCATATTCCCTTCCCGGGTGTGTAATGTATCTCGAAGGTGTAGTCTCCGAGGAATTCCATCCAACTTCTTTGCCGCAGGTTCAACTCCTTCTGGTTCAACAGGTACTTAAGGCTCTTATGATCCGTAAAGATGTTAACCTTCACGCCATATAAATAATGTCGCCATAGCTTCAGGGCGAATATCACCGCCGCTAACTCCAAGTCGTGGACGGGATAGTTTCTCTCATGCACCTTCAGCTGGCGTGAGTCGTACGCTATAACCTTTCCAAACTGTAGGAGGACGCAGCCTAAGCCGCTCCCTGAGGCATCGCTATAGATCTCGTAGCCGTCCGTATCACATAACGAACTCAAAATAGGCGTCGTGGTCAGACGACCCTTCAGTTCCTCAAAAGCTCGTGCGCACTCCGGCGATCACACAAACTTCTGATCCTTTCTCGTCAAGGTAGTGAGAGGTAAAACTATCCGCGAGAAGTTCTCCACGAACTGCCTGTAGTAGCCGGCAAGTCCCAGAAAACTCCGGACTTCCGTCACTGTAGATAACACTGGTCACTCCTGCATAGTTGTTATCTTCGCTGGATCCACAGCAATACCCTCCCCACTAACGACATGACCGAGAAACGCCACAGACGATAACCAAAACTCGCACTTAGAGAACTTGACATATAGTCGACTCCTCCTCAAGGTGTGCAAAACCAACCTCAAATGGTTCTCATGATCTTACTCTGACTGCGAGTATACCAATATGTCATCTATGAAGACTATCACAAATCGATCCAGATACTCCCGAAAGGTTCTGTTCATCAAGTCCATGAATACCGATGACGCATTTTTCAACCCGAACGACATCGCGGTGAACTCATACTGACCATAGCGTGTGTCAAACGCTGTCTTGGGAATATCACTCTCTCTTATACGCAACTGATAATAGCCGGACTTCAGATCCAGCTTCGAGTAGACGGTTGATCCAGTCAACTGATCAAATAAATCATCGATTCTCGGAATCGGATACTTATTCTTCTCTGTCAGCTTGTTCAGCTCTCGGTAGTCAATGCATAGACGCAGGCTCCCGTCCTTCTTTTTCACGAAAAGGACCGGCGCACTCCAAGATGAACCACTTACACGTATGTAACCCTGCTCTAGCAATTCCTGCAGCTGAACCTTAGCTCTGCCATCTCCTTTTGCGCCACTCTGTATGGTGCACGGGACACAGGTTTAGCACCTTCCACCAGATCAATAGGAAAGTCGATCTCTCGCTGGGGTGGAATCTCAGGGAGATCCTTAGGGAACACATCTGCGAACTCTGACACGATAGGAATGTCACTCAAACGGGACTTCGACTCTACAGCCTCCAATAGCGTGAAGAACAACTTCGCGCCCTGCTGAACCGCTTTGCCACTTGGAGAGCAGACATCAGTGTCTTGCTCGATCCTCACATACCAGCGAATTTGGTCTCGCATTCAGTACCCTGCCCCAGTGTGATTTCCTTCGAGTTGCAGTCAATACATGCACGCTGCTCCGAAAGCCAGTTCATGCCAAAGATAACGTCGAACTTGGATATCAGTAGTACAAATGCTTTCAACTTAAACTCATGATTCCCTATCTGCACCCGAACACAACAGATCCTATCCGCACGCATCAAACAACCGTTAGACTACAAAACATCCAATCTATTAGTTGATAGAACGGAAGGCACTTCGATGCGCAATACGAAGTCCTTGGATAGAAAGGAATGAGAAGCATCTGTATCAAACAGTGCTCTCGCCGGATTGTCTCAAATTATGACAAAACCTAATTCAAACAAGTTAAGGAAGGCACAAGTTAACAAGTATATAAAGCAGTAAAAACTGTATACTATGTTGTACCTGTCACCACGTCATTCTGTTTTATATCCTCCTGTTGGCCAAGGGTGTAGACTCGAGGTGTGCAGGAGTATACTGGGAAGCTGTTGACTCCACCGCTTTTCCCTTTTCAACATAAGATGCTCCTGTCTTCTTCTCAGTCTTCGGCGGGCCACTGCAGCACTCTCGGGCGTAGTGCCCCACCTTGCCACATGTATAACACGTAACCGGGCCTCAACTCGAAGTAGCTTCAGAAGTAACAGTAGAAGGGGATGGTCCAGACGACCTAGCCTTCTTGTTCCACCTGTTGCGGAACCCAGACTTCGAAGAGGTATGCACCTTGTACTCTGGTTTCTTCGCAGCCAAGTCCTTACTTTGCACTCTCCTCATGTCCTGATCCAAAGATCGGGCAGTGTTTACCAAAACCTGAAAGCCCTGCGTCATCGGGCCTGAGAGAAGCAACCTCAGGCCATCCCGCAGTCCTTCGTAGAATCTGTTGGTCTTTCGCTCCTCGTCTGCAAACGTGAAGACGGCGTACCGGCCCAACCTTGTGAACTCATGTAAATAGTCGTCAACGGAACCTTCTCCCTGGGTCAAGCGCTGAAACTGATTCTCCAACGCAATTCTCTGCGTGTAAGGGAGGTACCTGGCCAAAAACAGTCTCAAGAACTCTTCCATAGAAACGTCCGATAGCTTCCTGCCAGCAAGCTGGTGCAACTCCACCTCATCCCACCATAGCCTTGCCTCTCCATCCAGTGGGAAAGTGGCTATGGTCACCTTCTGTGCTTCATCTGTCTCTGTCGCCGTCATAGTTCTCTTTATACGGGAGAGCCAATCTTCGACCTGAGTTGGTGATTCCACTCCCGAAAATGTAGGAGGATTGAAGCTCATCACATGCTTCATCTGCTTTTCAGTTGCTCGCTTTGCCGCCAAAGGCTCAGCAGGCACTTGCCTCGCCGCTACTGGCTCAACTACGACAGCCTGCACCGGGGCCACCACAGGGTGTACTTGCTCTCTTGGCTGCACATTAATCATAGTGAACACAACTTCCGCAACTAAACGGATTGTCTCGGCAGAAGGAGGAGGTGTAGGCACCTCCGCCGGTGCATTACTCTCTGCAGAATGCTGAATTTGGGACTGTTCAGCACCACTTTTGGTCACGTATAGTTGTGTCACACGCACTTTAGTGATTAAAAACATAGCAAACAACAAACAAAAGGAACACTCAGGTTCCACAAACAATGTTTTTAACGTGTTTCAAGTGTGTTTCATTTCTAAGTGGACATTCATGGGTTCTTTTCATGTTATAATGACAACGCACATGAGTGTTCACCGCCCCTTAAAAGGAATTCGACCACGAATTCAAATAAGGAAGAACGACACCTCCCTCTGATACCAAATTGTAACACCCCTCATCCGTCACGAATAATATAACAGAAGGTCCGGCCGGGCCCCACGTCATATGAAACGGACAGACGGAAGAGTTACTGAATGAAACCAAAAACCCTTAAAAGTTTTGAAAACGCAATCCTAACACAGAGTTGCATTCTTCTTGCGGAAGAATAAAAGGAGTTTCATAAAAATCACGCCCAAAGACGAATGTCCACTAAGCACAATAGGAATGAATACAACGACCACATATCTGGCCTTAAGGCCTTACATCAATAGTGTTTAACTCAAATAAAAAGGTTTGCATACATCGGCAAGCAAGCCGGCAACACATGAAAAACAACTAAACAAACAATGAGGCTTTCGAGGGCCAGCTCAGCAAGAAGGGCTTCAGCCGCTATTTCCCGCTTGGCTCCGCAACACCTGCAAGCAAACATTCCACCAAGCGGTGACAAACAAAGCAACGGTCAGCAAGGGCTGACCAAATTATAACGACCTCACCCCTTTCTCGGGGTGGCGGTGCTTCTTCCCTGCAAGCGGATTAACATAAATACATAAAGCTAGAATGTGTCATTTAAGCATCAATCATCACAAACGTTGGCGCGACCGGCCCAACGTCTCGTGCACTCAGGGCACCTTAACTGTGTACCGAACTTCCCCGGGTCCCACCACCATCCTCAGTCCTGGACTGAATGACAACACATTGAGCATTCACTAGCCGTGACTTAAGGTCCTCGGCTCTCTCCTATGCCTGTAGCAACACACCAATTTCCTTAGGTAGTCGAACTACACCACATAGTGGAGGTACAGTTCAGTCAAGCCCGTTGCTCAAATCGTCGTACCCAACACGCACGATGCGGGTCAACCTCCCCTTGCATGTTATCGCATACATAACCGATTGTTATGTAACAAGGGTGGCACTCGCGGCCACCTGAGTTGCGCACTCAAGGCACACAACTGCACACACTAGCCCTACGGTCTCCGAGAGACGGGCTTCATACAACACGACAAAACTCCCTGGGAGTTAATGTCGACGATCCAACGACTTCGTGCAAACATTAAGGTGTTTCCTGGAGCACACCTGCAGTACTAACTACCGCCCCGGGCAGACCCCCATTCCGAAATATTCAACTTCCACGGAGTCTTCTCCGGGAACCCTAGAACATCACTAATCCAGACCAACATGTCCGGATGGGCTTCACACAGCATGCCTAAACCGTACTCGCGCTTCCGGATGCTAATGCAATTAATAGCGGGGATGTAAACATCGACCCGTCGGAGAGCACCCTTCCCCCACATGTCGGTGGAGTGGGGATTCCATGCAAATATGCTAATTAAGGGCTTCACATGCCCAAGAAGAAAAGTCGTTACCCTTGACGCGCGTTTCTGAGGCATGGCTCGGTCACTACTCGCAACCGACTTTCGTAGCGGCTGTCCACACACGGATCCCAAGGCTCTTCTTCCTGGCTGTGCAACTAACAACACCCACACAAGGGGTCGGCCTTCCCTTGCCGGCGGCGGCCTGGACAGAGAAATCTGAGAGGGTGGGGGTCGGGTTTTGCCCTAGACAGCGGTCGGCTTCCCCTTGTCAATGGCGGCGGGCGGGAGAAAGAGAGGAGCTCGGCTTGCTCTTCGTTGGCGACGACCGAGACCAAGGACGGGCTCGACCCTTTCCAGGTGCGACGGGAGCGAAGGAGGCGGGGCACGTCAGCGACGACCTCTGCTGCGAGTGAGAGAGAAAGAGAGGAAGGGGGATCGGGCTTCTTCCTCCTAGCCGGCGACGGGAAAGAGGGAGGCGAGGCTCGCCAGCGGCGGCCGATCGGGACTCTGCTCCTTCGGTTTCGTCGAGTGAGAAAGAGAGCGAGAGGTAGATCGGCAGAGGGAGAGTGAGGCGGCTGAGAGAGGGGTGGGGGAGTTAGGTTTAGATTTTATATTTATATTAAACCCTATCCCAAACCCCCTATCCACAGATCACTTCCCCCTAAACGCACCTCAAACTCATTTAACCGCGCGACACGATTTTGGGGCGTTACAGATTGCCTCCTAGGGGAAGCGACCTATGTTGGTAAAGACGCGCCTAAGGCTCAAGGCTCGCCAGACTCAGAGGTTGACCTGACGATCTCTGAGAAGGGAGAGGAGCTCACCCTCTCCTCCACTGGGTCAACCTCTTCATCGAAGTTGAGGACTCGAGCTACTCCTAGAATAATAGCCCTCCTTCGGATCTCTTGCCCAGCTTGGGCATGCTCACCGGGATGAGGCAACGACGCTGGATTGATGGCCTGAGGACATACATCAAGAGTTGTTGTACCCTGAGTAAGCACCTCCACTTGATTTGAGAGCATGGAGATCGCTGCTAGCAACAAGTTGAATTTGTCCCGCCTGACTAATTCGTTACCTGGACCATGAGTTTCCCTCGAAGAACTCATGCTAGTGAAGCCGCTGGTGACTGCTCCCAAGTATCCGCACGGACTCAGGAGTTTGGCTGGATACTAGTATCCACGGTTGCCAGGAGATTAACCACGTCCGACTGCTGCTGAGAAGAAAACTCACTTGTTCACCAACTATCCCGATCTGAAGGTCGCGTGTTAACTGTTGGCGCTCGAAATGTGCACTCAGTTACCCACACCTCGACAAGGTTAGTTTGATTCCAGAAACTATGGGGAGCTGATTACTTGGAGCTTCCTGGAAGGAAGATGGTGCCTCAAACGATTACACGACACTTCCCGCTGCGCAAACTCTCGGTTGCGGGTGATTTTATTGATACTTGGTAAATTACAAGGACAGAATCATTCACGGTTACAGGAGAAGATTCGACGGATGATGAGCTGAGGAGGGGTGGATGCTAGAAGAGCATCCACGGTTGCTATGGCCAAGGAAGTCTCAAGGATCTTAGAAGAGCATCCACATCTACTAACAAGTTTCTGTGCCCCAAAAAGGATCCTTTAGACGAAGCCCTGAACCTCTATTTATAGGAAATAGAGGCCTGCCCGACGGACAGGGCATTTAATGTTACGGGCTGCTCGAGTACAGGAGAGGTGGGCAGCCAAAAGAGGAGTTGCGGCTAGTCCGCGACCTAGGGAGGCTAATGTCGTGGATGCTAAAAATAGTATATACGACTGACTTCCAGAAGGGAAAGTGTAAGGCTGGCGGTAGGAAGCTGCTGGGCGCTACCACCGGGAGGGACGGATGTCCGCGACTGCTAGAAGAAGGATCAGACACTGGGGTAGTGTCCGCAACCGTTGTCGGGATCATCCGTGGACACTGGGGACCTTCCCGCCTGGCTGATTCGGCTGAAACAGATTATGAAGAGTCTAGGCAGGTGCGGATACAAAGTTGTTGTCCGCGCTTGTCGAAGCTGATACTGGACTTGGTGTTGGAGGCTTTACTTAAGATAGGCCAGGTGCGCGGGAATGGAGGATGATCACGACCATCAGCGACTGCTCCGCTGAGAGTACTCTACGACCATGCGTGGATGCCAAAATAGCATCCACCCATACTAACTGGACGATCCTTGAGGTTTAGGGGGCGGCTTACCCTGCTGGTGTGTATGATTACTTGAGCGGGTTGGTACGGATGCCATAAGACCATCCATGACTGCTCCTCGAGTTGAACTGCTGCTGCTGAGAGTAGTATCCGTGGAGACTCGGCCGAGTATGCGACTGACCCATGTTCAATCGCAAATTGGGTATCCACCCCTACCTGTTGCTGAATCGCGACGTTCATTATGGATGTGGGATTTTGGGTGAACATGATCCCCATATTTTTTCAAGACCTACAAAGGAATTTTGAAAAAAATTGATTTCACCCAAATGCAACGGATATGCTGGAGGCGGATAGCATGCATTTCTCTGAAAATGTCTCGAGTACAGCTCCCAGAGGGGAAGGATGGCGATCGCTGACTTGTGGGGGAGGTAGCCACTTGGCTTGCTACGTTGGATCCACATCAAATGAGGTTGGGCTCGACTTAGCTTATGTGTTCCGCAGGACAAAAGGTTTGGCTACCTAATCTGAGATTCGGGTCGGACACTTGCATGGGGAAGATAACTGCCCGACTAACCGTGTTGGATCTACAAAAAAGGAGGTTGGGCTCGACTTAGCGTTTGTGTTCCGCGAGACTGAGGGATCCATTGTCAATGGTTTCTATGCACTCGTTGCTTGCTGAAAGATGGATTGAAGCAACTTCTTTGCCTTTGGAGGTAGAAGGGCCGCTGCCCTCCTTGCGCGTGACGTACACCTGCAGCTTGCCTGCTCTCAACAACTTCTCGATCAAGTCACGAAGGGCTAGTTCACGACCTGGGGAGGCTAATTGTCACAGATGCTAAAATTAGTATCTGCGACCGACTTCCAGAATGGGAAGTGGAAGACTGGCGGTAGGAAGCTGTTGACCGCTAGCACCGAGAGGGACGGATGTTCGCGACTGCTGGAATGAGCAGACACTGGGGTAGTGTCCGCAACCGCTGTCTGGATTCATCCGCGGACTCCAGGAACCTCCCACCTAGCCGACTCAGCTGAAACGGAGGCCTGGAGAGTCTAGGCAGGTGCGAATACAAAGCTGCTCTGGGCTCTCGGCGTGGACGTCGACGAGCGCAGGGCGGCCGGTGGCCGGCAAGCCTGCAGCCGCCAACCGACCCCTTGAAAAAAAATTTGCAAATTTTTTTACAGGGGCGGCCGCCCCCTGTAATGCTGCAGATGGAGATATACAGTACGCAAAAATAATGTATATCCACTCTGCGCGGATATACATTATTTCGTGTGTGTGTGTGTGTGTCTGTGTGTGTGTGTGTGTATAGATATATATATATATATCTTTAATTACTATATAGAAGTTGTCTTTGGCGCAACATTCAAAATTCTCAAATATAGTCTCATTCTTTTACTCTAATGACTTAACATATATTATAAAAAAAATAAAAATTCATAAAATATAATGGCTATTTGTGTAATTACAGCATATCACTATAATAAAAATAATGATGGAAATTCATAAAATACAAAACTTTTTTAGTAGACCTCCTAGACCTACTATGGTAGGTTATCATTAGGCATGCGAGATATTTTCAAAATATAATGACCTACTTTAAAATGATTTTTTGTTAAAATATAAATGTTTTTGAATAAAAACATTTATGAAATATTAATTAATTTTTTTACAAATCTTTTAAGATCTTATTTATACATTAAAAAAATGTGCTGGAAGTTACTGCTGGCAGTAGAAATCGTCTAGACATAGCCGATCAGCTGTACGCTGAAGGAAATTCGCCTGAACAGCGGTAATTTACCGTTGGCGGTATCTACTGTCGTTGCAATCACATAGGGTTGGAGGTCCATGCCGTTGCACTCACGTAGGGTCGGAGGTCCGTGCCATTGCACTCATATAGGGCCAGAGGCCCGTGCCATCGCGATTGGCTGTAGAGGCCGAGCCTCGTGTCTGTCACTCATATATATATAAAGAAATACTTTCATCCATACCGTGTAATCCTGGCATACCATCCAATCAATTTGGATCGCCCGATCTGGTTAGATCATAATATCTCGATCGTTCGATCACTGACATACCATTCAATCAATCATGACCGTCCGTGTAGATTTTCATAGGGCTCCTATACCTAGGATAGTAGGGGGTCCTAAACCTATAATTTTATTAGGGGCTATGTTATGGGTCTCGAGCACCGAGCCATTTATCTTATTATTATTATCGTATGTTGTGTGGGTCTCGCGCACCGAGCTCTTTATTAGCGCATTTATGTCATGTAAGAGTCATTATGATGTAGCCTATTTAAAGGCATTTGGGTATGTGTTATGGGGTAAGGAATAACAAGGTTCTAATTCTCATCTTCTATGTGAGATCTTGGTGGCACTCTACTCCGACGAGCAATCCCGCTTAGGCAGTCGCGGTCACGGCTCCATAGTATCCCCATTATCTTCTCTACCTCAGACCTCTCCTCCGGGCAACGTTGGGAGGGCCCTAACAACTTGGTATCAGAGCCTACTCGATCCTCTTCCTGGAACGCAAACATTCCACCTCCCTCGAAACCCTCCTCTGCTGGCCGCAGCAGCTCCAATGCCAGCATCATTCACCCCTCTGCGTCTTCCGCCTTCCACAATACCCCTACAGCTTCATCAAACCCGGCCACTCCTCTCGGCGTCGCCAAACGCCGCGTGCCGCCAGCAACACGGCTGCTCTAACCCCGACGACAACGGGGCGCCTCCTTCATCGCGCGAACCGCAATCCTGCGCAGTCGGGAATAGCCGACATCTGTTGCAGTCCTCCGTCTTCCTCATTCCAAGGCCGCAACAGTCTTGAGCCCTCTGCATCGTCGCCGCGCGCTTCATCGAGCTCTGACGCGCTTCATCGTCCCAGCGCGCTTCATCGAGACCCAACGCATCTCATCGTCGCAGCACAGATGCGCTTCATCGAGCCCCGCACAGCTGCGCCATCATCACGTCCCTCAGAGCACGGCCTTTTCGAGCCCCGCGTTTCCCCCATGTTTCCCTCTTCCGCTCGCGTGAGGCTGATCCGGTTCAGCGCTGTTAAAAAAAGGGTGAATCGACACATGTGCTTCTCTTTATTAGCACCCAATCACAGTCACGTGCTTTTATTTCTTACAGCTTTCCCTCTCCCCTCTAACAGTCCACCTTTTATATTTAATCCGGCCAGCCTCTCCTGCTCTAAGACGTCTTGTATTCTATTTTTCCAGCGCGCCCATTACTTTTGGTGTCAGCATTGGGTGTCACCGCGGCTCCCATGGTCACTCACAGTCCTCTGACTCGGCGCAATCCCACCGGCCGATCACCCGTTCTTCTTCTCGCTCCTCCACTCACACTATGGGTGATTCATCTGAACAACTCAATCAGATTACGACCATGATCCAGGCTGTCATGGCGCAACAAGCTGCGCACACTGCTCTCGGGGACCGTCAACAAGAGGTCATTATTGCGCTCTCCAAGCGCATCGAAGATCTGTCTACCGCCCGACATACGATCATGCCAGCAGCAGTTAGGTACAACCACTTCTCCGCACTGCCCCGCCATCCCTGACCGTTCACGAGCCGCCGCCGCCAGTCCTCTCGCACCTCGACGCAACGATTGTACCGCGCTATATCAGATTGGAATTTCCAACCTATGATGGGAAGGGTGAACCCATGAGTTGACTCACCAAGTGTGAGCAATTCTTCGGCCACCAGCAAACTCCGGCAGCAGATCAGATCCATTTAGCATCCTTCCATATGCTCGACTCCGCTGTTTATGGGCTTCTCGACTTCTCACCGACCGACCGCATCTGATTTGGGACGACTTTAAGTGATTCTGCAACTTGCGTTTCAGACCTCCTCTCTGCAGTAACCCCCTCGGAGCACTCACCTCTCTACGCCAAACTGGTACTGTGGACGAGTACCTGAAACAATTTCAGCTTCTCTTAGCACATGTCCCTCTGGCCCCGGATATGCAGGTCGACATTTTCACTGCTGGACTTCGCGAGCGACTGCTACTAGATGTTGAGTTTGAGGCCCCTCCGGACTTAGTGTCTGCTATGAGTCTGGCTCGGCTCTGCGATCGCCGCCTCCAACTGGCCCAGGAAGTCTATCCACCTGCCACCAACATTATTCAACAGGTCCGTATCGAGGGTCCCCCAGCTCCATCGGTCCGCCGATTATCTCGGGCTGAGATGCTGCACCGCCGCGCTCAGGGATTATGCTTCAATTGCGACGAGCAGTACACTCGCGGCCAGAGGTGCAACCGACTTTTCTACCTGCACGTCGAGGATTCTGACGACGAGGGAATCAGATAAAGCTTGAGGACAAGATTTTTTTTGGAGGAAGGGTGAGATGTTATGGGTCTCGAGCACCGAGCCTTTTATCTTATTATTATTATCGTATGTTGTGTGGGTTTCGAGCACCGAGCCCTTTATCTTATTATTATTATCGTATGTTGTGTGAGTCTTGAGCACCGAGCCTTTTATTAGCGCATTTATGTCATGTAAGAGTCATTATGATGTATCCTATTTAAAGGCATTTGGGTATGTGTTATGGGGTAAGGAATAGCAAGGTTCTAATTCTCATCTTCTATGTGATATCTTGGTGGCTCTCTTCTCCGACGAGCAACCCCGCTTAGGCAGTCGCGGTCACGGCTCCATAATATCCCCATCATCTTCTCTACCTCGGACCTCTCCTCCGGGCAACGTTGGGAGGGCCCTAACAGACTACAACCTATAATTTGAATTTACTATTTTACCCTTAAGATTTGGAAAAAATTTAATCAGGTTTAGACATAACAAAGCATGCTAACCCGCCCGATCTAGCCAGCCCACTCGGCAAATACCCGTCTGATCTAACATAGATTGTTTAGAATAGACCGTCTGCTCTATATCAAATTTCAGATGATGTGTTCCTCTCCTATTATTTAAACCCGAATAAGCTTTCTAAACTAACGATGTGGGACAAACTTTAGAAAGATAAAATAAAATTAAAAAGAAATTAAAAAACACCATTGCCGGGACTCGAAGCCCGCCACTGCAGCCCGGGTACTGTCGCGCGGGGCACGGGGGACCCCCCGTGCACTATCACTCATATATATATATATATATATATATATATATATATATATATATATATATATATATATATATATATATATATATATATATATATATATATATATATCTTTATCATTTAAAACAATATACATATTTGGAATCACACCATGGATCTCATCTCGACCGTCCGATTTCCAGGAAATGATATCTGGCCCTTGGATTCATAATGTTAGGCCTGCCAATATCCAGAAATCCCGAAAAATTACTGTTCATTTCATCCAAAAGCCCGATACACCTCCGCTTACCCGTGCTCACGCAGCTGCCTCACCCTGCCGCCGGCGCCGGAGCCGCCGGCGGCCTGCCCGGCGCCCCCCGGCGACCGAGAATTTCGGCCTGCGTGAGCAGGCCGAAGCGGGGGGGGGGGATTTTCGTTTTTTTTTTCATTTTTTTATTAATTATATAATTAATTAAATAATTAATTATTTTGAGATTATTAAATTTATATTAAAATTTTTATTAAAAGCCGGGGGGCGGGCGAAGCCCGCTTAAATGCCAAGCGGGCGAAGCCCGCTTGAGCGGGCGAAGCCCGCTTGATTGCGGGCGAAGCCCGCCGGGCGAAGCCCGCAGCGACGCATCGAGAACGGGCGGAGCCCGTTCGAAGATGCTAGTATATATATATATATATCTTATATATATAAATCAATATACATATCTTGAGACACATCTTATATATATAAATCAATATACATATCTTGAGACACACCATACTTTAAGTTTTGACCATTGAATCTCATCAAATAAATCTTATCCCTACATGAGAGAAAGGGGGGAGGAGAGGGAGAGGGAAAGAGAATAGGAGAGAGATGGCGGAAGGGAGAGGAGAAAGGGCGGAGAGAGAGGGGGGAGGAGAGAGAGAGGGAGAGAGAAAGGGAGACAATAGAAAGAGAAAGAGGGCAAGAAATTAATGTTTTTACATCAAAACGTAAATTTTTTTATAAAATAAAAATTGTAATATCGATTTATATTTTTTACGGTCATTTTGAGTAATATCGATGTATATATTGCGGACGCTGCCCGCCTTGATGCGAGCGTAGCCCGCAACGACGCATCGAGCACGGGCGAAGCCCGCCTAGATGCGGCCGAAGGCCGCCCGAGAGCATCGAGCACGGGCGTAGCCCGTGCGAAGATGCTCGTGTGTATATATATATATATATATATATATATATATATATATATATATATATATATATATATATATATATATATATATATATATATATATATATATATATTTCACTATTATAAGGAAAAAATTGTCTTTGGTGAAACATTCAAAAATACCAATTATGCCATCATTTTTATATTTTAATGACTTGACATATATTATAATCTATTTCAAAAAAATTAAAATACAATGTTCATTCAAGTAATTACACTATCAAAAAATTAGAAGTAATGATGAAAATCCACTTAAATTCAAAAAAAAATTTAGTAGAGCTCCTACACCTACTATGGTAGGTTGTCATTAGGCATGTCAGCGGTCTATTCAAGGAAGGTTGTCATTAGACATATCAGTGGTATTTTCGAGATGATGACATTAAATCAATCAACTTTATTAAAATCAAAATTAATATTTTTAGGTCAAAACGTATATTGTTTTACAAAATAGAAATTGTAATATTTATGTATATTTTTTACGGTCATTTTGAGTACTCATATGTATATGCTGCGGGCGAAACCCACCTTGATGGGGCTGGCGAAACCCGTCGTCGTCGGTCGGGTTTCGCCCCCATCCATTTCCTGAATGTGGCCGAAGGCCGCCCGAGTGCATGGAGCCGGGGCGGGCGAAGCCCACCGTCGCCGACCGGGTACTGTCGCGCCTGGCCGTAGGGGCGGAGCCCCATGTCGGGCACTCGTGTGTGCATATATATATATATATATATATCAAAGTATTGGCCTTGCAGGTTGAGTGGTCTCTTGAAGTTATTAATTTAGTATGGTGTTTTGGCGGGAGAGAAGTTGTTATGATTGATTTCAAAGCTCCACGCTTAGTATCAGAACAGATAATACCCCCGATATTTATGAAAGTATTAAAGGTGTTCGGGAGGAGGGAAGTTGTTATTAATGATTTCAAAGCTCGATGGTTCAGCTTAGTATTAGTTGGGTTGACTCAAAACGGACAATGCCTCCGATATTATGGGTTGACGACTTGACGTATTACTGATGGTATCAGAGCTGAACCTTATGCAGTACGATACATGGTTCATAGCAGGCATACCCTAGCGTGTGCCAATGTTTATGAAAGTGTCTATTCAAAGTTTCATGAATGTTCCTATTTTCCAGTTGCTTCCTACTATAGGTGAATTTTTTACCAGCAGTGTAAGTCTTTATAAGCTCGTTATCAATGAGAAAATTCCCAAGTTGTCATTGAAAGTAGGTGGGTTCTTTTCTTCCTCTTTTTTTTACTCGGGGCAGAGTAGACTGAAATTTCAAAGTAATTGGGAAGATACTTCTCTTGATCTGCAATCTTCTTAATGTTGATCGGCTTGATTTCCTTCAAGAAATTGTAGATCAGATCCACCAGCAGTGTTTCACTTCTTTGAACTGCTGTCTAATAAAAGTCTATCTGATTTCTTATGCTAATTTTATGGACGATAGTTGGTGACTGACTGAACCTTTGTGTTGTTGCTACTCTTCACCATTTTTGAATGTAACATCTGGCCAGTAGTATTTCACCCACATATAAACTGCTAAAACATTTTAAAAGCCAGGAGAATATCTATGATGTGCTTATTCTGTTAGGAACTACATGAGATTTGAGGGAGAAGGAGAGATTTCTAGGGTTTGAGAGGAGGCTAGAGAATTACCTTTGATAATACTTGCATGATCCTTCCAATAGAGGATCCGGGTACATTTATACCCGGACCAAGGCCGGCCGGCCAAGGGGGCCGGCCGGCCCCAATTGGGGCTGAACCGGGTGGGTTCAGCCCCCGAAGGCCGCCTTTTAGAAAGTGGGGGCTGAACCAGTTGGTTCAGCCCCGTTGTCGCCTTCGGATCCGTCCGGGGGCGTAACATTCCCCGCCCCATCAAGACCCAGCTTGTCCTCAAGGTGGGAATCTGGTGGCTCCATCCGTCCGCTCAGGTCTACCCAAGCCACGTCATGCCCTTGTCCCTGCAGCCGCTCCAAACAGCAAAGAGAGCCCCCGGCACTGGTGAGATGTTGATTCCCTGCAGACAGTACTCTCTCCCACTCTTAGCAAACTCCATAGTGAACTTCTCTCAATCCAGAGTCACCCTACCCAGCTGTCGCAACCACTGGGCCCCCAGAATCACATCTGGCCCCTGGATGGGCAATAAGTAGACATCCATGTTGTCGGTGTATCCCTGCACACTGATTTCCACGTCCCGAAGCACCCCTGCGCACTGCAGCTCGTGGCCACAGGCCACCACAACCTGGGAAGCGGCATCCTTGATGATCTCTAGCCCCAATGTCTGTGCCACCGTCGGGCTAATGAAGTTATGTGTACTCCCACTGTCAAACAAAAAGGTCACCTGCTGTTGGCCAATCCGCCCCGCAATACTCATAGTGTTCGGAGCGGAGTCTCCCGCCATGGCAAGGGAAGATACCCCGTACTCGATTGTATCCAGAATGTGCTCCTGTTCCCCTCCGTCTACATCCGGCATCGGACCTTCCTGCAACATGTAAACCTGGATCCTCTGACATTTGTGGCCTGGGGTAAATTTCTCATCGCAGTTGAAGCACAATCCCTGTTCCTTCCTAGCCTGTAGCTCTGTCCAAGTCAATTTCTTCAGCGTCGCCCGTTCGGTAGCTGCGTGAGCCTTTTTGGTGTCGGGAAGGTGTGTAACGTTCCTCGGAGTGTCTCCCCTGGACTTCTGTCGATTGATACGCTCTTCTTGAATCCGGGCCAAGTTGATAGCGTGTGTCAAACTGCGCGGTAGATAGGCATGCACCTCATCTCGGATGTCCTCTTGCAAGCCGGAAATAAAACAACTTGTTAATGTCCTCTCGCCCCACTGCACCCGGTTGGCCAACCGTTCAAACTCGGTTCGATACTCCATCACCGTCCCTTTCTGACGCAATTTCTGAAGAAGAGCCTCGAAGTCTTCATACTCAAGTGGACCAAAGCGGGCGATGAATCCGTCGACAAACTCGTGCCATGGCGCGTGATCCCGTCCCCGGAGGAACCATTGGGTCCACTGGTATGCGTCCTCTTCAAGGTGGAAGGACGCCAACCTTACCCATTGTGCCTCTGGTATCTCCTGATAACTGTAAAATAACTCTGCCTTTTGGACCCATTCGAGTGCATCTCCTCCTTTGAACTTGGGGTAGTTCATGCGGGTAACCTTCGGTGGTAGATAGGCACGGGGTAGTTGGTGCCCGGGTCCTCCGTACTCTTGCCCGGGTCCAAGCGGTTGTCGTCGATCAGCGACCACGTGTGGGTACCCCCAATCCCTTCCATAGGGGTTCCCCAAGACTGGCGGCCTAAACTCCCATCTGCCTCCTCCCCTTCCGCCCGCGACGTGTCCTGGTTCTCCTGGAATAGGGAGGAGCCCATCACGAGGTGGGCACCCGATCCCGTTGGGTCGTTGGTCCTCCTGGAGGTCTTCACGGTAAGGAGGAAAATCCAAGGCAGACGCGGCGATGCCGCCAAACTGGGTTGCCTAGGACCATGCTTGTGGTCGCCTTGAGCCTCCTACCCTTCCACTGTCAATGTCAAGCCCCCCATTGAGGCTAGAGGCCCGATCGTCATGCCCCGATGCTGGAGTAGGGAGGGGAAGCTGGACTGCGTTGGCCTCGCCCACAACAGCTTTTCCTTTAAGGTGTTGGGTTAACATATTTTTAAGCTCGTCCATGCGGGCGTCCAATTTCTCTTCGAGACGTTGTTCCGATGCCGTTAACTTATCGGCGAGGGCTGCCACGGTGGCAGTCAGCCCGGTGTAGTTTTCTTCGAGATGTGCGAGCCGATTGGAGTCTTCTTGGGTGCGAGTCACCATGGTGGAACCCCGGGGCGTGCGCGAATGGCAACAGATGCAGCAACCGGAAGCGACAATCAGATGCAGCAACCAGATGCAGATGCGGCCGTCGGCGGAGGATGCAAAAAAGTGGAGGCGGTGTCCTTTGGATGCCGCAATCAGATGCAGCAACCGGAAGCGACAACTGGCGGAGGATGCAGATGCGGCCGTCGGCGGATGCAGAGGCGGTAGGATCGACGTCAGGAGTCGACGATCGGGAGCGATGCGGCAGTCGGCAACAGATGCGGCGGTCGACGCCGGGATTCGACGATCGGGATCGGCGGAGGCAGCAAACGCGGCGGTCGATGCGGAGGCAGCAAATGCGGGATTCGACGATCGGGATCGGGATCAACAGATGCGGGGGTCGACCGACGAAGTCGGGTGGAACGAAGCCGATCAGAGCCTGGATGCGAGCCGGAACGAAAAAAATTTGAGGGAGGAAGAATCCTCTGATACCAAATGTTAGGAACTAGATGAGATTTGAGGGAGAAGGAGAGATTTCTAGGGTTTGAGAGGAGGCTAGAGAATTACCTTTGATAATACTTGCATGATCCTTCCAATAGAGGATCCGGGTACATTTATACCCGGACCAAGGCCGGCCGGCCAAGGTGGCCGGCCGGCCCCAATTGGGGCTGAACCGGGTGGGTTCAGCCCCCGAAGGCCGCCTTTTAGAAAGTGGGGGCTGAACCAGTTGGTTCAGCCCCGTTGTCGCCTTCGGATCCGTCCGGGGGCGTAACATATTCCTGTTGCATTCTTCTATTAATCTCACATTTATTTCTTAAATTAACAGAGAATATCCTGTCAATAATTTTAGAATTATTGAGAATTCTTCAATGTAGTGCCCACCTTTTACATTCTACCATATATGATATTTTCTGACATTTTTTCAAGAGGAGATAATAATAATAATAATTATAAGACCTTTAAACTATAATTTAGCACGTGGATATGATTTTGAAATTTTTTTTCATAATTTTTTAGTAAGTTGTTTAATATAAGTAAATAAAAGATTTTTCCTTTTTGCAGTTGCAAGTCCCGCACTGAAAGAAATTCATCTGACACTGATAATACTCATCACACTAATGCTTGGACTTTTGGCCTTCACCTGCAAGATTGCTAGTAGAAAAAACCAATTGCAGCAGCAGAGACGGAGAGAATCGGTAAGAGCAGGAATAACCACATATTCTAAATTTGGAACATCAAATACTCGGGTTCTTTTGAATGCTCTATTATTTTCTTCAGCAACTGCATCTGAAGAATTTGTTGTATGTGCTATATTAGCTCTTTCATTCAAATTAATTATGTTTAAATTAAGGTTTATATCCTTCAAGTATGTATAGTGCTGAACTGATTAATAAATAAGTCAAAAAAATCAATTGAACATCTCAGGTGGAATGCATCTCGATCAGTGTAACCCTCAATTATATAATTCCAACAATTTTCTTCTATTTTCAATTTCATTCATGATTTGTTCTTCTTCGTTTAGTTCTTTTTTTTTGTATTTTTCCCCAGTTTTAGATGCAACACTAAAAAAATATATGAATACATAGTGGCACATTGCATTTTAAAAAGAGCATTGTTAAGTGCACTGCAGTTTTGGCTATGTGCACCACAAAGTCACTTAATTCATGACCCAAACTCCTTCCTAAATTTATAACTAAGGGCACTCACTATTTGTGCACCGCAATTTCTTCTCTCAACCCTAGCCCCGTGAAGACGATTCCGCCTGGTCGTGCCCTCCGCCGCTTCAACCCTCGCCGCCAGCGCCGACTCCTGCCGCGTTTTCCGCCAGTGCGGTGGAGTTCCGCAGGACAGCTTCAACGCATCGGCCTTCACAGCCGCCACCGCCGCCCGACTGCGCTTACAGCGTGGGCTCGATCGAGAGGTTCTCGAAAGCATCCCTATGCTGGTGTACTCCGATGTGCAGGAACACAAGATCGGAAGGGGGCGCTCTAGTGCGCCATCTGCCTCAACGAATTTGAGGACGACGAGACCATCCGCCTCCTCACGAAATGCGATCATGTCTTCCATCAGGAGTGCATCGACGCCTGGCTTGACACCCATGTCACCTGCCCCGTTTGCTGCACTAATTACACCAATTTTTCATCCGCCGATTTCACCCCCAAAATTCCGGTGGGGAATGATGGGGCAAGCGTCGCCGATGCTCCGTCGCAGGCGGCAGAAATATCTGATCTGCGGGCGGCGAATCATGTGGCTATCTCGGTAGATGATGTTGAGGAGAGGAAAGAAGAGATGCGGGAGCTCGCGAGGATCGCGAGCAGGGTGAGGGGAAATGGGGCGAGACGGTCCAAGAGGTTTCGGAGATCGCACTCGGCTGGACAAATCATGATGCTGAGGGGGGGGGGGGTGGAGTGGATCAGTACACACTGCGGGTCAAATCTATGTTTTGTCTTATTTATCATTTATTTTTATAAAAAAATGTTGTGGTCAATTGATGCATCAAGTTAATCTTGTTAGTTTGCTATTAACAAAAATGCGGTACACATAACAATTATGAGTGCACCTATCGTAGTGTGGTGCTCTTAACAAAAAAATGCACATAGCGAAAATTGTAGTGCACTTAACAATGCTCTTTTAAAAATTTTGTTATATGCAATCCAAAATCCATGTATAATACTTTTGAAGGTTGTCCTTAAAAATTTAATTGTTGGTGATAGTGAAGTGGCTGTTAGGCCTAGTAGTGATAATGGTTAATGGATAATTATACCTTGGATGATAGTCATTTTCAGCATCTTGTAGCAGTGCTCTTTAATGTTGGAATTATCGTGTATTTCAAAATTTTCGGAAACCGCTGCTCTACGTTTGGAATAAACAATTGCTTGTACCGTGCATTCTAGTTTCTAGTTGCTCTAGTTTATGTAATTTTATCTCTTAACTTTTTCTGTTGTACAATGATATGAATATGTAGAATATGCGTGTTCTCTATTAACTCATTTTTTATTATTCTTAGATGAGCAATGATAGTGGATCAAGCGAGCCAACAAATTCAATGCATTTCAATAAATTCTATATGAATGAGTTTGTAGTATCAGTACTCAGAAAAGACTTTGGGACTACTTGTAAGCGCGATCTTTCTCTTAATATTTACTTACTGAAAGAAGCTTTTGAAGAGCTTGAAAGACATCCAGAAATATATGAAGATCCCAACTTATATGACTTTGCGTGTGAGTTCGTGTTGGAGACGGTCAAGAGAGTTGCCTTCATGAAAATACCTAGAGATAGGAAGGTTGTTTGGCTAAAGAATCGTTACAACAGAAACATGTTCCATGGCTTAGTTGATGAGGAACTTTTGTATTAGTGTTATCCTTGTTGAGACAACTAATGAACAGTATATGGGTGCACTTTTATTATGAAGTTATTCTCTCACGTCTGAAGTAATTATATTTATTTATTTATTTACTGATTTTTATTGTTATTACAGACAGTGTTGCAAAGGTAAAATGTAATTTTGTAACCCTCCAAAATTTTCATTCAAAGCATTCTCTTTTGCATTGAACCGCAACCCTGCATTTCTGCAGCTGCTGGGCACTGCAGCTGAAGCAGAACTGCAAATGCAGCCCGGCTGCGTTCAGCTGGTGCTAAACTGCAGTGCTGCAGGTCCACATATGCCACAAGATATTTACATTGCTGAGATTGACTTTTCTTTTCTTTTCTTTATTTTTTTCTGCTGTTGATTTTATGCAATCATTGACTATGATATGTTAATGTCCGGCTGCTGTTGATTTTTTCTGCTCATCGGGACCGAAGTTATCCCGCTCATCGAAAAGAAATGATCCACACACCTCTGTGATCTGAAGAGTAGATGAGCACCAGCAAGCTCTGCGCTCAGCGGGACGATGAGAAGAAAGCTACAGGAGCTGGGTTGCAAAGTGCGGGACTAAGGGACAAAAGCTCTGGAACCCTAGCGAGAACACCCGGCCTGCAGGAACGGGACATGAAAAGATTTCGGGGAAGAAACCCTATTATTAATGTTGCCGATGAAAATACCCTCAATTTAATGGACCTCGGGTGGAACGTGCCAGTGTAAATGGGGGGCGGGGAAGAAACCATATTAATGTTCCCAGACGAAAATGCCCTCAATTTAATGGACCTCGGGTGCAAAGTGCCAAAGGAGGTGTAAATGGGGATGCAATAATAATTTGAGGTGCAAAGTGCCAAAATGATGTAATGGGGGGGGATGCAAAGTGCCAAAAATCCATTATTATTCGAAAGCGTTTTGACTAAAGTAGGTAAATCAAAGTAGGAAGACATGCGACTTAGCATGAAATGAAATTATAGTTGAGACTTAAGAGTAATTATTTCATTAGTTCATTAAAATCAGTAAAATGATAAATTCCAATTTGCGCCTCTTCTTCCGCCTGTTAAATAAAGGCGACTGTTATTAGCACTACACTTTTGGATATTCGCACAATTTTTACTCTTAATTTTCTGTGACTTTTGAAAATACTCCTTGTACATGCATTTTTAGGAAAAGTGTTCAACACGAAAGTTGTAGATCTCGACGATATCTACAACTTTCGTGTTGAACACTTTTCCTAAAAATGCATGTACAAGACGTACATTAGAAAATACACCAAGATTTCGCGCCTTTTAGAAATACGCCTTATACATGCATTTATAGGAAAAGTGTTCAACACGAAAGTTGTAGATCTCGTCGAGATCTACAACTTTCGTGTTGAACACTTTTAATAAAAATGTATGTACAAGGAGTATTTTCAAAAGGCGCGAAAAATTAAGAGTAAACGTTGTGCGAATATCCAAAAGTGTAGTGCTAATAACAGTTGCCTAAATAAAAGAGGCAAATTTTGGCATGTTGTAGGGCATTAAATACTGGTCTATAAAAATGCACTGTCAGTGTCACCATTTTTTTTGGCCCAAATCATAACCCCTTTACCAGAATGCAGTTATAGCCCTAGCTAAAACCACAATCTTTGGGGCTAGATAAATTTGATAGTTGCTCAAGTTTTTAATTGAATCAAAATTCAAATAAAATGATTCAAATTAAAATAACTCAAAATCAAATTTGAGTTAATTTCGAGCCACACGAGGTTGCATGACAATATTAGTAGAAGGCGTGAGCTTTAATAATTTAATAAGGAGATTGTTATCCGCAGATCGAAAATGACTATTCGCAGATTATTACTATTCGCAGATTCAAATATACTTAAAATTATTATTCACAGAAATTATTGTTATTCGCATATCAACATTAAAAGTAAAAAAAATATCAAGAAGTGCACTAGCACCACAAGTACCAGCAAGGACATAGCTCATTACCATCAAAATTGAAGCTTACATCAAAATATATATAACATGCATCAAAAAATATGAAACATCAGCACCACAAGTGCTCAAAAAATATCAAGTCTACATCAAAATATTATATAAGTAGCTCAAAACCACAAGTGATCAACAACACCAGCATCTTGTCACTAACCTGTAAAAGAAATATCTTCAAATTATTAACATTCATGTTGACACATTTTCTTAGTTGGTCTCTGTAGTTGGGCCGTTATCCATTGATTTTTCAAGAACTATGCCAACATTTCACCTAGAACACAGTGAAGAAGCTCAATGTTTACTGCAATCCAAAAGAAATGGTGGGCTACTTCGAACAAAGTGAAGAAGTTGAATGTACTCACAGCGGGGGAGGCGCAACGAATGGTGGGCGAGACAGAGGACGACGTCGGCGAGCGGGCGGGCGATGTCGGCGAGCGGGCTGGCGACGTCGGCGAGCGGGTGGGCGACGTCGGCGATCGGGCAGACGGCTGGGAAGGGGAAAAAGATTTAGGGTTTTGGTTTGTGAATAAGGGGTTTGAAATAACAAGAGAATTATTTAACGCCTTTTATAAGTACTATTTTTGATCTGCGAATAGTCATTTTCGATCTGAGATTAACAATCCCCTTTAATAATTTTCAAAGGTAAACTAATATTGAGCTCTGTTAATCTTCGTTACTAGTTTAGCTACAAAATTTAATTTATGTAAAAACAATAAAAGCAAGAGTTATTTTGTTTATGGTAATTTCACATTTGTTTTCAAAGAATCATTATTTTAATATTTTAAGATTAATTGGAAATATATTTTTTAACTTGTTATAACAGACCCTTTTAAAAGAACCATTATTTAAGACTAAATTTTGTAATATTTTAATTATCACTAAAAAATATTTAATTTCGAGTTGAATCTAGAACTTGATTCGAGCTAGCTGGAAATTGGGTTGTGTTGCGGTCTAATTCGGAGCTCCTAAACCGGCCCAAATATGACCTTCTTATCCCGGGAGCGGTCGAGCGCGCAATCAGTCACAGAGTAAGAAAACAAGTGCACAAGATGATTTTAACGTGGAGAACTCTCTCAACCGGGTAAAAAATCACGTGACCAGATATGTGCCGGTCAAACTCCACTATATGCTTCTGGTTACAACTTGTTTATAAAATCGAGGATGACGGGTCGCTTCTCATTATACTTTGAGGTGAGAGAATCTTTCGCGATCGGCGGGTAACAAGCTGCTCCACGCGAGTTTTATCTTTCACAATCTTAGTGCGAGGATGAGCGCGGAACGTGCGGAATGAGGTTGGAGTGAGCTTGCTGGAGGCCGTGCGAGAACAAGGCTTTCTTCCGGCAACTGGCAGAGCGTCTTCTTTATGATGATGCTGTGGACTTGGCCGAATTTTGGTGGAGTGGTGGTAGCTCGTAGGAGAATTCTGATGCAGGAATGGTGGCTCGATGGAGAATGGTGGCTCGATGGAGAATGTCAGCAGAGCTCTGGCATGAGGAAAAAGAAAGCACCGAGGAGAAAGGAGAGAAATGAGGAGGCATGAGTACCTTTTTATAGGCTTCGGGGTAGTTATGGTGGTTATCTGGCTATACGAACATCATAACTTGTTTATAGAATCGAGGACAACAAGCCGCTCCTCGTTACACTTGGGGGTAGCTATGGTGGTTATCCGGCTATCCACACACCTCTGCGCGCGCGTTTAGTACGAGCATGGTGCACGCCATGCGCACTACTGGGTGTGTGCGGCGCACCCCTTTGCCTGTGTGGGTGCTCGCGCTCTCTTTTGGGTAGGTGGAACCCTGCACGTTTTCGGCTTGCGCGTCGATTGTGCACTTGCGTGCAACGACGTTCAATTGAACATCCTTAGCCAGCTTTTTGCTCTTTATTTTTAGATTTTGAAGCGTCCTACGAGAAACGTGTGGCTGCGCTCTATGCTCACTACTGAGCAAGTCGCAGTTTAGAAAAAAAGATACTGGTTGCCTGCCGATCTCTATGCGAAGATACCTCATGCCGGAGAGAGTTCAAAATCCACCTAGAGGTTGACGGACAATTTGCGAGACGACTTTGAGATTTGGCTTCCGTTTTCCATCATGCAAGGAGGTGGTGGGCATTCTGAAGTTCTGTGGCGTCTCGATATCCCTGTTCACTCCGTTAGAGATGACTCGCATCATGAGGCTGGTGTCTTTCTTCAGGGAGCATGACTCAAGATTCTTTTTAGAGTCATGTTAACGGCAGCAACCGTGTCGAGATTCACAACAATAAGAGTTGACTTGACTTTGAGAGCCGTACAGATCGCCGCTACGAGAATACCTTGTTTAGTTATGTTTGGAACTCTTGGGATTTACCAGAGCTCAGTAATTCATAGCTTGATTGATGTCATCGCCAGAAGGGGCGAGAGCGGGACTTCTTGCCGATACTGGGATTTACAGATACCCGGGAGCTGGCAAATCGCTTATTCAACACTTCCTTGTTCGTGGAGGAGAAACGCCTATCTCAATGCAAACTGTCAGTTGATTATCAGCGTGCAATCGTTGCACCCATGGTTTGTAAGAGGAAGCTTGTGTCGAAGGGCATTAATGACGCAGCTGCGGAGCCGCGATCTTTACCAAGGCAGAGAGAAGGTCTGATTGAGGAGGCCCTCTGTGGCGAGCTGGTGTCGGTTGATTCAGACCCTCAGAACGAGCTGGCGCCGGTTGATTCAGATCTTGAGGTGATAGAGCTGTCTGCCCCCCGAGTCCCTTGCACGGAGGTTTGTGCTCCTCGCGTGGCATCTTCCTTGAAGGCGATGAGCGGCGTGGTAAGTGAGTCGTTCATCTCATTTTATGACTTGATTTGATCGTTTTATATAATTCTAACTCCTTTATTGTTTGCAAATTGAAGCCCAAGATCACATGACGTTCACATGAAACGATCATTATGTGAGTTTGAAGGACGGATACTTGGCTCTTCAGGAGAAGCTCCGAGTGGCAAAGGCTTCGCTTCCCGCCTCAAGTGAGGAGCACGATCGAGATGTATCTCAATTTCGGCGGATCGAGTCAGAAATGAAGGCTAAGTTGGAGGAGGCCCGAGCTGTGCAGCAGGCAGTGAAGTCTTTGGTCGAGAAGATTGTGCGGATGTTGAAGGTTGCTCAGGAGGAGGCTTCTAGTTTGAAGACGGAGCTGGAGGCTTCCAAGGCTGAAGTGAAATGTCTTTCTTCGGATGAGCAAGTATCTGAGTTGAAGATGGCCAGACTGGAGGAGTACAGGGACTCCTTGGACTTCATGTGTGATTGCAACTTGCTTGCTGAGGAGATCCGTGATGTGGTTTGGTCCAGAGAAGTGGAGGCTCAGATGCAGGATGTTCATGATTTTGCGCTCAGACATGGGGTCTCAAAGGCCTTTCGCCTGGTAGCCAAGCGCCTGAAGTGTGATGTATCTAGTTCCAGCTTTGACGATATTTTTGAGGACGAGGGGGTGGTCCCCGATCATGATGTAGACGGTGAGTAGTAGCTCTGCCTTTGTATGTTGGTGCATATTTCGAGCCTAATATTGTTGTAGTGCTGTTAATTTGAGAGTCGGAGAATGTAATGATTCGATCCGACCTTGTGGCCTAGCCTGACCGATGAGCTATTTGCCGAAGAATGTATTGATTCAATCTGGGTGTTGTAAAATGTAATGATTCGATCCAGCTGTGCCCTGCCATGGACATGTAATGATTACCAGAAAATATAAGGATTCGATCCGGGCGTCGGAGAATGTAAGGTTTCAATCCGACTACACGACCATGAAGGGGGCATGCCCTGGCGGTGGTGGGGGCATTGCCCTGTTGTAACAATGAAGAATGTAATGATTTGAACCGATCGCCAGAGAATGTAATGATTCGATCCGGTTGCGGGGCCTAGCCTGGATATGTACCGGTTGCCGGAGAATGTAAGGATTCGATCAGGGCGTCAAAAACTGTAAGGATTCAACCTGACATCGCAACCGCGAGGGTGGGATATGCCCTGGTGATGGCGGGGAGTCGACCTGCAATAATGACGGAGAATGTAATAATTAGATCCGGTCGCCGGAAAATGTAGTGATTCAATCTGGTTGCGGGACCTAGCCTGGCTATGAGCCGGTTGCTAGAGAATGTAAGGATTCGATCCAACTGTGTGATCGAGTCTGGTCATGAGATCTTGAGAGGAGAATAGGGAAACACAACACAATATATTTAAATGCAAGATAGTTTGCGCGAGTTGTGGCTCGCAATGTTTTACATTACAGAAAGTAGAAAATAATAAATGAAACACAAGGAAAACAGTAAGCGAGGAAATAAGGATAGCAACAGTTCTGGCTCCGCGTGCTGGGGGGAGGGCCCTCTTACTTCAAAGAGTGCCCCCTGCTGGATTTTTGATTTGTTGTGCAGACCAAGACCGTCGAATTTGAAGGCAGTTTCATCTTCTGTCTAAGCCTGCTTCAAGTTGCGGGTTGCGAGTTGCCTCCTAGTTCCCACGAATGACTCCTATACCACCAGGGGTTGGGAATTTCATTAATAGGTGCGGAATCGACGAGATTGCTCCGGAGATAGACTGAACTGGCCTTCCAAAGATTGCATTGTAGGGAGAGCTTGAATGTATGACCACGAACTGAATGTTGTGGGTGGTTTGCCTCGGTAATTCACCCATTGCGATTGGTAAGATGATCATTCCCTGGACGGGAACTGCGTAGTTACCAAAGTGGTAAACAGGTCCCTTTGCGGGACTAAGGTGTTGTTTGGTGAGATTCATACTGTAGAGAGTAGAGCGGGACAAAACGTCAATGGAGCTTCCGTTTTCAACAAGAATTCTATTGACATTAAAGCAGGGATATCTGATTCCTACGCTGATAACGAACGGGACTTGATGTGGCGTTCGTACCCATCGAGGTCTTTATCACCAAAGGAGATGGTATTTTGCTTGAACTCCTTATCCTTGTAATTTCTTTCTGGAACTTTGACTATGAATGTTTGGGTAGAGAGGTCCGGGTATCCGGCGTTAGTCTTCATGTTGCCGACCATTTGTCTTCCGCTGACGGCCCCTTGCGGCGCATCTTGCTGCTCTCTCACTTGCCTAGGGGTGCCTTCTGATCTGGCGTATGCCCTTGCAGAAATCTTCCAATGATCCCTTGACGGACAATGCACTCAATTTTATTTTTCAACACAGTACATTATTCAGTTGTGTGGCTAATCGTATGGTGGAACTCGCAGTACTTTGTGTATAACTCCTAATTCATCGAGATCAGTAGTACCCAAGCAGATGGCTATTGGCAGACCTTTGGTGCGAGCAGAGGCAAGCTTGTACGAACAGAGGCGAGCTTGAGAGAGCAGAGGCGAGCTTGGGCGAGCAGAGGCGAGCTTGGGCGAGCAGCAGCGAGTTTGGTCGAGTATGGGTGAGTAAGTCACGAGTATGGGCGAGTATCCCTAGATACTCGCTGACAGTGGTTGGGTACTCATTTATACTCCCCCAGGAATTTCTCTATAAATAGCCCCATATGAGTACTAGAAATGGTACTTTTGGAAAAGGTCGAGGTCCCCCTGTACAACCCCGTATTCCTGGAATGGGGCCCCCAAGCAAGGCGTAAGACTTGCTACATATTTGTAAGCTTTTAGGGGGTTTTTACACTCTTGGAGTCAAAATTATTGTTGATCTACATGATATTCTAGTAGGGGAATGAAAGTCTTGTCTCTCTTGCTAGTGCTTGTACTCTTCAGGTGGCTAGTGTGGCAGGAGGCCGACACTCGCCCCAACCAAATTTCAGGGGGCGGGTGCGGCGGGAGGTTGGCACCCGCCCCGGCCTCTTCAGGGGACGAGTGCGGCGGGAGGCCGACACTTGCCCCGACCCCATTCCAGGGGGCAGGCGCGGCGGGAGGCCGGCACCCGCCCCGGCCTTAGCTTGGGGGGGGGGGTGAGTGCGGTGGGAGGCCGACACTCGCCCCGGTCCAATTCCAGGGGGAGGGTGCTGCGGGAGACCGGCACCCGCCCCGACCTTAGCTTGGGGGAGAGTGCGACAGGAGTTCTGCACTCGCCCCGGTCCCATTCCAGGGGCCGGTGTGGTGGGAGGCCGGCACCCGCCCCGACCTTAGCTTGGGAGCGAGTGCGGCGGTAGGTCGGCACTCGCCCCGGTCCCATTCCAAGGGGCGGGTGCGGCGGGAGGCCGGCACCCGCCCCAGCCTTAGCTTGGGGGGGGGGGGGGGTGAGTGCGGCGGGAGGCCGACACTCGCCCCGGTCCCATTCCAGGGGGCGGGTGAGGAGGGAGGCCGACACCCTCCCCGACCTCTTTAGGGGCGAGTGCGGCGAGAGGCCGACACTCGCCTCGGTCCCATTCCAGGGGGCGGGTGCGGCGGGAGGCCGGCACCCGCCCCGGCCTCTTCAGGGGGCAAGTGCGGCGGGAGGCCGGCAACCGCCCCAGCCTAATTTTTCAGGGAGGCGGGTGCGGCGGGAGGCCGACACCGGCCCAGCTCGCCCGGCTTGTGTGTCTCGCCCGGCTTGAGGGTCTGCTATTTTTCCCGTGGCGGGCTGCGAATAGTTGTTCAGAATAGTGGAATGTGGTTGTTGGCAAACCAGCCCCAGGGTATTTCAGTAATTTTAGAGCAGCGAATGTCAGCTATTTGCAGGCCGTTTTCAGAAATCTATAAATAGACCATTTGGGTGCCTTGGAAAGGGATCAGTTTTTTCCAATCCTCATCTTCTTCCTTCATCCTCCAAGGCACCTAGCTGGACATTGGCTAGGGAGGGGGAGATCTCAAAGGTCTTCCGGGCGTGAGGTTGGACCTCCACGCTAGAGTCAGGTGTTATTTTCCAAATTCAGTTCTCTCACCAAGGGACGGCTTGGGAGAAGTAGATGTGAGATGCACCCCTAGGTCCTAACTCTAGGTGGAACCGAATCTCGATTTCAACATTTTGGTGCGGTGCGCGTGGATCGAGGCTCATACAGAAGTTCCAAAACATGTTCCATGGCGGGAGATCATGGAGGTGGTGTTGACCCGAACGAGCCCCCAACTCAGTTCCCTTTGTAGGGAGGGAAGGGTTCATGACATCCATCCAAGGCATCATGTATATGTTGCGAAGTATTGCTCCTCGGGGCCACTGCTACACTCCCACCCCCAGGAACTAGCTCCAAGGGGTCTCGGCGAGATAGCTCCCAAGGGTCTCGTCAAGACAGCTCCCAGGGGTCTCGGCGAGATAGCTCCCAGGGGTCTCGGCGAGACAGCTCGCAGGGGTCTCGGTGAGATGAACCCAGGAGGGGTAGAAGAAAGTGCATCAGGAAGACGGCCCGGGAAGGAAAGGATGGGAGAGGGGGTCGAGCGAGATCTTACAAGTCGGGAGTTATTCCCCAGCCCAGCGAGTGCTAGCCTCCCAGGAGAGCAGGTTGCGCGAGTGGAGCATGCAAGACCACCAAGTAGGGTGTCACCCTTCAGCAAGCCGATTGTCTCAGCTCCCGTTCCCAAAAGGATCTCCTCATTCAGGCTCCCACTAACTGGATGGGTTGAATGTGCATCGGTAGTAAGTTCTCGTCCCGAGAGGATCTCCTCATCCAGGCTCCCATTAGCTGGAATGGTCGAATGTGCTTCGGTGGCGAGAAGGAACCGACCCCGAGAGGATCTCCTCACCCATACTCTCACTAGCTGGATGGGTCGAATGTGCCTCGGTGGAGAGTAAGTTCCAACCCCGAGAGGATCTCCTCACCCAGGCTCTCACCAGCTAGATGAATCGAATGTGCCTCGGTGGTAAGTTCTCATCCAGAGAGGATCTCCTCATCCAGGCTCTCATCAGTTGGATGGGTCGAATGTGCCTCGGTGGAGAGAAAGTTCCAACCCCGAGAGGATCTCCTCACCTAAGCTCTCACTAGTTGGATGGGTAGAATGTGCCTTAGTGGAGAGAAGGTTCCAACCCCGAGAGGATCTCCTCACCCAGGTTCTCACTAGCTGGATGAGTCGAATGTGCCTCAGTGGAGAGTAAGTTCCAAACCCGAGGGGACATCGCCACCAGGCTCCCATTAGATGGCATGACAGGTTGACCCCCGGGGAGGCCAAGTATTTTCAACTCCAAGAGTGCTACACAGCGAATACGTTGGGTTGGATGTTTCTTTCCGAGCGTGGAACTTGCTCGAAAAGAGCGAAGATTGTGTACAACCTCGTATTCGCAGAATGGGTCCCCCAAGCAAGGCGTAAGACTTGTTACACATTTGTAAGCTTTTATGGGGTTTTTGGACTCTTGGAGTCAAAATTATTGTTGATCTACATGATATTCTAGTAGGGAACGAAAGACTTGCCTAGCTTGCTAGTTCTTGTACTCTTAAAGGGGCGAGTGCGGCATGAGGTCGGCACTCGCCCCGACCACATTTCAGGGGGCGGGTGCGGCGGAAGGCCGGCATCCGCCCCGGCCTCTTCAGGGGGCGAGTGAGACGGGAGGTCGACACTCGCCCCGGCCCCATTCCAGGGGGGCTGGTGCGGCAGGAGGCCGACACCCGCCCCGTCCATAGCTTGGGGGGCGAGTGCGGCGGGAGTCCGACACTTGCCCCAGTCCCATTCCAGGGGGCGGGTGTGGCGGGAGGCCGGCACCCGCCCCGACCTTAGCTTGGGGGGCGAGTACAGCAAGAGGTCGGCACTCTCCCCGGTCCCATTCCAGGGGGCGGTGCGATGGGAAGCCGGCACCGGCCCCGGCCTTAGCTTGGGGGCGAGTGCGGCGGGAGGTCGGCACTCGCCATAGTCCCATTCCAGGGGGCGGGGGCGGCGGGAGGCTGGCACCCGCCCTGACCTTAGCTTGGGGGCAAGTGCGGCGGGAGGCCGGCACTCGCCCCGGTCCCTTTACATGGGGCGGGTGCGGCGAGAGGCCGACACTCGCCCCGGTCCCATTCCATGGGGCGGGTGTGGCGGGAGGCCGGCACCCGCCCTGGCCTCTTCAGGGGGCGAGTATGGTGGGAGGCCGGCACCCGCCCCAGCTCAATTTTTCAAGGAGGCGGGTGCGACGGGAGGCCTGCACCTGCCCAGCTCGCCCGACTTGAGGGTCTCGCCCGACTTGAGGGACTGCTATTTTGCCCTTGGCGGGCTACGAATAGTTGTTCAGAATGATAGAATATGGTTGTTGGCAGATCAGCTGAAAATGTTTTAGTTATCTTACCTAAATCACCTAGAGGAGGTTGAATAGGTGAGTTGTGTGTCTTTTTGCGGAATAAAAAACTTAACAAGCTATGCACAGAAAATTAACCAAGTAATCACAGACGACACCAAACATTATAGTGGTTCCCCAGCCTAGGGTACATCCACTTTCCACTCACCGATCTAGCAATGCACTAGACTCGGCTACTCCACTAATCTCGGATTGAAAACAATCCTACACCTCAGAACAACGTTCCGACACCTCGAACCCAAAATCTGGATCTACACTCGGAAGATAAAACTTCCTACAAGAACTCGGAGAATACAACTCCTACAACTCGGAGAAAGATCTCCTACAAGAATAGAATGAAATAACAAATACAAACAATGATTTGATCTCAGATCTGAAATGCTTCTGCCTGTTCTTTTTTCTTTGAACTTTGCGGCTTTATCAGAAATAGTTGAAGAAGAATCGGCAAGATCTCTGATCTGAAATTCTCTGGACTCACACGATCAAGTAAAAGATCTGTCGTTTGAAAAGAATCTTGATCTATGAATCAACTTCTCTGAATCAATCTGGATCGAAAGTGCTTTGACGATGAAGATGATGATCAGCGGCTCTCGATTTAGAAAGAAATGTCGGATTCATAATTCTTAGAATTACTTCTTGCGGCGGCTTGTAATTCTTCTTATTTCTTCTTAGGGTTGGTCGAAAATGACAAGACCTTATATAGGACTTGCCTAACGGTCATAATCATCATTAATGACATCCACGTGGACCAATCACGCGCTAATGATATTTGAAATACACGTTTGTCTGGACTTAGAAGTTTTCAGAAAAACAGTACGGGTGTTCTCGAGAAGAAGTATTGTACTCGAGAAAAAACATACTGGTTCTCGAGAAGAGCTAAGAGGATTTCGAGAAAACACTTAAAAAAATATGTGGAGGTCGAAATCAGCAGTCTCAAGAATGACAGAAGTACTCGATAAAAATGATGTTTTGTTCTCGAGAAGAATCATTCTGTTACTCGAGAACAAATAATCATCCCGAGAACAAATGTCTGGCTCTCGAGAAAAATACTCTGTGTCTCGAGAAATAACTTCTGCATCTTGAGAACAAAAATAGTCTTCTCGAGAATAATTTTATTCTTCTCGAGAAAAAAAACTTAGAAAAATATAGACTAGAAAAGAAACAACTCGAGAAGAAATGTTATATAGTACTCGAGTACTTAAGCCCTTCTCGAGAACAACAAGAAGCTTTCTCGAGAACAACTTCCGCCACTCAAAATTAATACAAGTCTAACTCGAGAAATTTCTTAAGTCCTTCTCGAGTACAAATATAGTACTCGAGAAAAAGACTTAGACTTTTTCTGAAAAACTGAGAATCTTAATTCTACATTAAAATCAGCATCCATATTTTCTCTTGCCCTTAGTGCTTGAAAAAGAAGTGTGTCCCAATAGAGAGGTTACACATGAGTCAACATCATGGATCACATAATGAGGGATTACATTGTATGGTCCGGTGTTTGGAGACTCATTGTAGACTGACATTGGTCTACACTTAGCAATTAAGTCCTGCAAACACTTAACTAAAAATAGCATCAAATACAAACTTAATTCATATTAGTTTAAGGGTGACTTCATACAAATCTGGGCTATTGTGGATGCAATACCCAACAATCTCCCCATATTTGTAGAAGTCAGAACCCTCTACACTAAGATGAATTACATCAAGAGAAAGACACATAAGGAAACTAATAACATGATAATTAAGAGAAATGTATCAATATATAAAAATCAGATCAGAATTAGAAGTTCATATAAACAGAAATTTGTCCCAGAGAATTAAATTCTATAATTTCAAAAATGAACTTTCATCATCTTCAATTTACTAATCCTGTTGATGTTGTTGCTGTCTCTCTGGTTTCTCTTGTTGTCTCTTTTGGTAACTAAATGTCTTGGGGCAGTACTTAGGTGGTCTAGGTGGAGCCTTGAGATTATTTCTGCCATAAATTCTGTCATAAATCCTTCTCTTTGTAAGAGACTTCTCATACAAATCCCATTCTGGAGGAGTGTAATGCAAGTTCCTGTCTTCATTGTAATCAACCACTAGCTTCAGAGTTTCAAGAATAAAAGACTTGGAAGTAGGGCTCCAAACTTCAGTATACTCTTGAGGTCTTTTCCCTTCAGCTTCTGGATGTAGAGTTGATCTACTTGTTGAGGCTCCATCACCATATTTCCTTCTCTTGGCTTTCTGAACTTCTGGAGGATGAGGAGACATATCTGTTTGCTCTGATTCCCACACCTGTTCATAAACATCAGGAGGGGGACCTTCAAAATAATCTGGAGGAGGTCCTTCAAAATATCTTTCAACTAAACATCCTACTGATTTTTCATTTTCTGAGCTTATTTTTCTAGAAGTTCTTTCACTTTATCCTCCCCCTTTTTGACTTCTAGGGAGAGGGTGCTGATGACATCTTCTTTAAATTTTCCAACTTCTTCACAAGTTTTAAAATTCCTTTCATCAGCTCTCTTGTCTAGTAGAATCTGATTATGAGCAAGGTGAATGATTGCTCCATAACAGTACCAATGCTTGTAATTGTGTGATCAATAGCTTTACCACCAATTTGCAGGAGCCTTTTAAAATCATGTGTTGTTTTGGATTTCAGCAAATCCTCGGCTCATTTCCTTTTCTAATGCAGTTACCTTATCAGTGACAACTTTCAGAGAATCATCAAAGTATTTTCTTTGATCAGTAAGCATAGCTTCAATTTTGTGTAGAATGGTACCTTCAAGGAAGATTTCTTTCTGAGTAGATGGTGGAGGCTGAGCAGGGACAGTCCATGGAAGAATTTCTTCAATAACAACTGTAGAAGTAGAGGCTAACTTTTTGTTTACAGTGTTGGCCTCTTCTTCAGTATCTGAGGGCAGCAAGAGGGAATGTTGAATTGAAGACTGAAGAGTCTTTTTTCAGCATCTTCTACTGGAATTTCATCATCTGAATCATGAATTGAAATAATTTCATCATCATGTACATCTTCTGGAGATTTCTCAGGTTCATGTATAGGAGATTTATCAGCTAGAGGAGATGATTCTGGATTATGCTGGTTCTGGGAATTTTTTGCTTGAGGAGAAGATTTTGCTGGAGACTTAGCTAGTGTTGCTGGAGAAGAGGGGTGATCTTCAGGGATATGGAAAGGAGGTTCTTTGGAAGAAAGCTCCTCTATCATCTTATTGATGTCATCTTCAGTAGACAGAATCTGATATTGGGCCTAGCATCTATCAGATTATCAGAATCTGGTATGCCTTCAGCAGCAGGAAATTCTATGTCTTTATGCAGCAAAGAGGAAGAGGCAGCAGCAGAGGTAGATGGAATTTCTTCTGAAACAGTAGAGGCAGCAGGTGGAATGATTTGAGCTGGAATTTCTGAAGCAGCAGCTGGAATAGCTTGAGGAGGAATGGCTGAAGCAGCAGGAGCTGGAGGTACTAAGGAAGCTGGAGCAGGCATTTGAGTTGACTGGGCTGAGATAGATGGTGCAGGCTCCCACTCAATAACTGAATCAGTTATTTGATATGAAGGAGGAGATGGGGTCCTGTCCACATCTTCTATTTCCTTGGCAGCTTTGTCTGACTTCTGTAATTTGACCTCTCATCTCTGGATGGAGGTAATGGAAACCTTTTTCATGTGGTGGAGGGTTATGCCCTTTTTTCATGGAAAAAGCTTCAGGATCCATTTGATTGAGGTATAAAGAGATTATTCTTCCATAGTTGAGGCTCTTAATGCATGTCTTGATCTTCTCAAAAAGCAACATTCCCCACTGGAATTTCTTTCTACAAATGACTGCTGTCATTAAATCAAAAAATTCTGGAGTAATGTAGCTGATTGAACTAGTTTTGCACATAAGGACTTTGCCCAAAATGTCAGCCAGTAACTTGCTTTCAGCATTCATAAATTGTCTTCTAATTTTGTGGGATGAGTGGGGAATGCCACAGAAACTATAAGCTCTCTCATAATCAATTTCTTCCAAATCTTCTTCCATATTTATTATTGGCAGTTGCAGAAGTTGAGAAACAGACAGGGCAGACATCTTTACTTTGATGTTTTGAACCTTACACTTGATTACTTTGCCATTCCTTCTAACCTTGGCGTGCTGGAAGAATTCTTCAACCTCAGAAGTTAGAATTCGGCATGGATGTTCAAGAACAAAGGACAACTCGGCTGTATCTAGCAGAAGGAGGACATTCTTGAAATCATCTGATATCTCTACAATCCCTGTAGAACTGAGTTCACTCCTGATCCCTAGCTTTGAAGACAAAGACATGAATGTCGAGAAATCGATTTGACTGGCCGACGAAAGGGAAACTAGCTTGCGGTAGACGGCGGAGACGGAGGAAGACGAAACGGCTTTTCTCGAGATGAAGTGTTTTGAAATCGAGAATAAAAATTCCTTGGACTGATTTCTATTTATATTTACCTCTAATTTTGATGATTAAACATATAAATAATCATTAAAAATACCGGGAATGAGGTGGCTAAGCGCTCGTGTGTCGATATGAAAATTTTGACCTTGAAGAAAAATTGCCCACTAGATTTCTCGAGAGGACAGATTGTTCTCGAGAAGAATTTTATCAGCACTCAAGTATAATAATCCTTGGTCTCGAGTAGAATGAGCCTTGTTCTCGAGTAGAGATATTGTTCTCGAGAAATAGGTCTGCTGTTCTCGAGAGGCAAGTCTGCTGTTCTCGAGTACAAGTGTTGTCCTCGAGAAATGAAGTCCAAATTCTAAAATTTTCTGATTTTGAAGTAAAACCAGATCTTGACCTTGTCTGTTACCTTTGTCTTCATTCTCCTTCATCCTTGTTGAGCATGCCAAGTTCTGTTTTGAAGAATAAGAACTTGGCCTCGTCCAGCGGCTTCGTGAAAATATCTGCAATTTGCCTGTCAGTTGGGACATATTGTAAATCTATGTCCCCACGCTCCACATGCTCCCGGATGAAATGGTATCGCAGCTCTATGTGCTTTGTCCAGTTGTCAGAGACTGGATTGTTGGCTATTGCAATCACACTGGAGGAGTCGCAAAACAAAGGAATGTTTTGGACTTGCAGGTTGTAATCTTCAAGCTGGTTCTTTATCCACAGTAATTGTGCACAACAACTGCTGGCAGAAATGTATTCTGACTCGGCCGTTGAGACTGCGACACAATTCTGCTTTTTGTTGCTCCATGATATGAGCCTCCTTCCAAGGAATTGACATGTCCTGAAAGTGCTCTTTCTATCATCTTTACTTCCTGCAAAGTCTGCAACTGAAAAACTAATTAGTTCACTGTCATTACTTCTTGGGTAACATAAGCCAAGATTTGGTGTACTTTTAAGGTATCTCAAAATCCGCTTTGCAGCAGCATAGTGAGATTCCTTAGAGTTCACTTGAAATCTAGCACACACACATGTTGAAAACATTATATCCGATCTACTGACAGTAAAATAGAGCAAGGATCCAATAATGCTTCTGTACTTGGTTTCATCAAAAGGTTTCCCTTTCTCATCCTTGTCCAGAGACATAGTTGAACTCATTGGAGTCCTCATAGAGATTGTGTTCTCCATTCTTAATTTCTTAATCAACTCCTTAGCGAACTTCGTCTGAGAGATGAAAATTTCATCTTCAGATTGTTTCACCTGAAGTCCTAAGAAATACTTCAGCTCTCTCATACTGCTCATTTCGAACTTCCCTTGCATAAATTTGGAAAACTTTTTGCAGAGGTTGTCATCAGTAGAGCCAAATATAATGTCATCGACATAGATTTGCACTAGCAAAATCTTTCCTTTTATCTCCCTAAGAATTAATGTCTTATCTATCTTTTCTCTTGTGAACTTGTTCGCAAGAAGAAAGTTACATAGCATCTCGTACCAAACTCGAGGAGCTTGTTTCAAACCATATAAAGCTTTAAATAAAAGATAGACATGATCAGTAAAGTTAGAATCAATGAAACCTGGAGATTGTTCCACATACACTTATTCATTTATGTCACCATTAAGGAAGGCAGACTTCACGTCCATTTGATAGACGGTGAAGCCCTTAAGTGCAGCATATGCTAGGAACAACCTAATTGCCTCCAGCCGTGCCACTATAGCATATGTATGGTAGAAGTTGATTCCTTTTTCTTGTATGTATCCTCTAGCGGCGAGTCTGGTCTTGTTCTTTATTATTGTCTCATCCACGTCCATCTTGTTCCTGTAGACCCATTTTGTCCTGATAACATTTTTACTTTAGGTCTTGGAACAAGCTTCCAGACTTAGCAACGCTTGAACTGATTCAATTCTTCTTCTATTGTCATTATCCATGATGCGTCTGAGTTTGCTTCCTCAAACTTATTCGGTTCAACCTGTGATAGAAAATTCAAACATAAATTCTCATTAGTTGTACCTCTACGAGTTCTGACACCATCCCGGGGATCTCCTATGATTTGGTCCATTGGGTGATCCTTCAAGTGTCTGAGCTCTAAGGTCCTTGCATCTGGAGCTTCTTCAGCCGCAGGAGTGACTTCATCAACTTGAATGGTTTCTTCATCTTGATCATCAACCTCTCTAATTGGGGTTGGAGTGGTGATCTTGATGAACTTTTCACCTTTTTCTTCAATTGGCTCATCCAAGTTTAATTCTTTTAGCTTTGAACCAACATCTTCAATAAACACACTAGAAGAGTTGTCTTGTAGCAAGCTCGTCTCATCAAATACAGCATGAATAGATTCTTCTACAATAAGGGTTTTCTTATTAAATATCTTATATGCCTTACTATGGCTACTATACCCTACAAAAATACCTTCAAAACTCTTTTCGCTAAATTTAGTAGTGTGATACTTGTCATTGTTAAGGATGAAGCACTTACAATCAAAGATTCTAAAATATGAAACAGTCGGTTTCCTGCCTTTTAGAAGTTCGTAAGGTGTCTTATTGTGGTTCTTGTTTATGAGTGCTCGATTTTGCACGTGGCATGCAGTGTTGACGGCTTCAGCCCAGAAGTATTCCGGTAGTGAGGCATCATACAACATGGTCCTGCAGGCCTCTATGAGTGTTCTATTCCTTCTCTCAGCTACTTCGTTCTGTTGAGTAGTACAACGAGAGGAAAACTCGTGAAATATACCTAAGCTTTCACAAAATTCTGTCATGGCCCCAGACTTGAACTCTGTTCCTTATCACTTCTGATTTTGACTACGGAACAGTTGTATTCATTCTGGACCTGCCTGACAAAATTAGTAAAGATGTCAAAGGTATCGGACTTGTGTTTTAGAAAGAACACTCACGCAAAGCGCGAGTAATCATCAACAATAACTAATGTATAATTCTTACCTCCCAAACTTCTAACTTGCAGTGAACCGAACAAGTTCATATGAAGTAGATGTAAACATCTATTAGAGTCTTTGCCAATAATGCTTTTTAAAGGTAGTCCTTATTTGCTTGCCTTTTACACACGCGTGACAAGATCTATCTTTAGCGCACTTGACATTTGGGGCATCACGTACTAAATTAAGTGAAAATAATTTATTAATAGTTTTGAAATTAATATGTGCTAGTCTCTTATGTCAGTGGTCACCAAGAGACGCACTATCTTTAACAAAAAAACACACTGGTGTAGAAGAGTCTGTGCAAATGAAATTTAAACAAAATATGTTTCTACTACAAGTGCCTGATAGAATCGTTTACATATTATCAACTAATTTTATCAAGCACTTATCTGCATGAAATTCAACTGTGTATCCTTTATTGCAGCGCTGACTTATGCTTATAAGATTGTGTTCCAATCCTTCAACATAAGCCACATCTGAGAAGGATACACTACCGTTAGTAATCATACAATAGTCTTTAGTAATTCCTCGGTTTGAACCTCCAAAGATGACCTTTGTCCCGTTCATGACTGGAGAATAATTCTGGAGAAGGCTTCTTATGTCGGTCATATGCCGAGAGCATCCACTATTCAAATACCAGATAGGAGTTTTGGTGGCCTTTGGACATACCTGCAATCACAAATCAATTTGTCTTAGGAACCCAAACACGTTTGGATCCTTGGTCTCTAGTTAGAACACTCCCCCTACGTGTATTAACATTATGAGTGGTCTTTCTCACAATGCTAACTTGAGGAGTTACATAATTTCTGGAATTAATCCAGCAATCAATTACAATTTTGTCGCAGCACCAACAGTCAAATATGTTGTATCTTTGTCTGATATTCACCTGCTTGACCTTTTGAGATTGTGATCTAGCAGGGACAGCAGCCTTGGAGGTAGAAGCTTCATGGTGATGACAATCACATGACTTCTTCTCCTTAAGTGGCTTTTCCACAATATGCTTTACTTTTGGTACCTTCTTGATGTTATGACCATGATTATAAGGGTCATAGCTCTGAAGAGTAATTTCTTCATAAGATGCCTTAAAAACACTTTCACCAAAGTTTCGGGGACAAGTTCATCCTTGGTAATGAGACTTGGGCTCTACAAAAGTAGGCCTAGCAAAGTGACCGTAGGACAAATCAAGATCAAACTCGTTTGTTGGAAATATAACCTTCTTAAAAGAAGTCTGATCTTGAGGAGCTTTCCCCTTCTCCTTGGCCAAAGCCTTCTTGGTCGCCTTATTCTTCCTTTGAGTCTTATTTCTCCTAAAAGATTTACTAGGAGCACCAACATGGCCTAGGCCAGCACCTTTGGCCTGAGCAGAGAATTCAACAACAAAAGGAAGGATAGTCTTGGGCTTTGAGAAACTTTCAACAAGTTTCTTCTCCGCTGCAAGTTGTTCTTCCAATTCTTTGATGATCTTCTCTTTCAGATCTAGGTGCTCGAGAGCCTTATTGTACTCTTCAATGGCAGTATTGTAATTCTCTCTGAGTGAGTCTATCTTGGAGACTTCCTCTCTCAGATTGCTCTCTTCAGCCTTGAGAGACTTTATCTCCTTTGCTTGAGTTTTCACGACTCTTCTACATTTGTCGTAAGCATTGATTAACTCTTTATACTGGGCCATGAGTTCAGAATCATCGTCAGAAGAGCTGTCCTCATGATCATGATCAGAAGCATCTGATTCAGAAAGAGGGGTGTGAGAATTTACCTTCCCAGTGAACTGGGGTTCTTGTTCATCATCAGATTGTGTCATTAGCCCAAAGTAGGCTTCCTCTTCTTCACTTGACTCAGATGAGTCAGAGTCGCTAAGAGTCTTGCCCTTCTTGGCTATTAGGCTTCTTTCAGTTCTCTTCTTATTATATGAAGATTTCTTCTCCTCTCTCTTTCCACCCTCCTTCTTCTTGTGAGGGCAATCAGCGATGATGTGACCTTGCTTATTATAATAATAGCAAACGATGTCAGAAGAAATAAGTTTATTCTGTTTAGTATTATACCTTTCTTGGCTACTTGAGCCTTTCTTGTGTCGATCACCATCATGACGTGATCTTCTGTGCGAGGCATCTTTGTCTCTCCATTGTTTCTTCTTGTTCAAGAATTTCTTGAACTGCCTTGAGAGTAGAGAAATCTCTCCTTCAAATAATTCTGAGCCTGAGGTGCTTGACACTAAAGTTTCTTCTTCACTATCTTCATGTGCAGGAGCAGGTGATGCAGCTTTGACCTTCCTCAAGCTGTCTGCCTTCAGTGCAACAGAATTCTGCTTGGATGACGACCAGCTCTTCTCTTCTTCAGCTTTTTAGAACTGATCTGCAGCTCATATGACATCAGCTTTTCGAAGAGATTCTGAGGGTAAGTCTCTGCCAACTTGTCAAACTCCCTGATAGCACAGACTTTATTATCTCATTCCTTAGTCAGGGACCTTAGAAACTTATCATTCAGCTCTCCATTTGTGAAGACCCGACCATATACTCTTAGACCGTTAACAATTTTGAATAAACTTTCAAAGGTATCTGTAATTGAATCTTTTGGTCCTTGTCGGAATGCTTCATATTTCTGATTTAGAAGATATCTTCTGTCATCCCTAACTTCTTCAGTGCCTTCCATCAAGGTCATAAGAGACTGCCACATTTCTTTAGCGGATTGGCAGTGAATCAGATTCTACAGCATAGAATCATCGACTGCACTTGCTATGATATTTTTAGCTTTCTTGTCCAACAAGAAAAGTGCAATCTCGTATTTATCAAGATCCATTAACTTCTTAAGAACCTTTTTGGTAGGATCAATAGTGGATATGGTCATTGGAACATAAGAACTTTCTTCAACAATCATGAAGATTCTTGGATCCACAGCTTCCATGAAAAACTTAATTCTTTCTTTCCACATGGGAAAGTTGGTCTTTGTGCACAGAGGAAGCTTTGCAAAATCCTTGGCCTTATTCATGCTTGGATTACTCAAAAGACAACTTTGAGGCAGATCTATTCAAGGTGTTAACCTTTTTATGACAACCTGCCTCTGATACCAATTAAAAATATTTAAGTTGTCTTACCTAAATCACCTAAAGGGGGGGGTGAATAGGTGAGTTGTACACCTTTTTTGCGAAATAAACAATTTGACGAGCTATGCACAGAAAATTAACCAAGTAATCATAGACGACACCAAGAATTATAGTGGTTCCCCAACCTTGGGTACATCCACTTTCCACTCACCGATCTAGCAATGCACTAGACTCGGCTACTCTACTAATCTCGGATTGAAAACAATCCTACACCTCGAAACAACGTTCCTACAACTCGATCCCAAAAACTGGATCTACACTCGGAAGATAAAACTTCCTATAAGAACTCAGAGAATACAACTCCTACAACTCGGAGAAAGATCTCCTAAAAGAATAGAATGAAATAACAAGTACAAATAGTGATTTGATATCAGATCTGAAATGCTTCTGCATGTTCTTCTTTCTTTGAACTTTGCGGCTTTATCAGAAATGGTTGAAGAAGAATAGGCAAGATGTCTTATCTGAAATTCTCTGGACTCATACGATCAAGTAGAAGATTTGTCGTTTGAAAAGAATCTTGATATGTGAATCAACTTCTTTGAATCGATCTGGATCGAAAGCGCTTTGGAGATGAAGATGATGATCGACGACTTTTGATTTAGAAAGAAATGTCGGATTCAGAATTCTTAGAATTACTTCTTACGACAGCTTGTAATTCTTCTTATTTCTCCTTAGGGTTGGTCGAAAAAGACAAGACCTTATATAGGACTTACATAACGTTCATAATCATCATTAATGACATCCACGTGGACCAATCACGCGCTAATGATATTTGAAATACACGTCTGTCTGGACTTAGAAGTTTTCAGAAAAACAGTACGTGTGTTCTCGAGAAGAAGTACTGTACTCGAGAAAAAAACATACTGGTTCTCGAGAAGAGCTAAGAGGATCTCGATTAAAACACTTAGAAAAATATGTGGAGGTGGAAATCAGCAGTCTCGAGAATGACAGAAGTACTCAAGAAAAATGATGTTTTGTTCTCGAGAAGAATCATTGTGTTACTCGAGAACAAATAATCATCCTGAGAACAAATGTCTGGCTCTCAAGAAAAATACTCTGGGTCTCGAGAAATAACTTCTGCATCTCGAGAACAAAAGATAGTCTTCTCGAGAATAATTTTATTCTTCTCGAGAAAAAAAACTTAGAAAAATATAGACTGGAAAAGAAACATCTCGAGAAGAACTGTTATATAGTACTCGAGTACATAAGCCCTTCTTGAGAACAATAAGAAGCTTTCTCGAGAACAACTTCTGTCACTCGAAATTAAGACAAATCTAACTCGAGAAATTTCTTAAGTCCTTCTCGAGTACAAATATAGTACTCGAGGAAAAGACTTAGAGTTTTTCTGAAAAACTGAAAATCTTAATTCTTCATTAAAATCAGCATCCATCTTTTCTCTTGCCCTTAGTGCTTGAAAAAGAAGTGTGTCCCAATAGAGAGGCTACACATAAGTCAACATCATGGATCACACAATGAGAGATTACATTGTATGATCCTGTGTTCGGAGACTCATTGTACACTGACATTGGTCTACATTTAGCAATTAAGTCTTGCAAACACTTAACTAAAAATAGCATCAAATAAAAACTTAATTCATCTTAGTTCAAGGGTGACTTCATACAAATCTGCGCTATTGTGGATGCAATACCCAACACCAGCCCCGGGATATTTCAGTAATTTTAGGGCAACAGATGTCGACTATTTGCAGGCAGTTTTCTGAAATCTATAAATAGACCTTTGGGGTGCCTTAGAGAGAGATCAGTTTTTTTTCCAATCCTCATCTTTTTCCTTCATCCTCCAAGGCAGTTAGCTCGGCATTGGCTAGGGAGAGGGAGATCTCAAAGGTCTTCCGGGTGCGAGGTGGGACCTCCACGCTAGAGCCAAAGGTCATTTTCCAAATTCAGATCTATCACCAAGGGACGGCTTGGGAGAAGTAGGTGTGAGCTGCACCCCTAGGTCCGAACTCTAGGTGGAATCGAATCTTGGTTTTTAACTCCCCCAAGTGGATACACTCCAAGTCCATGCATGCCTAGAACCTCGCCCAGCCTTTTGGTTGCGGAGGGGAAGTTTCTTACAAACTTTCGGGTATGTGGTGGGACCTCTCTGATGGAGCACTTGGGGTAGTAATGTTCAAAAAGCACGATCCAGTCGGGCCTGGGCTTTTTTGCCAACAGTTTGAGTCGGTTCTGGTCGGGCTCGGGCTCCCTCTCAAAGAGGGGGCCCTATTAGGCCATTCAGGTCAGGTCTGGTCCAGCCTGAATAGAAAAGGTGGGATTTTAATCACGCCTATATCAGTGAGATTTTATCTCGCGTGATTAAGCGGGCCTTTAACCCCATCAAAATTAAAATTCCGCCTGGTTCTAGCTTAGTCCGGTGCTGGGCTCAGGCTAGCCCGACGCCCGGGCTTTACCCGTCCTAGGTGGGGCCAAGCACCAGGCCGGGCCGGGCACCAGGTCGTGCAACCGGCTAAATTGGGGACCTGGTAAGGCCCCCAAGCCCGGCCTTCTCCCGGGCCAAGCTTTTCCCGGGCCGGGCCTAACCGGTCTTTTCCCGGGCCAGGATTAGTTGGGCATTTGTTGGGCCAGGCCCGAGCGGGCTTTCTGGGCCCGGGATTTTTTCCCACCTCTAACTTGCAGTTTGCTTATAGATAGTTTCCTCTCTACCTGTCGCTAGTCATTTGAATTGTGACGTCGGACCGTAGAATCAGTAACCTTAGCTTGCCTTGATCCGAATTTTGAAGTAGGGATTTTCCCGGCTTCAACACTTTGGTGTGGTGAGCGTGAATCATAGCCGAGGAAGAATTTTTTGCGAGAAGACTTCATAGCTTAAGATGGCGAGCTAGAGACCAAAGGCAGCAACTCGCGAGCATTCGGCAAGGTGGGCGAGTTTTCTTATTACTCGCCCATAGGTGACTTCATGATGGAGACTTTCAAGCTTGGCGGCTTCGTGAGTCGAGTTTCCCCGTTACTCGCTCAGAAGCGAGTTCCAGATTGCGACCTCCTTAGGTGAGTTCCATATGGCGACAACCCCATGCGAGAATATGCAAAAGAGTTCATGGAGGCAAATTGCAGACAGTGATATACCGACGAGTACAGGTAGGAGAGGCGAGTATCTTTGCTACTCGCCCATAGGCGAGTTGAAGAGGCAGGTACCTTTGTTACTCGCCCATATATGAGTTGAAGAGGCGAGTATCTGTGTTACTCATCCATAGGCTAGTTCTGCAGCTGACTTACTCGTAAGGCCGGGAGATCTCACAATTTGGGCGAGTTGGGAATGGAAAATGAAAAATTTTCCCGGGGCGAGTTAAAAGCTCAGAATCTGAGCTTCTAATGTCAAAAGTGACACTTACCCTCCGTCTAGTTCATTTCTTTTTTCCAATAGTGGTGCTTTTCATACATGTTCATACTTACAGACGCTTTGGTAAAGCCCGTGAGTATTTTTTGTATGACTAACAAACAAGGTGAATCACGACGAGTTCACCACCAGGGAAAACATACAAGGTGCTTTACAAACACCCACTTGCGATGATCTCCTTCGACAACCTACATTTTATACTCGGGAGGTCATCTCTTCAACAGCTATAGTGCTCTCCTTTAATTATGTGAGTCCATACCCGCGACATCACTACTTCAGCAAGTATGGTTTTCCCTTCAATTCTGTGAGTTTATACACGTGAGGCTATCACTTCAGCAACTAGACCACTATGTTATTCATTTCATCTCCACAAATACCAGGAGTGCGAAGGACCTGAAAAGGTTCTACCACTAGCGGTAACATGTACTGATAATTTGTAATGTTATTTATACATTTCCTCACCCTTCGGAGGCACGGGTGGTTGCGAGTTGTCTTCTTTGAGTTGATCGTCAAGTCAGGTGGAAGCAGTGAAGTTCATCTCCTCGATCGGATTGGGAAACTAGCATCCGACCAAATTCTCCTGAAAAACCCAGGGTGGATGATGGAATGATGCTTCAGGATTTAAGCGTCCTTATAACGAATTTTGGAGTAGCGATTTTCCCAACTTCAACACTTTGACTAGTCGCTCCTTGGATTTAGCGGCCATACTCTTGGTCGCTGGAGTGTCGTACTATCTTGAATTGCACATAGTACATTAGTCCAAGAGGTATTTAACGGAGTGTGTACTTGAGGTGGGCGTTAGCCCAGGTCTCTCTGAGGTTCGCGGTGATGCTCGGCGTTTAAGTGTTCTTCTTTGTGTCGTTCTTCAAGCCTCCTAGGGGCTCCTCTTGGGCCATCTTCATCTTCTGTATGCCCTCGAACTGTTGGAGGTGCACTTCAATAGCCTCGTCAGCTGCCATCTTGGCCTCAAACTGATGAACAAGATCTGGATAGTGAGGCACAGTCTCCCTCATGAGTGTCGAATAGAGGGCGAAGGCCCCCAAGGAAAACATCCAATAACAGCTCGGGGCCGACTCCCGGAATTTGTTGTGCTTCAGTCGTGAATTGACGAAAAAAATCCTTGAGAGTCTCTCCTTCATTCTGACGAATCACTGATAGATGTGAGAGATATCGAACTATTCTGCAGTTGGCGACGAACTGCTCAGTGAATTAGCGTGCTAATTCTGCGAAGTTAACGATGGTTCCTTCTCGCAAAGAATGGAATCAGGTGGAGGCTTGCCCCTTTAACGTTGCCTGGAAAACCTGACAAAGCAGTTGATCGGAGATTTGTAAATTCTCAGAATGGTGGTGAAATGATTGATATGTTCGTGCATATCCTCTGTTCCGTCAAATGTTTTGATGTTGGGAAGCTTAAAGTCGTGCGGGATCGGATTACATAACACTTGGGTAGAAAGCGGGGAGCCTTGTTGCAGAGGACGGCAGGCGAAAACATCTTGACTCCCAACATATCTGTACTCTTGAACAATCATCTCTCGTATCTCTTCGCGGGTGAGTCTTTCGCCGAGCGATGCACAAGCCTCTTCTTCTGCGTGACGAAGATGGCCACTTCTAGTGCCCTGATAGGCAGGGCGTGTGGAGCTGGTGGCGTCCAAAAATTCTTCAGATATATCATCCCCGTGGGGAACTTACGTGGTAGAGCGTGTAACTAAGCCGGAGGCGAGGGATTTACTGGCGCGGGAGGCTGAGGAGGAGTTGAAGGGGCTCCTTGATTTTTGAGTAGAGTGAGCATCTCGACTTGCTACTCCTACACTTGTTGCATGCATCCTTCCAAGGCGTTTACGGGAGTGAGCACAAATTCTGCGTCAAGAGTCGTGTTAATGAGGGAATGAGATGGAGCCAGCTCTACGCGTCCTCTGAGAATCGATCCTTTAGTGGTTCAGGCACCTCTTTTTGTCGTTGAGGTTAGTCACAAGTACCATCGTGCAAATGGTACTGTCTTCTGAGGATGCTGAGAACTCTCTTTCTACAGACGGCGCCAAACTGTTGCGATCTAACTCAGTGCTCCTAAATCGGTCCAGATGTGACCGTCTTAGCCCGAGATCATTCGATTGCGCAATCAGTCACATAGTAACAAAACAAGTGCACAAGATGATTTTAGCGTGGAAACCCTCTCAACCGGGTAAATAACCAGGTGACCGGGTCTATGCTGGTCAAACTCCACTATCTGCTTCATGTTACAACTTGTTTATAAAATCAAGGGTGACAGACCACTTCTCGTTACACTTTGGAGGTGAAAGATAATCTTTCACGCTCGGCGGATAACAGGCTGCTTCACACGAGGTTTAGCTTTCACAATCTTAGTGGGCGTACGGGCGCGAAACGTGCAGAATGAGGTCGAAGTGGGCTTACTGGAGGCTGTATGCGAACGAGGCTTTCTTCCTGCAACGATCAGAGTGTCTTGTTCGTGGTGATGTTGTGGACTTGGTCGAATTTCTTGTGGAGTGGTGGTGGCTCGTAGGAGAATATCGACAGTGCTCTGCCCTGAGGACGAAGAAAGCATCGAGGAGAAAGGTGAGAAATGAGAAAACCAGGGCGTCTTTTTATAGGCTTCGAGGGTAGTTATGGTGGTTATCCGGCTATCTGCACACCATAACTTTCCCCAAATCGCTATTTGCAGGTCATTAAGCGCATAGTTTGGGGCGAATATAATCACATAATGTTTACTGAATGCAGCCGCCACTAAGATCACGGTCCCCCAACTTACGATGGTGGTTACACTGGTGGTTTCCCACGCATCAGATGGTCGATAAAGTGGCGGACCGATCGCGCGGTGGTGCGGCCGACGGTAAGCACCGCTCCGGGAGACGGAGGTGGTCGGTCCCCACTCTTCGGGCGGTCGGTCTTGGCGTCGGCCGCCGGTGCGACACTAGCCGACGATGGGGGTGATCGGCCGGAGCTAACGGGGGTCGGGCGCGGCCGGTCTGCGGCGCTTGGTCGGAGTGCGAGGCGCGGTGCCGGCCGGGAAGTCGGCATAGGCCGTCCGCAAGATGCGGTCAACCGAATCTGGTAGGTGTGGGGCATGGCCGGCCAATAGAGCCCAGCCAGAGGGCTTGGCACGGCCGGCCGCGACCCACGGTCTAGCGCGGCCGCAGCGGCGGCCGCGAGTGGGGGTTTCCTCGCCGGTCGGGGCGACCAGAGGGAACGCCGCGTCGTGCGGCTGCGAGGGTGCGGTAGCGAGGCGCGGCCTCGCTGGCAGGTCGGAAGTCGTGCCGGCTTTGGCTGGCCAACCGACGAAGGTGGAGGGGGGCGGCACTCCGGCCGACCCCGAACGACGAGCGGGTGTTGGATCGTATGCACCGGGATCACGCACAATCGTGTGGCGGCTCCTCCATGTTCCCCACTGACGTAGTGGGATCATGAAAGAGTGAGCTATACGCTCCATGTTTATTCTATAAATGAACTTGTCACCATCAATAAGTTGATTTCAAATTGAGTTGACTTCGAGTTGAGTTGGCTCCACCCAAAATCAATTTCAATTTCGAGCCGGGATAGAATCACTCGAACTTGACTCGATATCGCCCCTAGTTGGGTCTGAAATTGGCACAACTCAACACTCGGGGAGTGAGTGGCGCGATATAACTATTTGAGTGGTTGATTACTTGAGGGTCGTAAGAACATAAGGATGTTGTGGACAGTGAGGCTAGACTTTGCATAACATAAACCTTTGGTTGTGATTTTATTTATATAATGCATGGTTACATAGTTGAATTCGCCGTAGAGAGAGTTCGAACTTCGAAAGCACCAAAAAAAGGGTCTAAAGTTGAGCTCTTGAGAATTCTTGAGTTGCTCGACCGATTTTATCGGTCTCCTCCATGGTACTATTTACCATTATTTCTATCAGTGAGGGCTGAAAAATTAGGTTGTCCGGAGTACATGAGAACGAGCATAGGTAGAGATGTAATGCATGGAGAGTATTGTAAATAAGAAAAGGGATTGCACAGACACAATAGTTGAGTCCACTTATCCGACTATCACGAACAAAGGTTGGGTTATTGTGTCAAGCATGCTCGCCCGAGATGTTGTAAAGACCTCGTCTGTGTCATTTGACGATTTGATCGATCGGGAAAGACGTTACATCGAATGAGAGTCATCAAGCAGAGGATATATGGCCAAGCTAGCCAAGTTGACAGGAGAAGAGGTGGAGGAGACGACTGGGGAAGTGGAAGAGCCAAGAAGAAGGAAGACCTGAAGAGGAGAGAAGGAGGGACGCGAGAAGGAAGAGACTGAAGAGAGCAGGAAAGGAGGTTCCAAGGACCTCCCGTTGGGCCAGTACAGAAGATGGCCAGGGGAGGACACCATGGCCAACCAGGGAGAAGGTTCTCACCCGAGCAGTAGGACCAACGGTATTCACCTGAGAGGAGACAAGGGCAATGGAGGCGGGACCAAGCACCCTGATAGGAGGCTTACGCCATCAGAAGGGGTTGAGGACGAGGAGGAAGATCCAGACAACAAAGGAGGGAAGGAGAATGAATGGTGGCCCTCTACTGTGATTTTCACCGGTCTGAGGGCCATGCCACCATAACTTGCCCAGAGTTCTTGGAGCTAAGAAGAGCAGACTGAGGAGCCTGGGAGGGGTGGTGAGAGAAAGGACCAGGAGAAGAAGGAAGAAATGAAAGAGCGGGAGGACGTGCACCGAGAGGGTGCAGGGACCGAGTAGATCAGGGGGTCCGCGGTGGTATCTACGCGATCCATAAAGGGGTCGGGGTGGAGACAACTTAGAGGGGAAGCCTGCATGCAGTTTTTCGTAGGGGAGTGCCTTCTACCTCGCAAGCCCCGCCCCCGATCGAAGAAATCACCTTCTCGGCATAGGACATGTTCAGGAATGAGGATCCCTTTCATGACACCTTGGTGATTCAGGCGGCAGTGGAAAACTTCACTGTCTCACGTATTCTAGTTGACAACAGAAGTTCGGTTAATGTTGTATTCAAAAAAGAATTTGACGCCATGGCGGTGGAAAGTGTTGGGTCCATCGCCCACAATGTTCTCTAGATTAGATTTGAAGAGGCATCACCATCAAAACTAAGAGCATAGTTGTATTTGATGTTGTTTAAGCTCATCTTGTGCAGGATGTTCCATTGAACAAATCTAGACAGATTGTCTAAGTGATGTGACAGGTGGTCATAAGGCAGAAAGGTGGACACCAAGAAAAGATGTTGAAAAGGCAGGAATTTGCCTAAATGCACATGCGTTGAGTGTAGCAAGCTCACTCAACGCCAGAGGTAAGAAAGAATGTTGGCAAGCCAGAAATATGACTAAGTAGTTTGGCGTTGAGTGATGAAGACACACTCAACACCATACAACAAAAAGACTATAAGTTGAACTTAGTTTAAAATTCGTCGAACATAATTCAGAGTTCGTCGAGATGAGATCACCATTCGTCGAGCTAAAATTAGAGTTTGAGATTCTGAGTTCGTCGAGCTCAGTTCAGAATTCGTCGAATTGAGTTCAGAGTTCGTCGAGCTGAGCTCGTCATTCATCGAGCTAAAGTAAGAGTTTGAGATTCTGAGTTCGTCAAGCTCGGTCCAAAATTCGTCGAACTGAGTTCAGATTTCATCGAGCTCAGTTCACCATTCGTCGAACTCAGTTCAGAGTAAGGCAGGCTGAGTCAGTCTATGTCTAAAGTTAAGAGGAAGATTTTGTCTAAGGCATAACCGCTGAGACAAGTGTTGGTCTCAGCATAACCGCTGAGACAAGTGTTGGTCTCAGCAGAGAACAAGAAAGCGCTGAGACAGTTAAGCCAGTGTTTTTAAACACAGAAAATTGGCTAAGACAAAAAGCGTTGAGTGATGAATGCTCACTCAACGCTCTCAACTCCTAAGATGTTGCAGAGGAAGAAAATTGGCTAAGGAAAAAAGCGTTGAGTGAGGCATGCTCACTCAACACTCTCAACGCCAGAGAAGCAGGAAGATTTTGCTAAGACAAAAAATGTTGAGTGAAGTGTGCTCACTCAACGCTCTCAACGTTTAAGTTGCAGAAAGCTTTTCTAAGGCAAAAAACATTGAGTGATGAAGACACACTCAACGCTCTCAACGCCAGAGAAGCAGGAAGATTTTGGCTAAGGCAAATGGCATTGAGTGAGGCTTGTTCACTCAATGCTCTCAATGCCTAGATAGACAAAGTTCTGTCTAAGTGTTTTGGCGTTTAGTGATGATTACTCACTCAACACCTATATTAATGTTGTTTGATTTTTGGCTAAGTTTACAGCTGATGACGTCAGCAAGTTAACAAGTCAACATATTTCAAATTGGTGGCGGGATGGCTATAGTACACAACAAATATTGTCTCAGACCTACTGTACGACAGTTGGCGTTAAAGCTAGGTTGTTGCTGGCCATTAAATGTGTGGGGCCCACTGCTCTAGAGTCTTTGGGTCAAAATCAATACAAGGAAAAAGGCGTATTGAGGAAGACAGTTTTCGAAAAGTGCAATCAGACAGTTCTTCTTCTCGCCATTATTGTGGAGCTAAAGAACAGGAAGCTCAGGTCAGCAAGACGACGAGCAAGTTAGCTGTTGATATCAATATCGTCAATAGCAAGATAGTCGGTGTGATCTTCATCTGCACTAGCAAGCAAGACCAAAGTAATTCTCTGAGGAAAGAGGAAGCAGCAAAGGGCCGACTCTTGCTGTAAGTTCTTCACAGTTCCAGCTGTACAAGCATCCTGAAGATCTTAATCTGGATGTTATGAAGAGAAAAAAACTTGAAGAAGCAGAGATCTGAAAGAAGACTCAGGGTACTATTCCTCAGAAGTCAAAGTCAGGGCTGAATCACCTCAGCCCAGGAAAGGAAGAAAAGGCAGAGCTATCTTAGTCTACAAAGTTAGAGCTGAGATTTTCTCAGCTCAGGTTGCAGCAATTAGCTGCAGTAACTTCATTGACCAGCAACAAAAATCCCTAGTGCTGTGAAGTAGTAGTTAAGACTGATCTTCAGGCCCAATTCAAAACGAGGCAGAATATTACTCTGCGAGTCACTTGCAGCTCAAGTAAATACATGTTGTTGTGGCAGTAGTTAGGACTAAGTACTTCTTAGTTCAGTGAAGGTAGACTTAGGAAATAAATTCTTGTAGTCATTGTTGGGCTGAGTTTATCTCAATCTAGAAGCTTGACACTGAGAAACATCTCTTGTGTCAAGAATATCCACCAACCCACCTTCATCCTGTAGGATCCAAGTGTGGATCTGAGATGTAGGGCTTAATTACCTGAGGTTTGGCTTAGTGTCGAGTGAAAGGTTGTTGTGACCTGTGGTTTGGCTTAGTGCCGAGTGAAAGGTCTTTGTGACCTGTGGTTTGGCTTAGTGCCGAGTGAAAGGTCTTTATGACCTGTGGTTTGTCTTAGTGTCGAGTGAAAGGTCTTTGTGACCTGTGGTTTGGCCTAGTGTCGAGTGAAAGGTCTTAGTGACATGTGGTTTGGCTTAGTGCTGAGTGAAAGGTCTTTGTGACCTGTGGTTTGGCTTAGTGTCGAGTGAAAGGTCTTTGTGACTTGTGATTTGGCTTAGTGCCTAAGTGGTAGGTTTGTGTGACCTGTGAGGTCATGTGTGATATGAGGTGTAAGATCTTTTGAGCAAGTATTGGAGAAGTGCCTTGTCCAACAAGATAGTTAGATAGGCGAGAGAGAAGTGGATGTACCCAGTTGGGGAACCACTATAAATCACTGTGTGCTTTTTTGTGTTGTTTTTCTTTGTGTAGGTTGTGTACATCTTGAAAGCAAAAAATAACCTAAAGACAAGGCTCTTAAAGAAGAAATATTTAAGAAATCAGAAAAGAGACCAATAACTTATTCACCCCCCTCTAGGTGATTTAGCTATCCTTGAATTAAAGACTTTCAAGTGGTATCAGACGGTGGTTGCTCAAAAAGGACCTAACAGACTGATTTGACCTCCAAGGATAGCTAAAAGGTTAAACTTATGTGTTCAAAGTTGAACCATAAGGTGTGGAACTCTATGGAGCATCAAATTTGCAGAGAGGAGAAGAACGACATTGGGTTGTTGGCTGCTCTTGGTGAAGAAGGTGAAAGCAGATGCTATGGACCTGTAGCTACACCAGAAGAAGAATCTTGTCAGGATCAGCCTGGTCAACATAAGGTACATTCCTCATCTAGCTCATCCTCAGAGTCTGGATATGAATCCTATACAGACTCTGATGTCTCCTCATCAAGTGATGACGAGGGTCCTTTGACAGAGGATGATATCAATCAATTTATTGACAATCATGTTATCCTTCTGAAAGCTTTCAAGGAAAGTAGGCCGCTTGTTAAGAAACAAGCAGAGGAAATAGCCTCCCTGCAGAATACTGCTTCCCAACAAGATGAAGTTTCATCCTTGCTATGTCTAAAAGAGAGGGAAGCAGCCCATCTGAAGATCATGATAGATATCCATGTTGAGTCCTTAAAATACAAGGACTATATGATCAAGGTTCTTGAAGATAAACTTGAAAGGGAGAAGTGAATAGTGGCCAATTTCTCTAAGATATATGCTATCAAGAGAAAATTTGAATTTGAGTGGATTTCAAAAGTTATCCAATCTCATAGGAGACTCCAAGCTCCTGTTGTGTCACAGTCAACCTTTCATAAGATAATCCTCCCTTCTCATAGGTATGGCCAAGACCCCATGGATGGTCACTGGAGGAATGGTAATCTTCCCTCTAAGACTACAAATGTCTCTTACAATGGAAGAAGAAAGGACAGGGGAATGAGTGCCTTTAAGGCTCCCCATGAACAAGTACAAATGGCCCATTTATATTTGGTGCCTCAGCCCCAACTCACAAGGGAAAGGCAGTGGCTTTCACTCAAGTCGTTCCAGCAAGGACTCAAACCAAGGGTCAGTCTACCAATAAGCCTAATTTGGCTAGTTCTGATGATATAAACAGCTTGTCTTCTGCAAAGAAGACAGCTGTAAATACCATTCAGGATAAGCAAAGTAAGCCTGCTGGAAGAATAACCTTCAGTCAGATCCTTGCTGAAAAGAACCTGAAGAATATTGTTGCTCTTCTTCCTTCTATTCAGTCAGCGGTTAACCACACTGCAAGACCTGCTCAAAAAAGAAGATATAATATTCATGAGTGTTGGTGTTGTGGTAAGGTGGGACATTTTGCCCTAGATTACTGACACAATCCTTCTGTGTCTAGAGCAAGAGTTAGCCTACCTGTCAGAAATGTTACAGGTAGGCAAGTCAGATTTCAGACTAATCAGAACCTAGGACTCAATACCTATTGGGGTCCTAAGGTAAGATAATTCTATTTTGCAGGTTATTCTAAGTGCCCATCTCCCATGTGGCACTTGGACAGAAGATGTTCCAAAACTTGGACTGGAATAAGGAAGTTATCATATGGTTCATACCCCAAGGCTAAGGATGTTGTGTTCATTCCTAAAGAAGGATAAGGTGCACAAGTCTTGGGCAAAGACCAGCAGGATCCAGCCAGCATGACTGTCTGGTTGGACTAAGCTTTGATGCCACACTAGCAAACTAGGAGAAGAACAAGTAGGGTGTACTCATTACTGAGGAAAATCACTATGAGTAGTTCCTCTGTGAGCGACAAGGAAGAGGCACACTGTGCTCAGCTGATCAGACTCACTATACAGAAGGGTCAAACTGTCAAGTGATATCATCAACTGAAATGATGACTGACACTCATAAGGACTGGATCTGTGCAAATGCTGATGGGGAGCATGTTCAGTTAAGGTTGATGGACAAGCTTGAATCTTACCCAAAGTACCTTCAGCACTGAAAAGATCAGCACTACTGTTGAAGTTCAACAATGTCTCCATAGATAATGTTGAGTACGAGAGAGAGACTATTCAGATGTTTGCAACTGCTGTGAATGAGCAAGTTTACATGAACAGCTAGTTTTCTCCAGTAATTGTTGATATAAGTCAACACATTCCTATGGGAATAGTAGTGTAAAGAAAAACTTGGTATCAAAATAAGAGGATGGTATCAAGTGGTTTTAAAGACCAGCAGCTACAGAAGAAGAGAAAGTTGGCAGCTGCACCAGTGGTATCATCAGCAATCAGCTAGGGGGAGAAGAGAATCACAGCAGACCAGTTACTCTCTGACTATTCAGAAACCAAGAAGGGATTGATCAGGTGGTGATCAAGTGGGGAGATCAATGTAAAGATCAAAATAGTACTCAGTGGGCTGAACACTCCTGTGCCTGATCAGAAAGCTAAAGCCAAAGGCAAGTTTGTTGCTAAAGACAATGAGAAGATCTGGCTCAACAAGAAGTGATCATGGTGCAAGGGAGCTGCTGTGATCAACTGATGAGAATCCAACAACAGCTTCAGAACCATAACCTCCAGGTAGATAAGTCCTTGATGTGACAACAAGACTATAAAGACCATCATGTAGTATCCAAATTGTCATAGACTAGAATGTCTACCAGGAATCTGACAAAGGATGCCTCAGTTGAGGGGAAGCAGGTAGCTGTTGCAGTAGATCAGCTGTTACAACTGTTGATCAGTTTGTCTTAAGGATGATGCACAGTCCAAGGGGGAGATTATGAGAAGAGGAACAACTAGCAGCCAGCTCAAGTGGATCCATGATTCACTCAAGTGCCAAGGGGTTGCAGTGATGTGGTGTATCAATGATATCGACACAAGTGGATGTTGATTTTGTAGATTAAACATCAGCAAGTGGAATTATGTGTGCAACAATTTCAAGTGATACAGTGTTGTGTTGTTTCAATATATCAACATAAAATATATGACTTCTAATCTAGTAGATTGATCACTAGGATAATTTCCTTAATGTTATCAACATAGGACTTTGACTAGGATCAAGAGATAATCTCTCCCATGATCCTTTCTCCTCTCTCAATAGATATACCTATTGAAGAAGACAGAAAAGGGGAGATGTGTAGAAATACATAAGGGGGAGATATAGATGCATTACTTGACATGACTAGGTCATGTTGAGTTAGTGCATATGACTTGAAAAGATTCAAGTAGTATGAGAAATGCAATGACTGACTACAAGTTAAGCCATTACTATGCCAGTGCATATTTTGAAAAGATTCAAGTAGTATGAGAAATGCAATGACTGACTACAGGTTAAGCCATAACTGTGTTAGTGCGTATTTTGAGGTAAATGCTTCTAGTGGTGCTCCATTTAAATTTTAAGTGGTAGAAAGGAGAGTGCATATTATTTGAACAATTGCTCAAGTAGTATGAGGATGCATTGACTTAACATATTGAGTCAATATAATTAATGAAGCATATTGAATTAATATAGCATAAGCTAGCAGGTGTAGCAGATTATAATCTACAACTGCATGAAATTATTCTGCCTATTATGGTAATGCCTCTTAGTATTACTGGGTGTTCTGCCTTCTTCAAATAGGGGGAGATTGTTGGGTCCATTGCCCACAATGTTCCCTAGATTGGATTTGAAGAGCCATCACCATCAACACTAAGAACATAGTTGCATTTGATGTTGTTTAAGCTCATCTTGTGCAGGATGTCCTATGGAACAAGTCTAGACAGATTGCCTTAGTGATGTGACAGTGGTCATAAGGCAGAAAGGTGGACAACAAGAAAAGATGCTAGAAAGGCAGGAATTTGCCTAAATCCACAGGCGTTGAGTGAAGCAAGCTCACTCAACGCCAAAGGTAAGAAAGAATGTTGGCAAGCCAAAAATATGGCTAAGTAGTTTGACGTTGAGTGATGAAGACACAATCAACGCCATACAACAAAAAAGCTGTAACTTGAACTTAGTCGAACTTAGTTCAAAATTCGTCGAACTAAATTCAGAGTTCGTCGAGCTGAGCTCACCATTCGTCGAGCTAAAATTAGATTTTTAGATTCTGAGTTCGTCGAGCTCAGTTCAGAATTCGTCGAACTGAATTCAGAGTTCGTCGAGCTGAGCTCTCCATTCGTCGAGCCAAAGTCAGAGTTTGAGATTCTGAGTTCGTCGAGCTCAGTTCGGAATTCGTCGAACTGAGTTCAGAGTTCATCGAGCTCAGTTCATCATTCGTCGAACTCAGTTCAGAGTAAGGCCGGCTGAGTTAATCTATGCCTAAAGTTAAGAGGAAGATTTTGTCTAACGCATAACCGCTGAGACAAGTGTTGGTCTCAGCATAACCGATGTGACAGGTGTTGGTCTCAGTAGAGAACAAGAAAGCGCTGAGACAGTTAAACCAGTGTTTTTAAACACAGAAAATTGACTAAGGCAAAAATTGTTGAGTGATGAATGCTCACTCAACGCTCTCAATGCCTAAAATGATACATAGGCAGAAAATTGGCTAAGGGAAAAGGCGTTGAGTGAGGCATGCTCACTCAACGTTCTCAACGCCAGAGAAGCAGGAAGATTTTGCTAAGGCAAAAAGCATTGAGTGAAGCGTCCTCACTCAACACCTAGTTGCAGAAAGCTTTTCTAAGGCAAAAGGTATTGAGTGATGAAGACACACTCAACGCTGTCAACGCCAAAGAAGCGGGAAAATTTTGGTTAAGGCAAATGACGTTGAGTGAGGCTAGTTCACTCAACGCTCTCAACGCATAGATATACAGAATTCCGTCTAAGTGTTTTGGCATTGAGTGATGATTACTCATCAACGCCTATGCTAATGTTGCTTGATTTTTGGCTAAGTACACAACTGATGACATCAACAAGTCAATAAGTCAACATATTTCAAATTGGTGGCGGGATGGCTACAGTACGCAACAAATGTTGTCGCAGACCTACTGTACGACAGTTGGCGTTAAAGCTAGGTTGCTGTTGGCCATTAAATGTGTGGGGCCCACAACTCAAGAGCCATTGGGTCAAAATCAATAAAAGTAAAAAGGCATACCGAGGAAGACAGTTTTCGGAAAGAGCAATCAGGCAGTTCTTCTCCACCATTATTATGTAGCTAAAGAACAGAAAGCTCAAGTTAGCAAGACGACGAGCAAGTTAGATGTTGATATCAACATCGTCAACAACAAGATAGCTGGTGTGATCTTCATCTGCACCAGCAAGCAAGACCAGAGTAATTCTCTGAGGAAAGAGGAAGCAACCAAGGGCCGACTCTTACTGCAAGTTCTTCACAGTTCCAGCTGTACAAGCAAACTGAAGATCTTAATCTGGAAGCTGTGAAGAGAAGAAGCTTGAAGAAGCAGAGATCTGAAAGAAGACTCGGTGGACTATTCCACAGAAGTCAAAGTCAGGGTTGACTCACCTCAGCACAGGAAAGGAAGAAAAGGCAGAGCTATCTTAGTCTGCAAAGTTAGAGCTGAGATTTTCTTAGCTCAGGTTGCAGCAATTAGCTGCAGTAACTTCACTGACCAACAGGAAAAATCCCTGGTGTTGTGAAGTAGTAGTTAGAACTGAGCTTCAGGCCCAGTTCAGAAAGAGGCAGAACATTGCTCCGCAAGTCACTTCCAGCTCAAGTAAATACTTGTTGTTGTGGAAGTAGTTAGGACTAAGTACTTCTTAGTTCAGTGAAGATAGACTAGTTTATCTAAGTCTAGAAGCTTGACACTGAGAAACATCTCTTGTGTCAAGAATATTTACCAACCCACCTTCATCCTGTAGGATCCAAGTGTGGATCAAAGTTGCATGGCTGAATTGCCTAAGGTTTGGCTTAGTGCCGAGTGAAAGGTCTTTGTGACCTGTGATTTGGCTTAGTGCCGAGTGAAAGAACTTTGTGACATGTAGTTTGGCTTAGTGCTGAGTGAAAGGTCTTTGTGACCCGTGGTTTGGCTTAGTGTCGAGTGAAAGGTCTTTATGACATGTGGTTTGGCTTAGTGTCGAGTGAAAGGTCTTTGTGACCTGTGATTTGTCTTAGTGCATAAGTCGTAGGTCTGTGTGACCTGTGAGGTCCTGTAGGATCTGAGGTGTAAGCTATTTGGAGCAAATTTTGGAGAAGTGTCTTGTCCAACAAGATAGTTGGATAGGCGGGAGGGAAAGTGAATGTACCCAGTTGGAGAAGCACTATAAATCACTGTGTGCTTTTCTGTGTTGTTTTTCTTTGTGCAGGTTGTGTACATATTGAAAACATAAAATAACCTAAAGTCAAAGCTCTTAAAGAAGAAATATTTAAGAAATCAGAAAAGAGACCAATAACCTATTCACCCCCCAGGTGATTTAGCTATCCTTGAATTAAAGATTTTCAGAAAGGAGGGTGACCTCAACCGACGGCCCTCTCTTTGGTTTGCGGGATAAAGGAAGGAAGTCAAAGGAGGAGCAGAACTACTCGTCACTATGGGAGGGACCTCAAAGAACTGTCGCTTCATGATAGTGGACGCGCCCAGCATTTACAATGTTATCTTTAGGAGGCTCCTCATCAACACCTTCCAATGCGCGTCGTCGTCGTTCCACAAGTGTTTGAAAAACAACATTGGGGCTGCAGATCCAAATCAGGAGAGATCCGAAGGTGGCAAGGGAGTTTACCTGAGCACAGTCAACAACATCAGCTGGGTGAAGGAAGTTGAGGTAGTCTGGAGGAGATGACCAGGTTGGAGGCAGCGGAGTAAGTAGAGGATAAGGAGATTGAGGCCAGGGGTGGGAGGCCTAGAAGTGTAAAGGTCGGCAGGGAGATTTCGGAGGAAGACACGAGGAAGATCCTGGCATGCATCCAAGAGAACGCAAACGTCTTCACATGGAGCGCGGAGGACATGTCGGGCGTCGACGTGAATGTCGCATGTCATAATCTCAACCTTTATCCAAAGACCCGCCCAATCCGCTAGAAGAAGAGGAAGACGGCTACCACCCTAGTCGGGCCCATCCGCGTAGAAGTGCAGAAGCTGCTAGACGCAGAGTTTGTGTCGGAGATCTAGTATCTAGGTTGAGACTCCAATGTTGTAATGGTAAAAAAGGGAGACGGGATGTGCAGGTTGTGTATCGACTTTTCAATGCTTAATAAATATTGCCCCAATGGTTGCTATAATTTGCCTTCAATCGGCGCGCTAGTAGATTCGGCCGTCGGATTCCTGGTTATGAGTTTTTTAGACGTTTTCTCTGGTTATCATCAAATATGTATGCATTCGTCCGACATAAAAAATGTTTATTTCATCACAAGCGATGAGTGTTATTGCTATAAAATGATGCTATTTAGGCTCAAGAAAGCATTGGCAACACATCAACAGATGATGGATAGGGTGTTCAAGGAGAAAAAAGGGCGCACCCTAGACGTATATGTTGATGACCTATTGGTAAAGAGCAAGAGTGTCGAAGCACATCTCAAGGACCTGGTGGAAACCTTCGCAACGCTGCGAAAGTATAAGATGAGTCTTAACCCCACTAAGTGTATCTTCAGCACGGGGAATGAGAAATTCCTGTGCCATCTTTTGACCCCGAAAGGAGTGGAGCCAAATCCATACAAAGTCAAAGCGATCATGGAGATAGAATTCCCAAGGAATGTGAAGGAAGTCCAACGCTTGATGGGTCGGCTTGCGGGATTGAGCAGATTCCTTTCAAGGGCTGGGGAGAAATGTTCCCCATTTCTTCCGAGCATTGCGCGATCGTATAGACAACAAAAAGTTCGAGTGGTCGACAGAGTGTGAAGAAGCATTCCGATGCTTGAAGCTTCAACTAACACGAGATCCATTGTTGCAATGCCCACAGGAAGGGGAGTACCTCCATCTTTATTTGGGAGTGGGGACCGAGGCGGTGAGTTCGGTTCGAGTCAAAGAGGGGAGAAAGCAACTTCCGATCTATTACGTAAGTAGAGTCCTTCGGAAGACCGAGCTATGTTATCCCATCCTGAAAAAGCTGGTCTTTGCACTTGTGATTTTAGCATAAAAGTTCCAGCCCTACTTCCAGGCTCATTCAATCAAGGTTGTCACAGATCATCCACTTGTTGCGAACATTTAGGAAGGCTGGCCAAATGGGCAGTAGAACTCTGCGAGTCCACAAGCACTAGGGACTCCTGGGGTGTCTAGGGGCCCACTTAGTGTCCACTGAGTCTATTCAATCCACCTAGAGCTAACTATGTTCTGTAAGGTAGGCAATAGAAGGGCTATGTTCAATTTTCTCAAATATTGACCAAGAGAAGTAGAGAAAAACCAATGAAATTCAAAAAAAAAATGTATGATGGAATTCAAAAATTATGTAAATAGAAGTGATTGTTCATTATCTCACAATTTTCTTAAAAGACACAGAATGGGGGCAAACAATTTATCCCCCTTTTGTTGAAATCTTATTTAAATGAAATGATGATACCGCTTGAATATAAACAGTAACAAAAGAAAGAAAATTACATTAGTAATGATACCACTCACATAAATAATAACAAAAGACCAGAAATTACAGCAATAATGTACATTAACTATCCAATTTCATTATTTAACTTTTCCAGGATTTAATCAAACTCCAAACACACTGTTTGGGCCTCCTCTGCACTAATCACTTCCAAGTTCCATCTAACCATTTAAACTTGAGCAAGAGCTCCTGATCTCCCCTTCGCCGCCAGTCTTCACTCCAATGCTCGTGAGCTTTACGAAAGATTCAGCCCAGCTCGCAAAGAACTCGTCCTGGTTTTTGGCAAAAGATTCAACTTTCTCGCGGGTTCTTGGATCTTTGAGGAGAATCGAATCAGATAAAAAGAGGCCAGTTCGGTTCAGGAGATTGATGTAGTATTGATTATCAAACAATGTGGGAGTCACTGGATCATCATTAACTGTGACAGAAGGGTTTGCATTGGCCGGGCACTTCTGGATCAACTCCATGGCATAGTTCTCTTCAAGGCTGCCATCAACGGGCACGAGATTTCCATTTGGATCTTGTTCGAAGCGCTCGCTGAAGGAGCTGCAGTGGGCTGAGCCAATGGTGTGGGCTCCTGCTTCATTGGAAAGGTAAGAAGAAATAAGAATCCATAAACTTAGCTTAGATTTGTATGGTATGCTATGGGATGACAATCCTGAAATTGAAATGTAACTGAAGAATGCAAAGAGAATAGGTTGGAGAGGAGTATAGAATCAAATTAATGTAATAGAAGTTGAAAAAAGAGAGAGTTGGTGATAGAAGTTTGATAGACAAATTTAGCATAAAAATACATGTAATCAAAATGAGTATGAAAGCTGTTGCGGGTCGCCCGGCTTTTTCACCGGTCCGGAGAATCGGACCGCCTTAGCTCGGAGTCGAATCGGGCGCGCAAACAGTTAAAGAAAACCACAGCAAATGACAAGAAGACTTTTTGACGTGGAAAACCCTGAAAAGGTGAAAAACCACATGACTGGATTTGTGCCAAGCCAAATTCCATTAAATCTCGAGTGTTTACAAAGGTTGGAATTTGATCTCGGAGGGCGACAGACCGCTACTTCGTTATAAGTGTAGAGAATGAAATGCGACGAGGAGGAAACAACAAAGTCCTTGGAGCCTCGATGGAAGCGCTCCGGCCTTGAGATGACGTTGAACTCACGGAACCTCGGTGGAAGCGTTCCGGTTGGAAAAACTTCTAAGTCCACGAAGCCTGTGGGGAGAGCGCTTTCGTTGATGCGGAACCTAGATGGGAGCTCTCTCGCGGAGGCGGTTGATGTCACTTAAGGTGTGAGGAAATTGTGGCGCAAGGAGGAGAGCGGAGTGAATTGCTGAGCGGAGAATCGGCCTAAGTCCAAGATCTCGCCAGAAAACCACAAAGCTCTCTCTTGCCTCTGGAGTTGTTTTTCTTCAAATGAAGGCCTGGGGGACTATTTATAGTTTTCTGGAGGGTTATGGTGATAATTGCGTCTGGTAGTGATTTATGTTGGCGAATGGCGTTACTCCATATTGATCACATGGATCACCATTTTTACCAAATGACGAGAGTGCACTCCTTCCCCCCGAGCGGTTCGGGCGGCCCGGGCAAGGTGCCCGGAGGCGGCAGTGGTGGTCGGAGGTGGCCGGTGGCGAAGGAGGCGGTCAGGAACGGCGAGGGTCGCCGGCGGCCGCCGCTGCACGCGGGAGCGCCCGCGCGGGATCCCCACGCGGTCGCGCGCGCTGTGCGCACACTGCGCGGGCAGGAGCGAGAGGAGTGCGCTATGCGCGTGCGCACATGTCACTCGCACTGTGGTCGTGTTGCGCGCGCTGCGCCGCCGTCCTGGCGCTCTGGCGGGAGTGCCTTGGTCTCGCCCTCTTCTTGGATGTTTTTGGACCTCGGTGAACGCGACTTTTTGCACGCGGCTCGTTTGGTAGAGTTAGCTTGCCCCCGTGTCCTTGGACCGAACCTTTCCGGTTTGACTTAGAAAATTTCGGGGGAACCCCATCAAAAGCGTTGCAAGCTCGCAGTAGAACATTTTAATGATGGAAATGTGAGAATATTATGAAGCTAAAACTGCGGCGCCTAAGCTAACAACGAAAACTTGTAACATGGTGACTAGGCGTGAATACCCATAACATCTCACTCGTCCTTCAAATCGAGCTTCCCCTCATGCTTGGATAGGGTTATGATGGCATGCTACATGGTTCTTTAATTTCTCGCCAGAATAGCTCCTCATAGCATGTTGCCTGAGTAGAGGCTTCCTTGAGCGAAGAGCCTCTTTTGTGCAATGATGATGCGAATGATGGTGATGTTGATGGGAGTCGTTTCTTGCGTGGAGACGAAATCAATGAACTTTGTGTGTAGTATCGATGATCCTGGTGGTTGGGTGACTGGAGTCCAGGAAGGGATGCCTGTGGTTGTGGATGATCAAGGGCGATTGATGAGCCTACAGGATGCGGACAGCTAGTATCAGAAGGGGCGGTTCTAGTTGATTAGAAATCGTCAGAAGTAATGGCTCGAGAGTGGTGGTTGACGGACTTGGTGTCATAATGGTTGGAGGGATTATGGGGTCTGTGAGAGCGGTTGAGTTGTCTTCATGAGTTGCCATGTTGGAGTTTGTGCATTTAGTTTATTTTTATATATTTTAGGTTATCTATTAGTGTCTTAGGGATAAGTTTATTTTCTCTTAAATTGGCTCTGTTAGGGATAAGTGTCTTAGGGACCTTTTGGTTCATGCGGTCGTAACCGCTTGACCGGTGAAAATAACTCCCCACAAACGGAGCCATTGTCTACTAGAGTTTGTATGTCATGTGTAATCCCTTTAAATACCCCATTTGAACGATGAATAAAACACATCTTTTATTTTCTCTTCTTTATTTCAAGAGTCATCATGGCTTTAAAGCCTTCCGGTGGCGTGAGTCCATCGATTTTGTTGAAGAGTATAACAAGGCTGGCCTAGTTAATTTCGTCCTTCAGCTTCTTAGTGCCATACCATAAGCTTACCCATTTGGTTCGTCATGAAAGTACATATTAATTCCAGGGCGCTTACCCATTTGATTCGTCATGAAAGTACATATTAATTCCATAAGCTTACCCATTTGGTCTATGGAGTTCCCCTTATATGAGGAAAAAAAATCTTTTATAAAAATCAAATTGTAATGAAAATAAAATTTGTCAATAATAATTGTATTTAGTAACGAAATTTAGCTGTCGTTACAAAATCCAAAACTTCGATATTATAAATATAAGTTTTTGTAACAAGATTAATTTGTCATTACAAATAGTAAAGTGCCCTAACAATTAACACCAAATATGACAACACCTTTAAAAAGGGCACGTGTCACGTCAGAGATGGAGAAGAAGTGTTGCACCGTGCGAAAAACTACGGAGGAGAGCCTGAGAGGCGCTCGGCTAGGGCAAAGAAATGGGGGTGAAGCTGCAGCAGCGGGAATAAATCTCGCCATCTGTTTTAAGTGAAAAATCACACCCGGGCATGTGTCCGAGTGTGTAAGGTGTGCCTGTGCTTGTCTTTAAAGTTTTTGTGATTAATAGCATTTTCTTATTCTTAGTAATATTTTATAATCAAAATTTTGTTGCAATAGATATATTAAATTTTAAAATAAAGGGAAATATAACGCTATTTTTAATCTAATTTTGAATAAAAATGAATGCATATATAATAATTTTAAAATAGATAATTAATTTATTATCAATCTAGACCAAAAAAGGCAGCCCGGTGCACAAAGCATCCCAACGCAGCGAGGGTCCGGGGAAGGGTCTCATCATGAGGGTGAAATGCATGCAAATACTAGCTTTGTATTTTTGCAAGAGGCTGCTTCCAAGACTCAAACCTATGACCTCAAAGTCACACGATGACACCTTAACCGGTGCACCTTAACCGACTGCTTTCGCCATTTCCTCTTTCTTCATCAACTTTGCCACCTCATCTTATCTCATTGACCTCATAATTTTCTCTCGAGAAAATTATGTTCTGATCTAGACATTTTCTCCTCTTTTTGTATTGACCTCGACATATATCATCTTTCCCAATCAACTTCGTTAATTGTTTCCTCTTTAATAAAAAGATGTGTGTATAGATTTTTTTCATCCCGACAATCATTGCTTACATATCTTCTCCATCGCAACGATGAAGAGCAAGATTTTATTTTGGCTCTGTTTGGCATGGTCGTGGCGGTCATGAACTGATGATGTTTGTTAGGTGATTCTCAACGAATGACACGATTAAATCCATATGTTTACGACTGCCACCACTATTCCAAACGGAGCCTTTAGCTCAGCAATTTCATTTGGTTTGTTGTCTCCTTGTTTTCTCCATTATAGGTTTTTAAAGCATCATCCTGACGTATAGACATGTTAGTTATATGCAAGTATATAATCTAACACTTCAAGGGATTACTTTATTTCGCATTAAAAGCCACTGCTGGGGTCAAGGAAACGGAAAATTTTTGGGTGAGCCCGGCTCATATTTTAGCCGTTAGCGTTTAAATAGCCAAATGAGACCCGCTTTGCCCTTTCCGGCCTCTTCGCAAAATTTTTGAATCGCGATCTTCCGCCTCTTCTGCTCCCGGCGATATTCCTTCTCTTCTTCTCCCGGCACCCTCTTCGTCCCCCGACAGGATTTCTTCTCCCGGCGCACTCTTTTTTCCGCCGGCGCTACATCTATCTCCCGGCGCGGCGGCTATCGCATTTATCCTACCTCCTAAGCCCGGTGCAGAATCTTTTGGTAGCAAAGCTTAAACTCGCGGCGGCAACTGTTAGAGGACGGCTAACCAGAGGATCTTCTTCTTCCTCTGCATGTGTTTGTGAGTTTCTTCTTCCATTTATCCCTTGTGGTTTTTTCGTTTAGGGATTTAGGTTTAAAGTTTACTGTATGTTACCGTTTCAGAACAATATGGGAAAATGATCATAGAGGGTTTCAGCATACACGGACATTTGCTTGTTTGAATGCTGAAACCCTATTTTTTTGGATGCAGTAAATAAAAACTCCGGTCCGGAAACCCTGTCCTACTGGCCGGAAATTGATTTTGTTTATCCCATTTTGTCCAGGCTTTAGGCAACTTCATTCTCATTTTCGGATTCTTGTAAAATTATTTTGAGCATAATCTTAACTTGCAGGGTTCAACACATTTTGGGCTCCATATAGTAGATTCTTGATTTGGTGTTGGTTGCTAAAACATTTTTCCATGGTATGCAGTTATTCAGATCATCATTTTCAAAATTAAGAGTCTTTATTTCATAAGTATTTTGATGTTTGAATGTTTATGCAGATGGTTAATGGTTGTGATGATTTTTATTTCATAAGTATTTTGAGTCTTTATTTCTTAAGTATTTTGTGGTTAGCTCCATTGTTTTGAAATGGGAGTTCTGTGCTCTTGCAGTTGCAAGGAGTACTCCACTCAGCAAGGAGTCTTTATTAGAATTTTTTGAATTCTTGTTTTATTTCATTTCTCTTGAATTGTATAAAGATTGTTTACTTTAATTTTTGCAAGTTTCTACTACCTATATTGTTTTTATAGGGTTTGGGGTGGGTGTATTTATTAATGATTGGTTCAAAAAATTATAGACGGTAGGACAATCAATCGGTACATATTTAAACAGTCGATGTGTCATATCAACCTTCAAGAAGCATGCTGAGCCCCTCTTGGGTGTTTTGTCAGAGGAGTCAAACAATCAATTAACGGATGCTGGCCTCCTATAATTTTTTTTGCTCGTGAATCTTCCTCAGAACATCACATTGTTATATAGGCTTATCCGACTGTACAAGCCAGACAAGCATGCATTTCTACTTGGCAAATATTACGTGAAACTGACGGTTAAAGAAGTTGCAATAATTTTGGGTCTGCCGAATAGAGGAGAAGAGTTCACTTTCAAGAGAGCACCTTATTCTGATGAGAATCACAAACACCTACTGAATGAGATGAATGTATTGGCTCTTGAAGAGTGTACCCTTGAGGTGGAATCCAGATGGTTGAAGGTTCTTGTAAAGTACATACTTTGCACGTTCTTATTTCCCTTGAAGTCGTTAAGAATTCCTCAGTGCCTCCGGGATTTTGACGACCTTGATGAATTTAGGAGATATAATTGGCCATTAGCCATTCATACATTTCTCCATTCCCAGTTTCAGTACTTATTCAAGCTCGGCTGCTCAAGAGAAGATCGCGCCAGCCTTGGGTATCTTGAAGGATGTTCGATTGTCCTTGTTGTAAGAACCGAACTCCCAACTATACAACTCATTCTGATATATATATATATATATATATATATATATATATATATATATATATATATATTGTCTTTACTAAATTTATTTCTTTTTTGGTTTGGTTCTTTGAGCATAGCAACATGCAGGTTCCTGTGAATGTTTTGGGCCGACCCTGTATAACCCATTGGGCTGCGAAGGGTAGTTTTAACTACAAGTTCTGCAATGACTTAACATCAAAGTTGCTTGTGAAAGATCGGGTAAGCTCCATTTGTATAGGCAACCCCAATATCTCTGGTTAAATTTAAGATCATACAATATTAGTTTTGTGTGTGTTAGGTTAGCACGAGGTTTACGGAGTACAGCTTGGAGGAGCAAGATTTGCTAGGTGCTGAGGAAGAGGAATCGTCATTTGAGATCGTTAGGAAAGTCCTGCGCGCCAAAGAAGTCAAGAGAACAATCGGGGATGTGAAGAAGGAGAATGAGGAGATTCAAAAGCTCAAGGAGGAAAATAAAAAAGAGAATGAGAAGGTGAAGTTGCTAGAGGGGAGAAAGACCGAGAGAGATTTACGAAAGTATGTGCATAGTGAATTAAAAGCATTGGGCAAGAAAGTAAGGAAATTGGTGAGCTACATTTGTATTGTCAGGAGAGACTCGATTCCATCATTGCTCTCCTCCAGCCATCCCGGACCGACATTCCAGTACCATCAGCCGCAACCAAAGACGACCCTTATCCCCCCGACTCAGATAATGTCAATAGACCGTGAAGATATTGTTTGCGTTGATGAAACCAGTCCGGACTCAAAAGGGCTAAAGAGAAACCATGTTGACATGGAAACCCCACTGCAAATAGTATTTTCTGGTCGTCAACATATTTCCATCAAAGTCGCTAAGCGAATAGACTACCTACTAGCCCTTTGCCCCGGAGGGCAAGTTTTTTTACATTTTTGAATTTACTTAATAACGTTATTACCCTAAACTTGATTAATCTATACGCAGAGAGTTAATATTTGAATGAGGTAGTAGCACATGGTCAGGTGATGACGAGTGTGCTTGTTTAGAGTTTGCTTCCGCATATCGTTATAGTGAGAGAGAGAGCTTTACTATTCATTTTTGGCATGTACGGGACATAAGCCCTTCTCTCTTTTTGTACTCATTGTGGACTGTTATACATTTTCATTATATATATGATGTTATTGCTGTGACTTGTGGACTTGCTAGTTTTCTTTCTGTTGTACTTTTATTCTCAATTGGCTTACAGGTAAATGATCGTACTAGCCTTGAATGATGGGATTTGGCCATTGGGATTGGGCTTGGCTCATTTCATTTCTTTTCTTTAAGCCCTATGTTAACTTGTTGACTTTTTGGGTTGACTTGGTCAACATGATGAGTGGGCTAGCCCCACTTGATGGTCTTGCACCCAATGACACCACCCAACTTGAGTTGGACCATGGTGGTGCCCCACTTGGACCACTTGGGCCTATAGGTGTGGGTTTGACCAATTTAGGGTTTGTGTTGATCTGGGTCAATGAGTGACCCAATGATGTGTCTTTCAGTTCACTTAGATTGCTTTTAGGGTTAGGGGCATAGTGGTGGGGTCATTGTGTGCTTATGACTCCATATTGGGCTAGTTTGACTTGAGTTGACCTGGGCCCTATAGTGGGCACTATGTGAATCCACCCTAACTCCATGGGTCAAACCTAGCCTAAACCCCATTCACCCACCACATGTCCTAACCTAATATAAATTTAGGGGGTCTAGTAGGGAAGGGGATGTTACAGTTTTAGGGTTGTTGGTGTTAGTGGACTAAACCACTGCCGCAGCGTCCTGCATTTTGAGCTTTTTACCTTGCGGGGATTTCCCCCGGTGTTGTTTATTTTTTATCTACTGCTGGTGTGCTGGCGGAGGTATCTCTCACTGCAGTTACTAGATATTTTCGAGTTTTGTTGTGTCAAGTTATGAGACCACTTCTTTTTTCCCCTGGGTGCTCGTGGAGTTGGTGGGTGTGTTGACGAAGGTATCTCCCACCACTGTTGTTGAATGCTTGTCGGTGTTTCCCTTGGGGCCCTTGCGGAGTTTGTTATGTGGGTGTGTTGGCGGAGCTAACTCCCCCCACATTTGTCGGAGGCTTACCGGTGTAAATAATTGAATTCTTTATTTAAACTATTAGGACCTTTTCTATATAGTTAGGTTGTCGGATTATAGCTATACCTTTAAACTATTGCTCTCCACCATGTCTGGTGTGGTCAGGTATACGTGGATGCTCATGTAAGTTTTCTCACTGTTTACTTATTATACATGTTGTACCTTTCTTTCAGCATATTCGGTCTTGGGTTGGTACCCCTGCTGACAGTTGTTTACCTTTATACTTTTGACTTCCCGCCGCCACTTGTACTTTCTTGCTGAGGCGTTCTTCTATTAAATGCCCAGGGCTCAGGACAGTAGATGTTTGTGGAGCTAGAGCTGGTGATTTCAGTGTTGTAGTCTTAGCTGGGACTTCCTTTCACCTCACCATTGTGAGGTAGTTTGTTTGTTATAGTTTTGTTTTACCTGGTTCAGACATACTCTTGTGTTTCTGTGAGTTTGTGTCATGTTGTTGACACCCACAGTTTGTTTGTGATTTTAGATACTTTGCTAGTTGCTAGTTTACCTCCTTGTTGGCTTTGTATAGCTTACTGGCTCTCTGGAAAATTTTATGCTATGAATGCATGTTAGATATTTTAATTATAAAATTAAAAGAATTTATACCATCATTACATAGTATCTTTCAAAATGACTAACACTCTATTTTAAAGGTTTATAAAAGTTCTTTCGTATATACACTAAACTTAGAGGTATGCATATCACGTATTATCATTGGTTATCATGAACATATAGGATGATAAGTAAATAAAACTAAGTATTTTCCGCTGCGTATTTCTATGTACACCGTTAGTGTGGATGAGTCGATCCACAGAACCGAGGGACACGGTCATTAAAACTTAATTTAAATCATGTTTTAAAACTATAACTTATGATTTTTCATGCAAAGTACTAGGAATAGGTTTTTCCTGAGTGCCTGCAGTTGTCCCCTGCACGGCGTGGCATCACGCCGCGTATTTTCTCTTACTCTGACGTATTATTTAATACGGAGAAAATACGGGTTGTGACAGTTGGTATCAGAGTCAGGTTTCCCCGATTATTTTTGCGGTATGTGCTCGAAAACTCCTAGATTCCAGTTGTTTTGCTTACCTCGTTTCCATTCTGGAAACTGCAGTGGTTCGCCGCATGTCGAGGATATTGCTGTGGTGCGGGAGTTTCTGGATGTTTTTCCAGTTAATCTTCTCGGTCTCCCACCTGAGAGAGATGTAGAGTTCGTTATTGATCTTGAACATGGTACTCGCCCCATTGCTGAAGCACTGTACCGTATGGCCCCACGCGAGCTGGAAGAGTTACGTACTCAGCTCGACGAGTTGATGCAGTATGGATTTATTAGGCCGAGCTCTTCGCCTTGGGGTGTTCCAGTCTTGTTCGTGAAAAAGAAGGATGACTCGATGAGGTTGTGCATCGATTATAGAGAGTTAAACAAGGTAACCATCAAGAATAGGTATCCGTTGTCGAAGATAGATGATTTATTTGATCAATTGCGTGGAAGCACGGTGTTTTCGAAGATTGACCTTCGCTCAGGCTACCACCAATTAAGGATCCGTGAGTTTGATGTCTCGTGGACAGTTTTTCGATCTCAGCACTGACATTTTGAGTTTTTTGTGATGTCCTTTGGACTGACAAATGCACCATCTATCTTTCTGGATATGATGAACAGAGTGTTTAAGCATTTCTTGGACCACTTCGTAGTCGTATTTATTGACGACGTGCTTGTGTATTCATGGAGTGCGGAGGAGCATGCCCCGCACTTGCGTTTGGTCCTATCTATCCTGAGAGAGCATAAGTTATATGCGAAGCTGAGCAAGTGTGAGTTCTGGGTACCTCAAGTATCCTTTCTGGGTCATGTGGTGAGTAAAAATGGGATTTCAGTTGATCTAGAAAATATCTCTGATGTTATGGATTGGAAGAGACATACTACACCTAAGGAGATCAGAAGCTTCCTAGGGTTAGCAGGTTATTATAGAACGTTTGTGGAAGGGTTTTCAGTATTATCTGCCTCAATGACTAAGCTCACACGGAAGAACATAGCTTTTGTGTGCAGTGATGAGTGTGAGGGAGCCTTCCAAAAATTTAAAAAGAGATTTTGCACTGCCCCAGTCTTGATCTTACCTACTGAGGGAGTGGAATACGCTGCATATGTGGATGCGTTGCACGTCAGGATTGGATGTGTCTTGATGCAGGAAGGTAAAATGATTGCGTATGGATTGAGACAATTGAAGATCCATGAGAAAAATTATCCTACACATGATCTAGAGTTTGAGGTTGTGATCTACGCTCTGAAGCTTTGGAGACATATATTGTATGACGTGTTGTGCAAGATTTATAAAGACCATAAGAGCTTGAAGTACGTATTCACTCAGAAGGAGCTGAATTTACGCCAGTATAGGTGGTTGGAGTACGCTGCGGACTATGAGGTAGAGATCCTTTAACATCCAGGTAAAGCTAATGCGGTAGTCGATGCCCTGAGCAGAAAGACCGCGCAGATCTTCAACCTCTCAGTACTGTCCTTGGTGGAGGAGTTCTTACGGATGGACATTTCAGTCGGTAGTAGTGCTGGGCCTTCCTGCTTGGAGGCAGCAGAGCCGTCGTGGATTACCCTCACCAGGTTGCATCAGAAGGAAGACCTAGACCGTCAGCATCTCCGAGGAAGGACATAGAAGGGAGAATTTCCTGACTTCTCCATAGATGCATACGGTACCCTGAAGTACCGAGGTAGATTTTGTATCCCCGCGGTGGGTAATATTCGGACTAAGATTTACAGTGAAGTGCATGGTTCTAGCATTGCCTACCACCCTGGTTCTACGAGAATGTATAGGGATCTGAAACAAATTGTGTGGTGGTATGGTATGAAGAATGACATTGCGAAGTTCGTATCTGAGTGTTTCACCTGCAAGCGTGTTAAGGCGGATCATCGTAGGCCTGGTGGCAAGCTGTCACCGTTGGAAATACCGAGTTGGAAGTGGGAGAGCATATCGATGGACTTTATTACTGGTTTGCCAAGATCTCCCCGAAGGCATGATTCAGTTTGGGTTATAGTTGATAGACTGACCAAGTGTGCGCACTTTGTACCTTTCAAGATTGGATATTCTATGAAGAAGATAGCTGAGTTGTACCTGAAAGAGATCGTCCGATTGCACAGAGTGCCAGTGAGTATCGTGTCAGATCGAGATTCCAGATTTATGTCATGATTCTGGCAGAGCCTGCAAGGAGCGTTGGGCACTGACCTCAGGTCTTCAACCGCATATCAGCCGCAGACTAATGGTCAAACAGACCGAGTTAATCAGATTGTGGAAGATATGATCAGATGTTATATCTTGGACCATAGTGGAGCTTGTGACGAGTGTCTCAGACTGATGGAGTTTGCGTACAACAACAGTTTTCAAGAAAGTTTGCAAATGACCCTGTTTGAGGCTTTGTATGGGAGGCACTGTAGGACTCCCTTGTTTTGGGCTGAGGTTGGTGAGAGAACGTTGTTAGATCCGGAAGCCCTAGAAGAAATGAGTGTTGTTGTAACCCATATTCGGGAAAAGCTCCGTGTAGCTCAAGAGCATTATGATAAGTATGCAAATCAGCAAATGGTTGATCTGGAGTTCGTAGTTGGGACATGGTCTTTTTGAAGGTCTCTCTGATGCCTGGTGTTAAAAGATTTGGAAGGAACCATAAGTTGGATCCCCAGTACGTAGGCCCTTTCTAGATTATTGAGCACATCGGAGTTTCAACTTATAGGCTGGTGTTACCTGCTACCTTCCCTAGCGTCCATGATAGGTTTCACGTGAGCTAATTGCGGAAGTGTGTTCTTAGAGATCGTCATGTCCTCGACTCGGTGCCCGAGTTGCAGCCTAATCTTTTGTAGGGCTGAGCATATTATTCGAAACTCGAAATTGCTAGAAAATCGTTCGAAAATTGAGCCAAATCGGAATTGGTTAAAATTTATTCGACTCAATTTGAGTCGATTCAATTTGACTCGAATCTGATTTCGAGTCTATTTTGAGTCAGCTCTGAATCGCTCCAAATATGATTCGAATCAACCCAAATTAATTAAAAAATATATGTATTTATTAATATATTCTTATTTTAAGATAAAAAATAACAAAATTTAAACCTAAATAAAAAAATTTAGGCTTTAAGTGTTTCATTTGCTAAATTTATAGGTTTCTCACTTTAATTTTGAGGAAATTAGGAATAAAATAAAAAATTGCTCAATTTTGAGTCGATTTGATTCGGTTTTGAGTCGATCCGATTCGATTTCGAGCCGACTCGATTCGATTTCGAGCCGACTCGGAATCGAGTCATTTCGAGTCGAGTCGAGTCGACTCGAAATCAATTTCGATTTTTAGTCGATTTCGAGCCGAGTTCGTGTCGAAAATTTCGATTTCGAACCGATCCAAAATCGCTCCAACTCGACTCGATATCAGCCCTAATCTTTTGTACGCCGAGTAACCTATTCGTATTCTGGAGACTCTGGATCGGGTGTTGCGAATAAGACAGTTCATATGGTCAAAGTTCTTTGGCAGAAACAAGACGTCGAGAGCGCGATGCGAGAATTGGAGTCAGCGATGAGAGAATCTCATCCGCACCTCTTCCCCTAGTTTTCGGGTACGTCTCCAATTTGTTGGTATTTAGCTATTTCTTTTGGTTTAGTTTTGGAGTTGTGTTAAGTTTCGGGACGAAACTTCTTTTTAGGATGGGTGACTATAACGTCCTCGATTTTCCGGTAATTATTTAATTCAGTAATGACATATTTATGACGTCGGGGCGTTACTTTTAACGTCAAGTTGACGGCGCGACGCCGTTAAGGAGTTTTCGCGTCCGTTAGGTCCGACTGACCGGATTTTGGGGTTTTCGTCAAAAACAAAAATTACTTTTACGTTGGGAAACTAAGTTAATTAATTTCGGACTTGCTCGTCAAGTTTTGTCGCAATCCGAGCATTTTTGGAGTCTCGACGCGCGTTTGTAATTTTGTATTATTTACATTTGTCGTAAATTTTAGGAATTAATATCTCGAGAACGGTACGTCGTATTTTAGTTTTGTCTTCGCCGATAGATTCATAGCGCCGACATTCGCCCACGGTGCGAATTTCGTTCAAATCGGGGTGTGTTTAGCCCTCGTATCGTCATTTAATCCAGGAGTAAGATAAAACTGATTTCTCGAGAAATAACATTGATTTCTCTCTCAAGAAATAATGATGTTTCACGAGAAACAACAACAATGCTGTTTCTCGAGAAACAATGCTGTTTCTCGAGAAATTTTTTCCTGCACTTTTTGCGAATGTTTGGTCGCCGTTTTGAGGGTCAAAACGGCATCAAATAAAAAAATGGTTAACATGAAATTTGTTCGTCTCGACGATATCTACAACTTCCATGTTGATCACTTTTCGATTCGAGACCATCTTAAACCTCTATTTTTGTTTTCCGCGCTCCTGCGCATAAGAATGTTATTATTATTACTATGATTATTATTATTAACATTATTATTCATATTATAATTATTAAGTATTTAAGGGCATTAGGTTAGATAAAATCCTATTCATCTTCTCCAAAAGACCGAACTGAAACCAGAGTAGCGACTTCTCCTTGATCGTGAACTTCTGGCCGCGATTCCGGGAGACTCAGTGGACGAAATCTTCAACGGAGCATAGATACGGAAAGCTCTCAACGAGAGCTACGCGTGTGTGGTATGTATTGCCCGTTTCGGGGACTTTTTTGCACGAGGTTTTTCGGCCCTAACCGCTGTTTTGACCGATTTTCTGTAGATTTTTCTTCGTCGTGCCTTCCTTTGGACCGATCTACGACGTGAAGTATTTCAGAGGACGATTCCGAGTGAAATCGAGGCAAGTGGTGATTTCTTCATTCCCTCTCATCCCTAATGCGGTATGATCATTTTTACACCATTCTAAATCCACTTACGATCAAGATTTAACGTGCTTAAGTCGCGCCCTTGAATGTTTTGTCACTTGTTTTCGTTGGCCGCACCAGTATGCTTAAGCTCGCCTTGGGTGTGCCTTGATCCTCACTTGTTTTTCTACCCGACAAATTGGTGTTCTTACTTACTAAATCTACCGTGAAATTTCGCCCAAGTCCGTAGTTCACTTCGTCGAACGAGTTTTATTTTTTTCGTTCATCGAAAAGGTCACTTTCATGTCCGTCGCTTAAGTCCTTGTAGCCCGATAACTCAGTATTTTCAACCATCGAGAAGGTTGTTCATTCATTGAGTGAGTCTCTGGTTAGACAAGTCCATTTGTCGAATTGTTCGGCAAGTCTAGTTAATTACTCGATAGGGCAAGATTACCTTGGTGAGACCCGTACGCTAAAATTAAGGATATCTGGTCTTGTCGGTTGTGCCATTTTTGGGTTATAAGTAGTTTTTTAGTGTTGTTGGTGTTAGTGGACTAAACCATTGCCGCAACATCCGGCATTTTGAGCTTTTGACCTTGCAGCGTTTTCCCCCGGTGTTGTTTATTTTTATTTACTGCCGGTGTGCTGGCGGAGGTATCTCCCACCGCAGTTACTGGATATTTTCCAGTTTTGGTGTGTCAAGTTATGAGACCACTTCTTTTTCCCTTGGGTGCTCGTGGAGTTGGTGGGTGTGTTGACAGAGGTATCTGCCCCCACTGTTGTCGAATGCTTTTCGGTGTTTCCCTTGGGGCCCTTGTGGAGCTTGTTATGTGGGTGTGTTGGCGGAGGTAACTCCCCCCACATTTGTCGAAGGCTTACCGGTGTAAATAATTGAATTCTTTATTTAAACTATTAGGACCTTTTATATATAGTTAGGTTGTCGAATTATAGCTATATCTTTAAACTATTGCTCTCCAACATGTCTGGTGTGGTCAGGTATACGTGGATGCTCATGTAAGTTTTCTCATTGTTTACTTATTATACATGTACCTTTATTTCAGTATATTCGGTCTTGGGTTGGTACTCCTGTTGACCGTTGTTTACCTTTCTACTTTTGACTTCCCGCCGCCACTTGTACTTTCTTGCTGAGGCGTTCTTCTTTTGAATGCCCTGGGCTCAGGACAGTAACTATTTGTGGAGCTAGAGCTGGTGATTTCAGTGTTGTAGTCTTACCTGGAACTTCCTTTCACCTCACCGTCGTGAGGTAGTTTGTTTGTTGTAGTTTTGTTTTACCTGGTTCAGACATAATCTTGTGTTTCTGTGAGTTTGTGTCAGGTTGTTGACACCCACAGTTTGTTTGTGATTTTAGACACTTTGCTAGTTGCTAGTTGCTAGTTTACCTCCTTGCTGGCTTTGTATAGCTTACTGGCTCTCTGAAAAGTTTTATGCTATGAATGCATGTTGGGTATTTTAATTATAAAATTAAAAGAATTTATACCATTATTACATAGTATCTTTCAAAATGACTAACACTGTATTTTAAAGGTTTATAAAAGTTCTTTCGTATATACACTAAACTTAGAGGTCTACATATCACGTATTATCATTGGTTATCATGAACATATATGATGATAAGTAAATAAAACTAAGTATTTTCCGCTGCGTATTTCTATGTACACCATTAGTGTGGATGAGTCGATCCACAGAACCGATGGACGCGGTCATTAAAACTTAATTTAAATCATGTTTTAAAACTAAAACTTATGAATTTTCATGAAAAGTACTAGGAATAGGTTTTGCCTGAGCGCCTGCAGTTGTCCCCTACACGGCGTGGCATCACGCCGCGTATTTTCTCTTACTCTGACGTATTATTTAATACGGAGAAAATGCGGGTTGTTACAGTTGGTATCAGAGTCAGGTTTCCCCGATTATTTTTGCAGTATGTGCTCGAAAACTCCTAGATTCCAGTTGTTTTGCTTACCTCGTTTCCATTCTGGAAACTGTCAGTGGTTCGCCGCGTGTCGAGGATATTGCTGTGGTGCGGGAGTTTCTGGATGTTTTTCCAGTTAATCTTCTTGGTCTCCCACCTGAGAGAGATGTAGAGTTCGTTATTGATCTTGAACCTGGTACTCGCCCCATTGTTGAAGCACCGTACCGTATGGCCCCACGCGAGCTGGAAGAGTTACGTACTCAGCTCTACGAGTTGATGCAGTATGGATTTATCAGGCCGAGTTCTTCGCCTTGGGGTGTTCCAGTCTTATTCGTGAAAAAGAAGGATGGTTTGATAAGGCTGTGCATCGATTACAAAAAGTTAAACAAGGTAACCATCAAGAACAGGTATCCGTCGCCGAAGATGGATGATTTATTTGATCAGTTGCGTGGAAACACGGTGTTTTAGAAGATTGACATTCGCTCAGACTACCACCAGTTAAGGATCCGTGAGTCTGATGTCTCGCGGACAGCTTTTCGATCTCGGCACGGACATTTTGAGTTTTTTGTGATGTCCTTTGGACTGACAAATGCACCATCTACCTTTCTGGATATGATGAACAGTGTTTAAGCATTTCTTGGACCATTTCGTAGTCGTATTTATTGACGACGTGCTTGTGTATTCACGGAGTGCGGAGGAGCATGCCCAGCACTTGCGTTTGGTCCTATCTACCCTGAGAGAGCATAAGTTATATGCGAAGCTGGGCAAGTGTGAGTTCCGGCTACCTCAGGTATCCTTTCTGGGTCATGTGGTGAGTAAAAATGGGATTTTAGTTGATCCAGAAAATATCTCTGCTGTTATGGATTGGAAGAGACATACTACACCTAAGGAGATCAGAAGCTTCCTAGGGTTAGCAGGTTATTATAAAAGGTTTGTGGAAGGGTTTTCAGTATTGTCTGCCCCAATGACTAAGCTCACACGGAAGAACACAGCTTTTGTGTGGAGCGATGAGTGTGAGGGAGCCTTCCAAAAATTTAAGAAGAGATTTTGCACTGCCCCAATGTTGATCTTGCCTACTGAGGGAGTGGAATACGCTGCATATGTGGATGCGTCGCACATCAGGATTGGATGTGTATTAATGCAGGAAGGTAAAATGATTGCGTATGGATTGAGACAATTGAAGATCCATGAGAAGAATTATCCTACACATGCTCTAGAGTTTGAGGTTGTGATCTACGCCCTGAAGCTTTGGAGACATATATTGTATGACACGTTGTGCAAGATTTATACAGATCATAAGAGCTTGAAGTACGTCTTCACTCAGAAGGATCTGAATTTACGCCAGTATAGGTGGTTGGAGTACGCTGCGGACTATGAGTTAGAGATCTTTTATCATCCAGGTAAAGCTAATGTGGTAGCCGATGCCCTGAGCAGAAAGACCGCGCAGATCTTCAACCTCTCAGTACTGTCCTTGGTGGATGAGTTCTTACGGATGGACATTTCAGTCGGCAGTAGTGCTAGGCCTTCCTGCTTGGAGGCAGCAGAGCCGTCGTGGATTACCCTCACCAGGTTTCATCAGAAGGAAGACCTAGACCGTCAGCATCTCCGAGGGAGGACAGAGAAGGGAGAATTGCCTGACTTCTCCATAGATGCAGACGGTACCCTGAAGTACCGAGGTAGATTTTGTATCCCCGCAGTGGGTGATATTCGGACTAAGATTTGCAGTGAAGCGCATGGTTCTAGCATTGCCTACCACCCTGGTTCTACGAGAATGTATAGGGATCTGAAACAGATTGTGTGGTGGTATGGTATGAAGAATGACATAGCAAAGTTCGTATCTGAGTGTTTCACCTGCGAACGTGTTAAGGCGGATCATCGTAGGCCTGGTGGCAAGCTGTCACCGTTGGAAATACCGAGTTGGAAGTGGGAGAGCATATCGATGGACTTTATTACTGGGTTGTCAAGATCTCCCGAGGGCATGATTCGGTTTGGGTTATAATGGATAGACTGACGAAGTGAGCGCACTTTGTACCTTTCAAGATTGGATATTCTATGAAGAAGATAGCTGAGTTGTACCTGGAAGAGATCGTCCGATTGCACAGAGTGCCAGTGAGTATCGTGTCAGATCGAGATTCCAGATTTATGTCACGATTCTGACAGAGCCTGCAAGGAGCGTTGGGCACTGACCTCAGGTCTTCAACCGCATATCATCCGCAGACTAATGATCAAACAGAGCGAGTTAATCAGATTGTGGTAGATATGATCAGATGTTATATCTTGAACCATAGTGGAGCTTGTGACGAGTGTCTCAGACTGATGGAGTTTGCGTACAACAACAGTTATCAAGAAAGTTTGCAGATGACCCCGTTTGAGGCTTTGTATGAGATGCACTGTAGGACTCCCTTATTTTGGGCTGAGGTTGGTGAGAGAGCGTTGTTAGATCCGGAAGCCCTAGAAGAGATGAGTGTTGTTGTAACCCATATTCGGGAAAAGCTCCATGTAGCTCAAGAGAGTTATGAGAAGTATGCAAATCAGCGAAGGGCTGATCTGGAGTTCGCAGTTGGGGACATGGTTTTTTTGAAGGTCTCTCTGATGCCTGGTGTTAGAAGATTTGGAAGGAGCTATAAGTTGGATCCCCAGTACGTGGGACCTTTCCAGATTATTGAGCACATCGGACTTTCAGCTTATAGGCGGGTGTTACCTGCTATCTTCCCTGGCGTCCATGATGTGTTTCACGTGAGCCAGTTGCGGAAGTGTGTTCTTAGTGATCGTCATGTCCTTGACTCGGTGCCCCAGTTGCAGCCTAATCTTTTGTACGTCGAGTAACTTGTTCGTATTCTGGAGACTCTGGATCGGGTGTTGCGAAAAAAGACAATTCATATGTTCAAAGTTCTTTGGCGGAAACAAGACGTCGAGAGTGCGACGTGAGAATTGGAGTCAGCGATGAGAGAATCCGCACCTCTTCCCCTAGTTTTCGGGTACGTCTCCAATTTGTTGGTATTTAGCTATTTCTTTTGGTTTAGTTTTGGAGTTGTGTTAAGTTTCGGGACGAAACTTCTTTTTAGGAGGGGTGACTATAACGTCCTCGATTTTCCGATAATTATTTAATTCAGTAATGACATATTTATGACGTCGGGGCGTTACTTTTAACGTCAAGTTGACGACGCGACGCCGTTAAGGAGTTTTCGCGTCCGTTAGGTCCGACTGACCGGATTTTGGGATTTTCGTCAAGAACAAAAATTACTTTTACGTTGGGAAACTAAGTTAATTAATTTCGGACTTGCTCGTCAAGTTTTGTCGCAATCCGAGCATTTTTGGAGTCTCGGCGCGCGTTTGTAATTTTGTATTATTTACATTTGTCGTAAATTTTAGGAATTAATATCTCGAGAACGGTACGTCGTATTTTAGTTTTGTCTTCGCCGATAGATTCGTAGCGCCGACATTCGCCCACGGTGCGAATTTCGTTGAAATCGGGGTGTGTTTAGCCCTCGTATCTTCATTTTATCCAGGAGTATAAGATAAAACTGATTTCTCGAGAAATAACATTGATTTCTCAAGAATTAATGATGTTTCACGAGAAATAATGATGTTTCTCGAGAAATTTTTTCCTGCACTTTTTGCAAACGTTCGGTCGCCGTTTTGATGGTCAAAACTGCATCACATAAAAAAATGGTTAACATGAAATTTGTTCGTCTCGACGATATCTACAACTTTCATGTTGACAACTTTTTGATTCGAGACCATCTTAAACCTCTATTGTTGTTTCCCGCGCTCCTGCGCATAAGAATGTTATTATTATTTCTATGATTATTATTATTAACATTATTATTCATATTATAATTATTAACTATTTAAAGGCATTAGGTTAGAGAAAATCATATTCATCTTCTCCAAGAGACCGAACTGAAACCAGAGCGGCGACTTCTCCTTGATCGTGAACTTCTGGCCGCGATTCCGGGTGACTCAGTGGACGAAATCTTCAACGGAGCAAAGATACGGAAAGCTCTCAACGAGAGCTACGCGTGTGTGGTATGTATTGCTCGTTTCGGGGACTTTTTTGCGCGAGGTTTTTTGGCCCTAACCGCCGTTTTGACCGATTTTCTGTAGATTTTGCTTCGCCGTGCCTTCCTTTGGACCGATCTACGACGTGAAGTATTTCGGTGGACGATTCCGGGTGAAATCGAGGCAAGTGATGGTTTCTTCCTTCCCTCTCATTACTAATGCGGTATGATCATTTTTACACCATTCTAAATCCACTTACGATCAAGATTTAACGTGCTTAAGTCGCGCCCTTGAATGTTTTGTCACTTGTTTCCGTTGGCCGCACCATTATGCCTAAGCTCGCCTTGGGTGTGCCTTGATCCTCACTTGTTTTTCTACCTGAAAAATTGGTGTTCTTACTTACTAAATCTACTGTGAAACTTCGCCAAAGTCCGTAGTTCACTTCGTCAAACGAGTTTTATTTTTTTTCGTTCGTCGAAAAGGTCACTTTCATGTCCGTCGCTTAAGTCCTTGTAGCCCGATAACTCAGTCTTTTCATCCATCGAGAAGGTTGTTCATTCATTGAGTAAGCCTCTGTTTAGTCAAGTTCATTTGTCGAATTGTTCGGCAAGTCTAGTTAATTACTCGATAGGGCAAGATTGCCTTGGTGAGACCGTACGCTAAAATTAAGGATATCTGGTCTTGTCGGTTGTGCCATTTTTGGGTTATAAGTAGTTATTTTAGGGCTGTTGGTGTTAGTAGACTAAACCACTGCCGCAACATCCTACATTTTGAGCTTTTCACCTTGCAGGGTTTTTCCCCGGTGTTGTTTATTTTTCTTTACTGCTGGTGTGCTGATGGAGGTATCTCCCACCGCAGTTAATGGATATTTTTCAGTTTTTGTGTGTCGAGTTATGAGACCACTTCTTTTTCCCTTGGGTGCTCGTGGAATTGGTGGGTGTGTTGGCGGAGGTATCTCCTCCCACCTGTTGTTGGATGCTTGTCGGTGTTTTCCTTGGGGCCCTTATGGAGTTTGTTATGTGGGTGTGTTGGCGGAGGTAACTCCCCCCACATTTGTCGGAGGCTTACCGGTGTAAATAATTGAATTCTGTATTTAAACTATTAGGACCTTTACTATATAGTTAGGTTGTCGGATTATAGATGTACCTTTAAACTATTGTTCTCCACCATGTCTAGTGTGGTCAGGTATACGTGGATGCTCACGTAAGTTTTCTCACTGTTTACTTATTATACATGATGTACCTTTCTTTCAGTATATTCGGTCTTGGGTTGGTACACCTGTTGACTGTTGTTTACTTTTCTACTTTTGACTTCCCGCCGCCACTTGTACTTTCTTGCTGATGCGTTCTTCTTTTGAATGCTCCGGGCTCAGGACAGTAGCTATTTGTGGAGCTAGAGCTGGTGATTTCAGTGTTGCGGTCTTAGTTGTGACTTCCTTTCACCTCACAGTCGTGAGGTAGTTTGTTTGTTGTAGTTTTGTTTTACCTGGTTCAGACATACTCTTGTGTTTCTTTGGGTTTGTGTCAGGTTGTTGACACTCACAGTTTGTTTGTGATTTTAGACACTTTGCTAGTTTCTAGTTTACCTCCTTGCTGGCTTTGTATAGCTTACTTGCTCTCTGGAAAGTTTTATGCTAGGAATGCATGTTAGGTATTTTACGTATAAAATTAAAAGGATTTATACCATCATTACACAGTATGTTTCAAAATGACTAATACTCTATTTTAAAGGTTTATAAAAATTCTTTAATATATACACTAAACCTAGAGGTCTGCATATCACATGTTATCATTGGTTTTCATGATCATATAGGATGTTAAGTAAATAAAACTAAGTATTTTTCGTTGTGTATTCCTATGTACACCGTTAGTGCGGATGAGTTGATCCACAGAACCGAGGGACAAGGTCATTAAAACTTAATTTAAATCCGGTTTTAAAACTATAACTAATGAATTTTCATGAAAAGTACTATGAGTAGGTTTTGTCTGATCGTCTGCAGTTGTCCCCTGCACGGCGCGGCATCACGGCACATAATTTCTCTTACTCTGACGTATTATGTAATACGGAGAAAATGCGGGTTGTGATACATGTGGGGATGAACAAGCTAAAGGCTATGACGGCAAAAGGTCTGGTGAAAGACCTGTCTAGTGTTTCATATCTCGATAATGGTCATGTTTGTGTTGGGCGTCAGTATGGAAAGGCTCATCGCCTTTCATTTGACAAGTCCTTGTCCATGTGCAAGGCATCATTGGAATGCATCCACAGTGACGTGATAAGACCGACCATCACTCTCAGTCTTGGAGGTAGATGATATATGTTGGTTCTGGTTGATGATTTTACTATATATACTTGAGTATATTTCATGAAAGAGGAGTCAAAGGCTTTTCAGAAGTTTATAGAGTTCAAAGAGCTTGTGAAAAGTCGGTTAAATTTGTGAATCAAGAAGTTGAGAACAAATAATGAAGCAGAGTTCACTTCAAATGAGTTCCTCAACTTCTGCAGAAAACATGAAATCCAGAGGGAGCTTTCTTGTGCACATACTCCACAACAGAACGATATTGCAGAAAGGAAGATCCGCCATCTGGTGGAGACCTGCAAGAGCTGGCTTCATTCCAAAGGAATTCCCATGGCCTTTTGAGCAGGAATGGTCTGCGGAGCTTATTTGATCAACCAGATGTCGTTGAGCCCCAACAATATGAAGTCTCCACATGAGCTCATGTTCAAGGAGAAGCCTAGTGTGGCAAACCTTCGGGTGTTTGGATCCACCTACTATGTGCATTCCATTGAGCAAAAAACCAGCTCACGGAGGGCAGTTGCTCAGGAGGAAGCTGGATGCGAAGGCAAGAAAGCTTGTCTTTATTGGCTATGACAAGTGGAATAAAAGCTGGAAGTGCATGAACCCTGAGACAAAGAATTTTGTCATCTTAAGGGATGTTGTATTTGACGAGTTAACGTCATACCAGGGTTGTTCGTCTGTGGAACTATAGGAGAGCAGGGTGGATGACGGGCAAGAGGAAGCCACTCGGGATCTTCTAGTGGAGCTGTCTGTGTCACCAGGAGCTCCAGCTACATCTAGCTCAGGGGCGAATGCTTCTGGTTCTAGAAGCAGGGGGAGCGATGCTCATAGTGTGCCCGAGAGAAGATCCGATGCAGAAGAAACAGTTGGTGTGGTGGATCAGGGTCATGCCTTGCGGAGGTCTAAGAGGACCATTATTCCACCAGCTCGGTACATGGACGGGAATATGGTGAGCTTTGTCTCATGTTCCGTTGTAGGTCCCTTTGATGAGCGGGAGCTGTCATGCTTTGAGAACGTCACTGGGATTAAGTAGTGAGAAGATCTCATAAATGAGAAGATGACCGCGCTTAGGAAGAATGAGACTTGCGATCTTGTGCTCAAGGTCGATGACATCACTCAAAAAGAAGGCTGGCGATAGTATCGAGCAGTACAAGGCTCGCTCTGTAGCTCGATAGTTCTCGCAGTAGTACGGGGAAGACTATGAGGGGACGTTTAGTCCGGTGGTTAGAATGACTTTAGTTCAGGTGGTGATTGTCTTGACGGCTTGCCAAGGGTGGAAGAATTGGCAACTCGACGCAAAGAATGTTTTTCTTTACCATGAGATTGATAAGAACATATTTATGGTTCAACCACCTAGTTATTTTTTTGAAGAACATCCAGGACACGCCTGTAAATTGAAGAAGCCCCTATATGGCTTGAAGCAGATGCCTCAGACATAGTACAAAAGATCGCGGAATACCTTTAGTTCTACAGATACTTTGCTTCAAATTCGGAATCAAGTCTGTTCGTAAAGAAGAGGAGAAGCTTCTGGTTTTGGTACTGCTGTATGTTGACGATATGATCGTCATTGGGAACTCGAAAGAGGAGGTAGCTAGTCTTAGGACGGAGCTAGCTATCAAATTCGAGATGAAGGATCTTGGTGAGCTCCACCATTTCCTTGATCTCGAGGTGGAGAATTAAAAGAGAGGTGTGCTCATTTCCCAGAAAGGCTATGCGGAGCGGATTGTGAAGCGATTTGGCATGTAGGAGATAGCAGCTCTACTCTATTAGAGTTTGGTCTTAAACTTCGATGTGATGAGGGAAGGGTTCTTCCAGATCCCATGGTATTCCAGGCACTGGTTGGGAGTCTCATATACTCAATGATTACAAGGTCGGATATTGCTTATGATGTGGGTTGCGTAAGTTGGTAAATGTATGAGCTGCGGAAGCCTCATCTGGTAGCGGCAAAAAGCATTTTGAAGTACGTGAAGTACACATCAGATATGAGTCTCTTTTATTATAGGGACACAGGCTTCAATCTGTACGGTTACACGGATGCTGATTATGGGGGGATACCGACGATCGAAAGTCGACGTCTGGTTATGTCTTGTGCGGATCGACAACTATATCATATTGTAGCAAGAAACAGAATTCAGTGTCTGTCTCCACTACTAAAGCGGAATACAAGGTGTCTGTCTTGGCAGCTCAAGAAGCCATCTAGTTGAGGAGGTTGGTGGAGAACATCCATGAGAAGGTGGGAGATCCGACTCTGCTACGCAGTGACAACAAGAGTGATCTCAAGCTGGTTACTAATCCAGTTTGTCATATGAGGACAAAGCACATCGAGATCGAGCATCACTTTGTTCGGGAGAAGGTGCTAGAGGGATCTCTGGTGGTCGAATACGTGCAGAGCTTGACAATATTGCTGACAACTTCACAAAGCCACCGTCGAAGTGAGCATTTGTGCAGTTACGAGGACTGTTCGGGCTGACTTTCGTTTTTTAATGCAAAGGGGAGTGTTGAAATTATTGAAGCAGGAAGTGCGCGGTCAGGATGGTGCAGACTGCACAGACCGCCGAGACCATGTGGGGTTAGCACGGACAGGTGCTACGGATAGTCACGTTCTTGGCTATGTATATTTCTCGCGGTCTGTCATGCAGGTTCCCTAGAGTGTAACTGCGATGTTAGACTCAACTAACCACAGACTGTGTGGTGGGGTATGTGAGACCGCGGAGTTCGCTCAGTCTGCGGGTTATCTAGATCGAGTTGTAGTCGCGCGGTTTGTATCTGGAAGGTGGTTCAGGCCGCGTCGAATTCTGTGTTCGTGCAGGGTGCATAGTCCGACTCTTGGCGGACTAATTCTCTATCCATACAGTCTATTTCCAAAGACCGTTGGTGTAGTTAACTTGGACAATTTGTCCAAGTGTCCAGTCCGGGTGGGTTGCCTAGCTTGCGGTCTCTTGCTGCTAGTCGTAGTTCGTCGGGGGTCATTCTATCACTTATAGGTGGTGACCACATCCCCTAGTTGCCTACAAATAGGGGTCCCCGGCCCGCCATTCTTAACAGGAACAGTGAGAACTTAGCTCACTTCTAGACTTGCAATTAGACTTTGTTAACCGCGCGACAAAGTAAAGTTGACTTGTGTTGTGCAGGATGCGCGGCTAGCACCGAACGACTAGGCAACTAGTATTGGTGGTTTGTCAGTGGAGGCTCAGTATGGTTCAGTTCGCGGATAACAGTTTGCGGTTTATCAACATGTCACAATTTGTGCGACTAGAAGTCTTCTTCCTCATAATTTGCGAATAGTTTAATAAGGCAGTTCGTCCGGTCTCAGCGAGTTGGCTGTTTCCCAGTTCAGTTCAATTCAGCAGTATCTGTTCGCGCGGTTTCTGCGGATAGCCGATCTTTGCGGTCAAGTGGGCAGAGTTGTGGATAGGTTGATCTCCAACAGTTGCTCAATAAAGTTATTCGCCAGTTTCTGTTCGGGCGAATAGGCGGTTTGGCGGATAGGCGACTTCAGCTCGCGGTTTGCGACTAGGCGGTCTCGGAGTTCTGTCCGGCCGACTTGTTCCTGTCTTGTTTGTATTTTTTGTTTTTATTGGGTGCATTGCACAATCATGTCCCGCAATGTATACCTCACTTTGTAAACAAGATAATGGTTATTGCAATTTCAGCTTTTGTTCTTCTACTACTTCTGATTTATTTGGCTTGATTGGTTGAGTGTTCCTGCGACCTTTCTCGCTTCTATACAAATTTTACAGCTGCCGATCAAGATCCCCTACTCTTAGGATTTGTTTGGTGCGGCTTATTTGCTCCCATAAGTTTGGTCAAAACTCTATTATTGTAGAATGTATGTCTGGCAAGACAAAGGTTATGACCGCTACCAAGAAAATAAACTAATTTTGAGCATAAAATGCATGACTTTTTAGGTGAGGTCGGGTGTTCACGAACGATGGTTCATGACCACCTCTTTCACGACCTCCACCACCACGCCAAACAAAGGGTCTGTTTGGCACGGTGGTGGCAGTCATGAATATAGGAGTTAAATTGTCATTTGTTAACGTCAACCTAAGGAACTCATCCATTTTTATGTTCAAACAGATGATGTTTGTTTCGTGCAATGTTGTTAAGATTGCGATTTTACACGTAAGATCGTACGATCTTATGTTTTTTACAGGGTAAACGATCCTCTGGCGAACTTGTATTGCACGCTCTGTAGAAACAGTAGGATCATTTTTATGATTGTAGGATCGTATAATTCTACGATCACAATCGATCCAACCGTTTCCACGGAAGATTCTTATAATAACTCGCAAATCCCAAACCAAACCCCAATCGTAGAAAAATCCCCGCAGTCGTTTGTTCCGCTCCTCCATTCGTCGTCCCGCTGCTCTCGATCAGTTATTTTGCTCGTGCCGCCGGCTGCTGAAGGGGTCGACGCCAGCTGCTGAAGGGGTCGACGCCGACAAAGAGAGGAAGTTTGGAAACCGTCGCCGACTGCTGAAGGGGTTGACGGCGCCCGTCTTTTTCTCTACTGCATTTTTGTGCATCTCTCTCTCTCTGTCTCTCTCTCTATCTCACAATGTTGCAACCCAACTGATCCCATTTAGTGTGATTCCTTGATGTGATGCAGTGTTGCGACTTATCATATAAGACGTGTCCGGATCGACGACCCGACTCCGTGAATGCGTCTGGATTCGCGTTGCGAATCAATTTCATATATAGCTTTGTATTTTTCGATTATTATTTCATGTAGTTTTAGCCCTGAGATCAACATCCAATCATAGTCGTGCCGTTGATTCCGGGTGCCCTAATTTCAGATTATTATATATATGATGTTTAGTGCTGCCGTCATCTTCATTGCTAAATGTTTGAAGAAGAAATTTCTTCATTCCGGTGATTTCCTCCGCGGTGCCGACTCCATGTAACCCCTTGGTGACGACTCCTTGGGTAAGGTCTTATATCTTTGTTTTTTTTCCTCCTCCACCACCCTCCTTCTTGCCTATTTTGATGTCCAACCGCCCACTTCAAGCCCGGCCTCCCTATTTTCTCCCTCCAGCCATCGCTAGTTGCATTAGTCTTTTGTACAAACTCAGCCCACCTTTCCCCAAAACCAGTCGGCCACCTCCTTGCTCCCAAACCCAGCCGCCGCCTCCCTCACGTTTTGCCTCCAGCTGATTCTCCCTACAAACCGCCACCATGTTTCCAGCACAGACACCTCCGCAAGCAATCATGTTACCCTTTCTGTTTCTCTGCACAACCACCATTCCATTCCTTTTCCCTTTCAGATCCAGCCCGCCACATCCTCACAAACTCCCCCTTCTTATTGTCCAACCAGCCGACCACAACCAGATCCCCCTCCAGCATCCTCCTGTTAGGTCGTCGTAAGTCCCCACCCGTAGATCCACCACCCACCACCCGACCATAGCCAAATCTGTCAAGATCTGAGCATTCCAGCCCAGATCCAGCCTTCCCCTTACCTGATCCGGCCCACCCACCATCGGAATCTCTCATTGAGTCCTCCAACATTCAGATTCATTTATTTGCAGCAGCCAAAATATTCGTATTGTGTTTTGTATTGGTATTCAGTTGTAAAATATTGTTACGGTTTGGATTATTACTTGTTGTCAGGATGTTCAATTTATTATAGTTATTTATGCATGTATTAATCTATAACTACAGAAAGGACTAATTCGTCATGCGCTCTTGCTTTGACCCTCCACGAAGAGAAAAGCCTAAACTTGTTTTGCCCTGATAAATAATTGTCTTGTTTTGAAGTTTTTGTGTGAGATGTTATTATTTATTATTTAATTGTGATTTAATCGTCGGATTTGCATAACATGTAAGGGTTAGGTCAACGTTTATCTGTCGCCGATAGATTCGCCCTGCGTCAATTAGTATCAGTGTCAGGTTACATGCTCTTTTGATACGCAGTCGTAGAGTCCATAGATTTTTCATTATGTCTAGGTGTCACAATTATTCCTCTCCTCACTTTGGAGGTCTCAAGTCCACTTGCACCTACCCTCATAAATCTCCTTCAGGGAGACCCTCACAACACTACGATGATTATTCGTTATCACAGCACACCACTTTCAGAGATTGCGTTGACCGACCGACACGACCCCACTATGCTAGAAGTGATCAGTATGATGATTGTCGTCGTTCTTATTCGTACACGCAAGCAGATTGTGTTGATCCTTCAACACGACTTGGTTTCCTTAGGGATGATTATTATGCGGATCGTCGTTCCGAGAGAGATCTTGAGAATCATTTTTGTATTGTTGCCCCTTTTTTAAACGGCTCATCGAGTCCCGGGTCTTTCATTTATTGGCTTGTGGATATGAAGTATTATCTTGATCATTTTAAGATATTCGGTGAGCGTCACGTCAAGTTTGTGAAACTTGAACTTTTAGATCAGGCGAGAGCATATTATAGTTACTTCTAACTCTAGATGCAGTTAACGTTCGATTGCGTTCAACAGTCGAAAGATATATTTCATTTTTATGACAGAGTACACTTATGAATTTTATTTAGGCTCTGTTTGGCGCGGCTGCAGCGACTGGAGAAGCAGTGGCAGGAAACAGTGGTGGAATAATCAGCTGTTTTGCAGAATGCTGACAGAATCTGTGAAACTGTTTGGAATAACATCATTTGCAGTGCTGTTTCAACATGTAAGGCACAATCACATGAACCAAAACTTTCTAAAAATAAATCAAGAATTTCTTTTACAATATTTTATATAACCTATATTATTTTAACATTTATAAATTATTATAATCATATTATTATAACGTTTAGAAATTATAACATAAATTATAATATAATTTAAAATATAATATAAAAAAAGGAGGGGTTGCAGTGCTGCTGCTGTTTTTGAGTCGCGAAAAATTTCCGCGACTCAAAAACAGCGGCCCCCCGCTGTAAACCACGGTAGCTGATGCCACCGTGGTAACCTCCAAATCTTGTTTGGTGCGGCATTTTAATAATCGGCGGTCCGCCGCTCTCAAAACGTCGCATAAAACAAAGCCTTAAAAAACATGATTACTATGTCCGCAAAATTTTTTAGTATTTTGGAGTACTAGAAAAATATATTAACTAAACAGATATGTTTTATATTGTTATTTTGTCACTAATTTTGTTTTTTTAAAATGTACTACACATTACGCGGCTGTTTTGCCAAGCAGCTTAATCAATTTCTCCGTTAGAAACAGTATTGTTCTTTCAAACAGTTTCATTAATTCTCCTACCACTCTGCAAAATAGCTTATTTCTCAAATCGCTGCAGCTGAGCCAAAAAGAGCTTAGTTTCTCATTGGTGAGAAAATGATTTTGCCAAAAAATATTTCCGGGACTTTTTGAGAAGCATTGAACCCTACCAATTTCAGAAAAGCTAAAAGAAGCTTTCAGTATTTCATGATTTTATTCTCACAGGTCAACAATCCCCATCCTCAATTACTACTTTTCCTACCATGCTTTTTTGAAAGCCATAATCCTACCACTGATTTCCCACCACAGTTTTCCTATCGCCACAAACATCCCAAATAGAGCATCGGGATACAAGGTATGTTGTTTTTCAAAAAAAAAATTATTACAGAGCTTCGTCTGGAGCCGGCCACCCCCCCTGTGGTCGGCCGAAGCTTTGGCAACGGGCGGTTGCTGGCGCCGGGGGCGCCACCGGTCCCGCCGGGTCCGGCCGGCCAGCCAGCCAGCCCCCCCCCCCCCCCCCCCCGCGTCATCCGATCGGCTCGGCGTGATCGTGACCGTTCGTTCCCCGGAAAAACCTCCCGCGTAACTTCCGTCGTTAGTGGAGGGCATCGTGGACGTAATGACGGTCTATGAACAGCGGAAATTATACGCTCCAAAACCATATTTAATATATTAATTTGAGTAGTCACGGTGTGCGGATAGCCGCATAACTACCGTAACCACCTCTCGAAGGCAATAAAAGGAGTCACAGGCCTCTTCATTTCTCACATTTTCGCTCCACAGCTTTCTTCTTCCTCAGGCTAGAGCTCTGTCGGATTCCTCCTACGAACCACCTTCAAGTCATCTTCAAGCCGCATTCAAGCCCCCTCAAGCCATTTTCAAGCCGCCGCTGCCTCTTCAAAACCGGTCTAGATCCGCGACAAGCATCAAGAAGGAAGTCCTGCGACAACCAGCATTCCCTTCGTCCATGTCCTCCCAACAAACAAGCCTCGTGCGGTGCAACCCGTTGCCCGCCACGAGCCAACAATTCTCTCTCTCACCTCCAAAGTGTAACGAGTGGCGGCATGTCGCTCTCGATTCTCAGTGAAAGTTATAACCGCAAGCAGATAGTGAAGTTTGATCGGCATAGACCCGGACGCGTGGTTTTTTACCCTTATTAGGGGTTTTTCCACGTTAAAATCACCTTGTGTACCTACTCTTTGACTGATTGCGCACTCGACCGCTCCCGGGCTAAGACGGTCAAATTTGGACCGGTTTAGGAGCGCCGAGTTAGACCGCAATACTAATTATATAAGTTATATGAACGTGATTTTTGATTGATTACCCTCGTACTCATGTAAATATATTGTGTAAGACTCAATGAAAATTCAAAAAATGTAATGCTATAACACAAACAAGGATAAAATTTAGCGAAATAAAGACGAATATAATTTTATTTATTTGTATTCAACTTGTTTATACCTTATACAACACTAATTATACATATATTATGACACTAATTATATATATACTATGATGGGTAAAAAGTAAAATATATTTTACCTGAAAGAGCAACAAGGTCATCCATGGTTAAACCTTTGGAAGAGAAGAGCTTGGCCATCTCATCAAGTGAGAAGCTGGTATCTACCATGTTGGGTCTTACATTGGATTCCAAAGACACTCTGCCATCTCTTCTACCTAATGGAACTTCCACTGATGGTCCTCCAGCCTGTTATCAGAAATTACTGTTAGAATTATAGGTTAAAAAAGTTGGACCTGTTGTGACACCTGTTATTTATATGCCTTGAATCCATATCTGGCTAGCATTTCCTAAGCCCATCATTATATCATTCCCCTGGTTGAATATTTTTGTATATTTTTCAGGGGTATTTTGAGTATTTTGTATTGTACATAGTTGTTTATAAATGCATCTTATTCTACGATTTGTGCACACTCTAAATTATGTGCACCTCCTCTGTTGTAACCATCTTGGTTGTTCATCAAGTGAAACGACATGCTGCTGCTCGTGTGGACGTAATCCATCATGGGGAAAACCACATAAATCTTGTGTTTTTCTCGTTGTTTTTTGCTTGATTCCATAATAACACTTGTATGGGTGATTTAATGAATAAAACAAATATTATTAGAATATTTAAAATAATCTTAATTGATATAAAAATGCTTAAACAAATTTATTTATTTAATGGCATTAGTCTAAAAAAGCTTATTCTATTTCTCTACTACTAAGAATGTAATTATTTTGATTTATTCGGCTGAAAATTGTAAAAATTTAAGAAAGAATTCGGCAAGAGGTCGTAGGAACATTCAACTACAATCAAACCCAAGTAGAAATCAGAAGCAACATAAGCATAAGAGTCTCCAATTAGAATTAATAACTTCTTTACAGAGCGAGGTATACATTGCGAGACATGATTCACAATATAACCAAAGGAAACAGAAAACTGCAACAAGAAGTAAACCGCGCGGACAACAAGCTGTAACAACATAAACCGGCTATCCGCAAGCTGAGTCTGTCAAAACCGCCAAAGTCGCCTAATCGCAACTAGCCGCGCTGACTACTTGTTATTGAAAATTGAAGGACTTGAACAGAACCCGCTGATAGACCAGGCGAACTGCTCTGCTTAACCGCAACTCAGAGGAAGAGACTTCAAGACACAGAGACCGCGATCTGCTGTTATCCACAGACTGTTATCTGCGAACCGTTCCACACCAAGCTTCCACTAGCTGTCTAGCTGTCTGATGCTAACTGCATAGCCTGCATAGAGTCAACTTCACTTAGTCACACCGGTTAGAAAAACGTAACCACAAGTTTTAAGCATGAACTGTGCTCTCACTGTTCTCGGTTATATATGACGAGTCGAGGACTCCTATTTATAGGCGTGAGGAGGAGTGTCGTCATCACCCATAGCGATAGGATAATTGTCTGTCAATCCTGCAGCTACCTTCACGCATCCGCACAGCATGGATACAAGCGTCAGTCCGTCACTGATAACTTCTATCCTTAGGGGAAGAAAGAACGATCATTCTGCATAGGCGGAAAGGACCAGTCCATCAGGCTAAGAAGACCAATCCAACAAGGACGGTGAACACAACACTGGCGGGCTGCCGGACACCGCCACCAGTTCGCACTACCTTGCGGACACAGCTCCTAGTCCGCGCATACTTCAGCTCGTGACTAGAATAAGGACCGCGCCTAGTCGACTTGCCGAACTCGGCGAGCTCCAGAAGCAGTCCGCACAAACAGGCGATCTAGGCGAGCTAGGCAACAACCCTAGACTTGTCACACAAGACCAAATCCACAACACCGACGGACTTTGGTTATCAACCTACCTGAGAAAGCTCCAGGGAAATATGCGATTACCACAGTCTGCGCTAATCGTCAGCCTTCTTGCAAGCCAGAGAATCTGAAGCTTCAAGCAGACTGTGCGGACTCACCAACTAGACCGCCACAGTCGCGGTTAGAGAAATCTAACTGCCCGGTTTCAACCCAGGGTGCTTGCCGAGCCAAATCGCAAGAGAGACCGATAATCCGCCAAAGGCTATCCGCCAGGCAGGCGGTAGACTCTGCGGTTTGTGTGGTCTGCCCAATCAAACCGTCTGCACTCCACTTCACTCCCACTTCAACAATTTTAACAAAAAGTTTATGCGAGGACAAGTAATATGAAAAATATAGATATTTATAAAAGTCTTAAGCTTATATTACTTCATCTTCAATATGTGTTCATTTTACCATTTAAAATCACTCTTAGCTCTTCATCTTTCATCAACGGTTGTCACTACTTACCACAATGAATCTCCAAGCTCAAGATGAGGGTGAATTATGAGGTTGTTATTTGTTCTGAGGCGCTTGGACACATTGGAATGAGTTGAAGACTATGGTAGCAAAGAGATAGGTGAAGTGGACGTGAAAGATGTCAATTTGTGAAGTCGCGTTGCCTCCCTTTTGACAAGTTTTTTTATGAGCAATGGACCATTAGAGTTCATCTCTAATGATGTGATGGGGTCAATACATTTTATTGTCGATGTCCACCGGTATAACCGCTTTTGATCCATAGTATAGGTTGAAGAGCATCTCCCCGGTCGGAGTCCTTGTCGTTGTCCTGTAGGCTCATAAGATGTTGGGCAGGGCGTCCACCCACTGCCCCCCGGCCTCTTGGAGGTGGGTCTTCAGACCTTTCAGGATGGTGTGGTTGGCGACCTCTGTCTGTCCGTTGATTTGGGGATGTGCCACGTTCGTGTGGCGGAGCTCTATCTTCAAGTTCTCACACATTTTGGTGAAGGACTTCCTTATTAATTACATCTCATTGTCGGTGACGATGGTAGCTGGGATGTTGAAGTGGCAGACTGTGTTTTTCCAGATGAATCGTTTGGCATTCTCCTCAGTGATCTTGACCGGCGGCTCCGCTTTGACCCATTTGGAGAAGTAGTCGACGACCAAAATGATGAACTTCCTCTGCCCGAATGCTGATGGGAAAGGGCCGGGTAAATCGATCCCCCACTGTGTGAAGGGCTGCGAGCTTCGGATGGGGTGAGTCTGACTAGGGATTGATGAGGAATATTGGAATGGAGCCGACAGCTTTCGTACTTTCGAGAGAAGTCAAGTGCGTCCTTCTTTAGCGTGAGGCAATAGAGTCCTTCGCGAAGGACTTTTAGTGCCAAGGCCTTATCTCCAAGATGCTCCTCGCATATGCCTTTGCAAACCTCCCTTAGAACATAGTCTGCCTCGGAGGGGCGTAAACACTTCAGGTAGGGCCCGGAGAAAGAGTGCTTGTAGAGCTCGCTGACGATGACGGAGAATGAGGCAGCGCGGATTCAGAGACGTCGTGGCCCTACTGGGTCCGCGGGCAATTGTCCCCTCTCCAGGTAAGCGATGACAGGATCCATACAGCAGGACTTCCCTCCTATTATGGTGGCGATCTCCCACGGGACGATGATGTTGGGGATGAGCAGATCCTCGACTCGGCGGAGCCTGGACTGCTAACCTATAGCGGAGTTGGTGCGCGTGGAAAGAGCGTCGACTCTACTGCTTTTCTCCCGGGGAATGTGGAGGATCTGGTGGGCCTTGAATTTCCCAAGGAGGGACCTTGCCTGTTGTAATATCCTATGTTTACATAATTACGTTTTACTGTGATAAATTTGTTCAAACTTATCCAACAAAGCTGAATATCAAAAAATGGACTCCGCGGTTAGATTCGGAAGGTCAAAAAACCTTACAATGGATTCCACAAGTGGTACTGGCCTGTGTCAGCCCAACAAAGGATGAAGGATCAACTGGCACAGTTGGCTCAGGGAACCTTATCGGTTACTGAGTATGAATCCAAGTTTTCTGCAATGCTCGAACATGTACCCGATGCTGCTGATTCATTGGATCATCAAATGTTTATGCTACGATGAGGGTTTAAAGACTCGATCCAAGATGCTTTGGCCCCTTTTACTTTCTCCGATTACGAAGCACTCGTCGAGGCGGCTCGTCGAGTAGAAGAAAGAAAACGAATATCACTGGACAACCCCGTAGCCGGGCGAGTGGGACCCTCCCCAAATATCAGCCTAGGGGCGTGTTCTGGGCGACGAGTTGGTGCGACCCCGTCCGAGAACGTGCGGGTGCTCGTGCGCGCGTGCGGAGATTTTATGTGTATAGGCTTTTTAAATATATTGATGTTATAATGTATTAATATTATACATATAAATATCCTAATATATATATAAGTTTAATTATATAATATATGTATATATATTATATATCATATATATATATATGGGAGAGGAGAGAATGGGAAAAGAGGGAGAAACAGGAATCAAGGGGGGGGGCAGCTCGGGTATAAGGAAAAAGGAAAAAAGGATTTAAGGAGAGAAAAAAATAAGAGAATAAAGAAGGAGGCGGGGTGCAGCAGCAAGGGAAAAAAAGAAAAAAACATCGGGGGGGGGGGGGGGGGGGGGGGGGGGGGGGGGGGGGTGATTTTTCCCCGCTAGGGCTCGGCCAAGCAGGGCAGCCGCCGCCGCCCCATTCCCGCTCTCTCCCGTCGTCGGCAAGGCAGCGCAGCCGCCGCCCCCTCCCTCTCTCACCCTAGGCCTGGAGCAGCAAGGAGCCGCCCACCCTCACTCTCTCTCCGGCCACCGCCCGGCCTAGGGCACGGCCTCCTTCTTCGCTCTCTCCCGTCGCCGGCAAAGCAGCGCAGCCGCCGCCCCCCCCCTCCCTCTCTCTCTCTCGGCCGACAACAAAGCCCCGCCCCCTCCCCTTTCCATCGGCCAACAGCAGAGCCCCGGGCGTTCTCCTCCCTCTCTCTCTCTCTCCGGCCGCCTGGAGCAGCACACCCCAATCTCCCTCTTTTTCCAGCCGCCTGGAGCACCCCGGCCGATCCACTATTTCTCCCGACCTGGAGCAGCACACCTCGACCTCCCCTTCTCCCGGCGGCAAGCTCGGCCTGGAGCGAGGCTCGGCCTGGAGCGAGGCTCGGCCTGGAGCGAGGCTCGGCCTGGAGCAAGGCTCGGCCTTGAGTGGAGATCGACCACCGACGCGGCCGCACGTAGCAGAATCGACCCGGAGCTCCTCTCCCGCCCCCGCCGCCAAGCACGCGACAAGGGTAACGATGTTTCAACTTGGGCAGGTGAAGCCTTCAGTTTACATATTTGCATGGAAGCCCCTCTCCACCAACGGGTGGGGGGAAGGGAGCTTCCCAGCGGGTTGACGTGTACGTCCCCGCAGTTAATTGCATTAGTGCCCGGAAGCGTGAGTGCGGGTTTAGGCATGCTGTGTGAAGCCCATCCGGACGTGTGATCCGGATTGGTGATGTTCTGGGGTTCCCGGAGAAGACTCCAAGGAAGTTGTTTATCAGCCGCTTGCAGGGAATGCGCACCATAGCCCCAAAAAAGAGGGTGTGCGCAATATGTTTGGCCCTCTTATATTAGCCGACCGATGACTAGTTGGTCGCCGCTCGACGAGACGTTGGCGTACAGGTGTTGCAGTACCAGGAGGGGAGTAGCGGGCTTAAGCCCAAGCTTGTGTCGGCCCTCGAAGGCCTTTTTGTTTATATTGCCGGCCTGCGTGCTGAGTATGAAATTTATATTCATGTAATATTTTTTCATATCTGTGATGTTATGTGAATATAGTTTACTCCTCCTATCTTGGGCGAGCGGTGTGTTCGTGAACCGCTCCCCCCGTGTGGGCCCCGAGGTATAGATGTCGGGAAGTCCCTGATGGCCCGTTGTCATCCTTTCAGAGTAGCGGAGTTCCGCTATTAGCGGCCCAATTGGGGCTGCGTAGAGTAGGGCTGCTGGACGGTTTTGCGTCAATGGTAAGACGGGCGGGGAACATTTTACATGGACCCGAGGTGACACCTCTAGTTTGGGAGTGGATCTCGAGATCGTCCTTGGATGTTCCGGTCGGCCAAGAGAGCCCTCCGAAGGTGCCTTAACTCAGCCCTTGGCTTGGGAGGGGAAGAGTTTGTTAGTCTTCCGGGTATGCGGCGGGTGAAGGTGCCTTAACTCAGCCCTTGGCTTGGGAGGGGAAGAGTTTGTTAGTCTTCCGGGTATGCGGCGGGTCCTCCACGCTGAGACCTTGGGTCTGTCCCTTGTGTTCCTAGTCTTGTGCTTAGATCGTTCGCTTGAGGGTAGTAGGTGCGCGGTCACCCCTTCCCCAAGGGTCGAACTCCACATGAGACCGATTTCCGGTTTCAACATTTTGGTGTTGTGAGCGTGGAGAGTGACCAGCACAGAAGAACTCAGGCGAACATCATGGCAATAGAAGTGGAACCAGGTGACGACCAGGGTCGTGCGCTGACACTTTGTGTGGAAGGTCTTCATACCCAGAGTCGGCCCATCCTATAGATGTTGTTGGAATCCCATAGCACTCGTGGTAGGATTTGCACCTATTTGAAGCGCTCTTTTCTTTAAGGTATGTAAGTGGTGCTCTGATTTTTAATAAGAGTTCTTTAAAGACGTCAATACTATTGCAATGAGCTCGCATGAAGAAGTGAAGTGAATTTGGACCCCGAGCAGATCCCGCTATCAGGCTCTCACCTAGCTGACAGAGCTGGAAGTCACTCGATGGTGGTAGTAGTGGACCCCGAGCAGATCCCGTTGTCAGGCTCTCACCTAGCTGGCAGGGCTGGAAGTCACTCGGTGTCATCCTTGGGCTTCGAGTAGATCCCGCTGTCAGGCTCTCACCTAGCTGGCAGGGCTGGAAGTCACTCGATGGTGCTAGTAGTGGACCCCGAGCAGATCCCGCTGTCAGGCTCTCACCTAGCTGGCAGGGCTGGATGTCACTCGGTGTCATCCTTGGGCCTCGAGCAGATCCCGCTGTCAGGCTCTCACCTAGCTGGCAGGGCTGGAAGTCACTCGATGGTGGTAGTAGTGGACCCCGAGCAGATCCCGCTGTCAGGCTCTCACCTAGCTGACAGGGCTGGAAGTCACTCGGTGTCATCCTTGGGCCTCGAGCAGATCCCGCTGTCAGGCTCTCACCTAGCTGGCAGGGCTGGAAGTCACTCGATGGTGGTAGTAGTGGACCCCGAGCAGATCCCGTTGTCAGGCTCTCACCTAGCTGGCAGGGCTGGAAGTCACTCGGTGTCATCCTTGGGCCTCGAGCAGATCCCGCTGTCAGGCTCCCACTAGCTGGCAGGGCTGTAGGCACACCTGGGGGGTAAGGGAGAGAGTTTGGAGTTTGGAAAGAGAGTTGGATATTTTGCAGGACCCCGAGTGATGCTCGGCCCCAGGTAGACTCGCTGTCAGGCTCCCACTAGCTGGCAGGGTTGTAGGCACACCTGGGGGGTAAGGGAGAGAGTTTGGAGTTTGGAAAGAGAGTTTGGATATTTTGCAGGACCCCGAGTGATGCTCGGCCCCGGGTAGACTCGCTGTCAGACTCCCACTAGCTGGCGGGGCTGAAGGCACACCTGGGGGGTAAGGGACCACGAGTGCTGCTCGGCCCCGGGTGGACTCGCTGTCAGGTTCTCATTAGCTGGCAGGGCTGTAGGCACACCTGAGGGGAAAGGATTAGCTCCGCGTGCACAATGAGATACAAAATATATGGCTTTGTTGTTTCACGATATCGCGAGAAATTATATACTCGTTGTAAGTAATGGTATAAGAGCAATTCAATAGCAGTAAGCCAAAAGGTATCGAGTGATTCAAAAGGTTCAGAAAGGTCATGGAGAGATTGATGCTCCAAGCGCAGATTTCAGTTTCTCTCAAAATTTTTATTTTGGGTCGGCTCCCACTCGCCGGATACGTTGGGTTGGATGATTCTTTCCGAGCTTGTTCCAAGCTCGAAAAGAGCGGGGATTGTGTACAACCCCGTAGCCGGGCGAGTGGGACCCTCCCCAAATATCAGCCTAGGGGCGTGTTCTGGGCGACGAGTTGGTGCGACCCCGTCCTAGAACGTGCGGGTGCTCGTGCGCGCGTACAGAGATTTTATGTGTATAGACTTTTTAAATATATTAATGTAATAATGTATTAATATTATACATATAAATATCCTAATATATATGGTTTAATTATATAATATATGTATATATATTATATATCATATATATATATGGGAGAGGAGAGAATGGGAAAAGAGGGAGAAACAGGAATCAAGGGGGGCAGCTCGGGTATAAGGAAAAAAGGATTTAAGGAGAGAAAAAATAAGAGAATAAAGAAGGAGGCGGGGTGCAGCAACAAGGGAAAAAAAAGAAAAAAACATCGGGGGGGGGGGGGGGGGGGGGGGGGGGATTTTTTCCCCGCTAGGGCTCGGCCAAGCAGGGCAGCCGCCGCCGCCCCACTCCCGCTCTCTCCCGTCGCCGGCAAGGCAGCGCAGCCGCCGCCCCCTCCCTCTCTCACCCTAGGCCTGGAGCAGCAAGGAGCCGCCCGCCCTCACTCTCTCTCCGGCCACCGCCCGGACTAGGGCACGGCCTCCTTCTTCGCTGTCTCCCATCGCCGGCGAAGCAGCGCAACCGCCGCCCCCTCCCTCTCTCTCTCTCTCGGCCGACAACAGAGCCCCGCCCCCTCCCTCTTTCCATCGGCCAACAGTAGAGCCCCGGGCATTCTCCCTCTCTCTCTCTCTCTCCGGCCGCCTGGAGCATCACACCCCGATCTCCCTCTTTTTCCAGCCGCCTGGAGAACCCCGGCCGATCCACTATTTCTCCCGACCTGGAGCAGCACACCTCGACCTCCCCTTCTCCCGGCGGCAAGCTCGGCCTGGAGCGAGGCTCGGCCTGGAGCGAGGCTCGGCCTGGAGCAAGGCTCGGCCTGGAGTGGAGATCGACCACCGACGCGGCCGCACGCAGCAGAATCGACCCGGAGCTCCTCTCCCGCCCCCGCCGCCAAGCACGCGACAAGGGTAACGACGTTTCAACTTGGGCAGGTGAAGCCTTCAGTTTACATATTTGCATGGAAGCTCCTCTCCACCAACGGGTGGGGGGAAGGGAGCTTCCCGGCGGGTTGACGTGTACGTCCCCGCAGTTAATTGCATTAGTGCCCGGAAGCGTGAGTACGGGTTTAGGCATGCTGTGTGAAGCCCATCCGGACGTGTGATCCGGATTGGTGATGTTCTGGGGTTCCCGGAGAAGACTCCGAGGAAGTTGTTTATCAGCCGCTTGCAGGGAATGCGCACCATAGCCCCAAAAAAGGGGGTGTGCGCAATACGTTTGGCCCGCTTATATTAGCCGACCGATGACTAGTTGGCCGCCGCTCGACGAGACGTTGGCGTACAGGTGTTGCAGTACCAGGCGGGGAGTAGCGGGCTTAAGCCCAAGCTTGTGCCGGCCCTCGAAGGCCTTTATGTTTATATTGCCGGCCTGCGTGCTGAGTATGGAATTTATATTCCTGTAATATTTTTTCATATCTGTGATGCTCTGTGAATATAGTTTACTCCTCCTGTCTTGGGCGAGCGGTGTGTTCGTGAACCGCTCCCCCCGTGTGGGCCCCGAGGTATAGATGCCGGGAAGCCCCTGATGACCCGTTGTCATCCTTTCAGAGTAGCGGAGTTCAGCTATTAGCGGCCCAATTGGGGCTGCGTAGAGTAGGGCTGCTGGACGGTTTTGCGCCAATGGTAAGACGGGCGGGGAACATTTTACATAGACCCGAGGTGGCACCTCTAGTTTGGGAGTGGATCTCGAGATCCTCCTTGGATGTTCCGGTCGGCCAAGAGAGCCCTCCGAAGGTGCCTTAGCTCAGCCCTTGGCTTGGGAGGGGAAGAGTTTGTTAGTCTTCCGGGTATGCGGCGGGTCCTCCACGCTGAGACCTTGGGTCTGTCCCTTGTGTTCCTAGTCTTGTGCCTAGATCGTTCGCTTGAGGGTAGTAGGTGCGCGGTCACCCCTTCCCCAAGGGTCGAACTCCACATGAGACCGATTTCCGGTTTCAACAATCACACCCACCTCAATCCGGGGAGAAGCGCAAAAATCAAGACTTTAGCCGCCAGAATCAGTCAAAGTGACAGAGTAACCAAAAGCAACCTACCCCGACATGCCCTACATACAACAAGCAACATTGGGGCACATGTACTTCAGATAGGAGGGACAATGCTTGTTTCTATTGTCATCAGTCGGGCCATCACATTAGTAATTGACCTAAGAAGAAGGAGATTGAGGGAAAATCAACAGAAAGATCGAAGCAACAGGCACCAGCCCAGCCTAGCATTTACGGGATGAATCAGGAAGTAGCACGCAAAGCGACTGATGTGATTATAGGTACAATAATGTTTGAAAGTACCTCTTCTTCTGCATTATTTGATTCCAGTGCAACACATTCTTTTATATCTGATGTGGTAGCAAGACGGTTGGCATTACCTAGACACAAGTTAGAAGAAGAAATCTCTATAAGTTTACCCAACGGCGAGAAGGTTAGGGTTAATGACTATGTCTACGACAATATAAAACTTGGAGAACGGAATTTTGAAGCCAAACTTATTATTTTTCCTCTTAACCATTTTGATGTGATTCTGGGTATGGATTGGTTGACAAAACATCGAGCAACAATCGATTGTGCTAAGAAGGAAATCACATTTCATCAGCCACTCCAACCCGTTCTTAAGTTCTGAGGAGAGGGCGGAATTATCCCTAAAATATCCGCTCTTAAGGCATGCAAATTTTTGAAGCAGGGATGTATAGATTATCTCGCTAGTGTATCCCAAGTTGAAGAGACAAAACAAAGTGTCAGAGATGTATCAATCGTTCGAAAATATCCAGACGTCTTTCCTGAAGACATATCTGGACTTCCTCCACGTAGGGTGATTGACGTCTCAATCGATCTAGTCCCAGGAGCGAAACTCATCTCTAAACCTCCTTATCGCTTAGCAATACCTGAACTACAAGAATTGAAAGAGCAGTTGCAGGATCTTTTAAATAAAGGGTTTATCCGTCCAAGTACTTCTCCATGGGGAGCTCCAATTTTGTTCGTAAAAAAGAAGGATGGTAGCATGCGGATGTGTATTGATTATCGCGCGTTAAATAAAGTCACTATTAAAAATCGGTATCCATGGCCAAGGATTGATGACTTGTTCGACCACCTTCAAGGCGCAAAAGTTTTCTCAAAAATTGACTTACGATCTGGGTATCATCAATTGCGCGTGAAAGATGAAGACATCTCGAAAACGGAATTTCGCACAAGATATGGTCATTATGAGTTCCTTGTAATGCCATTTGGAGTCACCAATGCTCCGGCGATATTCATGGACATGATGAATCGAGTCATGCACCCTTTTCTTGATCTGTTTGTCATTGTTTTCATCCGCGATATTTTAGTATATTCAAGGAGTGATAAGGAGCACGGGGATCAATTACGCAAAGTCCTTCAGACATTAATAGAACACCACATAATGCCAAATTCTCAGAATGTCAATTCTGGTTGGAAGAAGTAGCCTTCCTTGGTCACATCACTAGTGTCAAAAAAATTACTGTAGATCCTGTAAAGATCTCTGCAATTGTCGAGTTGCCTCGTCCGATAAACGTTACTGAAGTTCGAAGTTTTATGGGTCTAGCAGGTTATTATCGAAAATTTGTGAAAGACTTTTCAAAGATCGCAACCTCAATAACTCAATTAACCCAGAAGGCAGTGAAATTTGAATGGAGTGATAAATGCGAAGAAAGCTTCCAAAAGCTCAAACCATTATTAGTATCTGCACTAATCTTATCTCTTCCTGATGGCTATGAAGGTTTTCAAATCTATAGTGACGCATCTTATCAAGGATTAGGGTGTGTAATAATGCAACAAGGAAAAGTTATAGTTTATGCTTCTCAAAAGTTGAAGGGGGTCGAAAAGAATTACCCTGTGCATGATTTAGAACTCGCCGCAGTAGTTTTTGCTCTAAAAATATGGAGGCATTATCTTCTATGGACAAAATTTCAAGTATTTACATATCACAAGAGTTTGAAATATTTCTTGAACCAGAAGGATTTGAACATGCGACAAATAAGATGGCTCAAACTTATTAAGGATTATGACTTAGAGATCATATACCATCCAGGCAAGGCAAATATAGTAGCAGATGCATTAAGTCGAAGGTCCGAGACAAAGATAATGGCTTACTCTCTTATAGAAGATATGGAGAGGTTGAAGTTGGATTTAGGAACATCATCTTGCAGATCAATTCTGACGCAGCTGATTGTATCCCCTGATTGGTTGAAGAAGATTTGTGAAGGACAACAAGATGAAGAATGAAGAAAGATGACAAAATCTATAATAGAGAAATCTCAATCCAAATTTCATATTGATGAACGCGGCATCTTGCGATGTGGAGATCAATATGGAATCCCCCCTATTAATGATGTTTGAAATCAGTTATTGAAGGAAGCTCATCAATCCAAATTTTTATTCATCCTGGTGCGACAAAACGTACCACGACCTAAAAATGAACTTTTGGTGGCCGGGTATGAAAGCGGACATTGCGAGAATTGCGCAACAGTGTTTAACCTGTCAGCAGGTTAAGGCTGAGCACCATCAACTAGGAGGTGTACTTCAACCCCTACCAATTCTGACTTGGAAATGGGATGACATCTCAATGGATTTTGTTGTAGGTCTTCCAAGATCGTCATCTGTAAGTGATGCAATATGGGTAATCGTGGACAGACTCACTAAATCTGCCCACTTTTTACCCATAAGAGTAGGTGAATCAATGTCAAGATTAGCTCAAAAATACATAAATCTCATTGAGACACTTCATGAAGTACCAGTATCGATTGTATCAGATCGAGATCCAAGATTTACTGCACGATTTTGGAAGGCATTCCAAGAAGCTCTGGGTACACGACTCAACTTCAGTACTGCTTATCATTCTCAGACGGGCGGGCAAACCGAAAGAACAATTCAAACACTAGATGATTTATTGAGAATGTGTGTCCTAGATTTCGGTGGAAGTTGGGAACAATATCTTCCAATGGTGCAATTTACATATAATAACAGTTATCATTCAAGCATTCAGATGACACCATATAAGGCTTTATACGGGAGAAGATGTCGAACTCCTATCTGTTCGTTCGAAATTGGAGAAAAGACGATAATAGGGCCACAGTTGATCGAAGATTCCCAGAGAATTATTCAATTAGTCAGAAATCGAATCCAAATTGCTCAAGATAGACAAAAAATATTTTGAAAAAAAACACCGGGATATAGAATACCAGATTGGAGAACATGTATTCTTGAAAGTAAAGCCAAGACCAGGTATCCGAAGGTTTGGTCGTAGCGGCAAGCTAAAACCAAGATATATAGGTCCGTTCGAGATCCTCAACAAAATCGGACCAGTCGCCTACAGATTAGCATTACCCCCAGTTATGAGTGGTATACACAATGTATTTCATGTATCGATGCTACGACGATACATCTATGATCCATCACATATCATCCAAGTCGACACTGAAATGTTAGAAATACATCCAGACCTCTCCTACGAAGCTATCCCAGATCAAGTCGTAGACCGTAAAGAGAAACAGCTAAGGAGCAAATCTATAACAATGATCAAGGTTACTTGGAAAGGACGGTCAGTAGAAGAAGCAACTTGGGAGCTTGAAGAAGACATGAAAAAGAGATACCCTAACCTGGTTTGAAATAACAAATTTCGTGGACGAAATTCTTTAAGAGGGGAAGAATGTAATATCATATGTTTACATAATTACGTTTTACTGTAATAAATTTGTTCAAACTTATCCAACAAAGCTGAATATCCAAAAATGGACTCCACGGTTAGATTCGGAAGGTCAAAAAATCTTAAAATTGACATATTATTTATTATAATCAGATAGTATTGAAGAAAATTCACAATTTTTTGCGCAAACGGCGTAAATCTCGAAAAATAAAGTTCTTACGTAAATCCAGAACGTCAAAAAACATAGAAATCGATATATAAATTGCTAAAATCAGAGTCCGTTATAAAATGTGCAATTTTCGATGCAATGGATGTGAATTTGGTAAAACGAAGTCCGGCATTATACTCGAAATGACAAAATCCATGAAAATCGATATTTTATTTGTCAAAATCGGGTCATGTATGAAAAAAGTGCAAATTAGGCAACAACCGGTTGGAATTTGGCAAAACGGAGGCCGGAAAAGAAACCAGACATATTTGGCCACATGGCTGCACCACGTCACGCCACAAGGCGTTCAGCGCCACGTAGCGCTTCAAGACAGCGCCACACACGCTGCATGGAGCAGCGCCATGCAGGAGCAGCATGAAAGCAGCGCCAGCTGCATGGCCGCCACGCGACAGGGTGCATGGCGGCCACGTTGCGTCGCCATGCAGTGCCTCTTCATGAGGCGCTGCCACATGGCCGCCATGTGGAGGCCTCCAGGGCTGCTGCAGTGCCACGTAGCAGCGCTAGCCCTTGTGGCGCCGACACGTGGCGTCTCTGTGCCACGTGTCAAGACGTGAGAAGCCCGGTAATGGGCATTTCACTATTTTGAGGTTTCTGCGAGTTCTAGAGCTCCGATTGAGGCGATTTTGGTGGCGTTGGAAAGGTACTATAAATACGCATCCAATGGAATGTTCAAATCAGTTCAAATCCTTACCATTTTCTCGAAAATCAAGAGAGAAAGAGAGATATAGGAGAGAGAAAGTGTCAGAATGCTGCGAAAATTTAGGGGATGCTTCGGGACAGTTTTACAAAAAGATTTCAGCCTTAATTTGTGTTAAAGTGCTGCCCAAATACTGTTTTGAGAGCTGAAGTCCAAATTTCTAAAAGTGCGTCAAGACAGTGTCTGATATTAAGTCAAACGCCGAAATTGAGTTAGGTGGAAAATAATAAAGTTTTTACATATCAGCTTATTTTATTATAAGATAATTTGACTATTTTGATAAACATAACGAAGAGTGGAATTACGTGCATTCACGTGATAATAATTTCCTAAGTTAGAACATTCATGCATACATTCTGAAACTCTGAAATATGTGTTATTATGTCGTAAAACGCATGATGCTATGAAATCGTTATTATACGATAAATTGCTATTGTGTCGTAAAACGCACGATGCTATGAAACCGCTATTGTGCAGGAACAGCACGATGCTATGAAATGTTACAGTATAAAATGCATTTGATGCGCACATTCAACATTTAACATGCAACAATCATGTCAGAAAGAGATTTGGATAAATTAAATGTTTTCAATAAATAAATAAAATTAAGTATTTTATTAATAATGAACTTGCATTTTATTCATTCAAGCATATTGTACTGTATTATTCTTTCAGGGTGAGTGAAAATGTTCACCAGCCTACTATGTTTTTAGATACCAATGCGGACCAGGGCGATTGTGGGCAGTGAGGAAAATATATTATATCATGTGTGCACTGTGTATAAATAAGATGATGTATCAATGATGTATCCATGTAACCTCCTTTGATTATGAATAAAAATAATAGTTTTATTAATTTTGTCATTTCTTGCTTTGAAATGTGTAACTATAAAAAGATCCACAACCCACATTTACTGTTCCCGCCTCATTAATTCGACCTTACCGTGCCAGGGTGTGACACCTGCTGAAGATACTGCACGAGTTGCTCATTCTTAGTTTCGTAGTCTCCTTCGATATGTGGGACCACCAGCTGAGAGTCGGTGTTGATGGTTAAGTTTTCTGATCCGCAGACGATGGTTAGGTGAAGGTTGGCGACTAGGGCCTCATACTCTGTGACGTTGTTGGTGGCCGGGAACTTCAGCCCTAGCTTATACTCGAGAGTGGCCCCTTCGGGACTTGTTAGTAACAGACCCACATCTGCCCCCTTAGCTCCTAATGCCCCATCGACGTACAAAATCTACTGTGGGCGTCACGTCGTCAGAGCTGGGCACATCCTCTGGTAGGATTGTGCATTACACTATGAAGTCTGCCCCATGTGTAGAGCGGAACCTCAACTAGGACCTCCACTGGTATTGCTCGCAGCATCGTGGCTTCGTCCTGCAGATCAAAGATATCGATGTGATGAGTTGCATCCCGCAGTGGATGAGCCTGGTTCAAATAGCAAATATGCGTCATCGCCTAATTTCCCTAAACAATGTCTACGTTGTCGGGTGTTAAGAACTTCATTGCCAGAAGTGAGACGAAGGGAATCACTCTGAACGCGCCTTGTAGAGGCCTGTAGTAGATGGCGTTGTAGAAGGAGTTGCATTCCACGATCATGAACTGGATGTTGCGCGTTGTTTGCCTTGGGTATTCCCCCATGGTTACAAGGAGAAAGATCATTTTCCGCACCAGGACTGGCCGGTTGTTGAATCCGTAGACGGGTCTGTTTGCCGGACAAAGAGATTCCACGCGAATCTTCATGCTCTAAAATGCAGACATGAAAAGGACGTCGACCGAACTCTCGTTGTCCACGAGAATCCTCTCGACTCTAAGACAAAGTTCTCTGATCCCTGCACTGATGACTAGGGGGTCTGTTACATGCTGCGTATTATTATAATTATTTATATTATTTAGGTTTCTAGTTGTTATCATTACGTAGAATCCTCGAGCCCCAGATCTAATATTAGATGTCATCATTAGTGTTTTGTCTTCTTATATGTTGTAGCTTATACAAAGGCATGAGTATTTTATGTTTGAGATATGAAATGAAGTTCTACTTTCCTTGTCCCTTATTGTGAGATATTGGTGGTTCTCTCCTCTAACGAGCAACCCCGCCTAGGCAGCCGCGGTTCCGGCTCCACGGTATCCTCCACCCTCATCATCTCCACCTCCGGCCACCACCGAGTTAGGACCATAACAACTTGGTATCAGAGCTCTCGGTCCTCTTCCGCCAACGCAAGCCAACACTTCCCCTTCTGTTGCAGTTTCTGGCAAGGTCACAACTTCACACCGCTGTTTTCCGGCCATCTTCAATATTGTTCCTCTCCTAGTGCACTCATCTCATATTTTACCTTCAAAAAAACCACCCACTTTGGCTCTGCCTCACCACATCCCGCAAGCCCCACCCACCCCTTCAGCTACTCGATCCCCTTTCCCTCATTACAACAACCCGAGCATTCCTCCTATCTTGATCCACCCACCACGTATCAAATCCTATAGCCTGTAATGACACCACAACCTTCATCTTTTGATTGTCCTTCAGCCGTTGTTTGCTACATCTTCGACGATATCAACTCATTTCCTCCACCGCTGGCCTCCAGAATCGATCTCGTTACCTGAATTGAATGCTTGGGAGCCTTCGACACCATTGTTATTGTTCTGTGTCCGCCGTACAGCTTCTCTGTTCTTCGCAGACGACGCTGCTCCCTCTATCTGTCGTCGTTTCTGCGGATCGACGCACGTGAGATTTCACCGCTCCATCCCTTTCTTCTGTTGCTCTGCACGCCTAATCCATGTCTCGCTATCGCCTTGCCTACTGCAGCTAACTCCTTGCTTCGAGCCCCTCCCGCTGCAGAAATTATTACGTGCCGCCTGCCATTTCCATGTTCTTCTCTTAAAAAAATACACACATATATATACATCCCCCCACGCAGCCCACGCCTCTTCTCACGCATGTCATTTCACACCTTTTTTATTATTAATACTATTGGTGTCTACAAATCGCTACGAAAAGAAATCCGAACTAACAATCCAATGAAGGCAAGTATACTTATCGAATTATAGTAAGGGACACGAATGTCGTATTAAGATCCGGGAACCGTTGAGTACTGATACTCACACAAATTGTTATTATCTTATCGAAGGATTTAGGGTTTGATTACTAAATTGAAAAAAGGGAATTACTTGCAACTATTAAGAAAGACTACTACTAACAATTAAAAAGAGGGGTTGAACGATGGTTAAGGGATAATACTTGACCATGAATCACCTCGGCTTAAATTAATCAAAGATACGATAACAAACTAAAACTTAATAAGGTAAAGGTCCTTGACCATGGGGGTTCCCAATGCTTGAACACGCTTCTCTCGAAGACGTGCACAACTGAGGTTAGGAAAATCAGACCGGACTCTCGTTCGTATTGGAATATCTAAAGCTCGCTTTAAGTAGTAAACCCCGCTATTGGATTTCACTTCAATCCGGGAGATTTTTGTCATCCTCTCTCGAGGGGAGCATGCAACTCTCTTTACTCTTGAGTGTTCACTTCAAACTATGAGTCCCTCGGCTAGCTAAGAGTGAAAACCTAGATGGAGATTATATATCAATGATATAATTGCAAACACGATATTTCAAGAATAAATCAAACCTTAAAAAGAGAAAGTAAATTAAAACATCATAACTTAATCAACTCAACCTTGGATCATTAAGATCGAGTACTAAGAGGATTTAGTTACTCATGAGGAAGTAGTGAATAAAAATCATGTTAAGAATATGCATAATAAGAAAGAGAGAAAGAAAATGAATAGCAAAGTATTTTATTTCTTATTGGAAAGAAGCTACTGAAAAGACCAAAAGACATTACAAAGAGAGTTTCCAAAAAATTACTGTTGAAGCCAAAAATGACATCAACGGGAGTTCAAAACAGGGGTGCAGCCAACACCTACTTCTCTCAAGCTTCGACCCTTGACTAGATTCAGAGGACCTAAGACTGACCCAAAGCCTCAGCAGGGAGGTCCCACCTCACACCCGGAAGATCTCTGAGAGCTTCCCCTCCAAAGCCAAAAGCTGGGCTAGGAGCTCCTCAGAAAGCACTGGAGATTGGAAGATAATGAAAGTCTGTCTTCTAAGGAGTCCTTATGGGTCTATTTTTAGCCTTTGCTGACGTGAGATTACTGAAATACCCTTAGTTGATCTGCCAATAGCCAAATCCCGTTGTTCATCCTGAGGGTATAGGGGTAATTCTACCCGAGTGTAATTAGGTCATTTTACCCCGGGCCCTAGGCCCTACTCGGCGAGAACTCTGAGCCGAGAGCCTTCCTGTCCAGAGCCCGGCGCAAGCGGTCTCGCCTGCTAACATGCGAGAGCTCCTCCAAGACAGGAGCTTGGTGCAAGCGCAAACGTTCCCGCCCCACTTATGGGCGAGAGCTTCTTCAGGGTGGGAGCTTCTTTGGCTAGCCTAATCCTGACCGTTGGTGTCTCTGGGTCCGACTCAGCGAATATGGGGTTGTACACAGTCCCCGCTCTTTTGAGCTATCTCTGAGCTCGAAAAGACACATCCAACCCGTAAATATTCGCTGAACACGTGTCAACATCAGGGAATCTTTTGGTGGGCCGTACCGTGGCTATATATATGTGTTGATAGACGGCCCTAAATCCGCCCCCCGAATCGTCGCTCCTCATCTGAGTTCTCGCTTCCTCCCGCGATGCGTTCTAAGCGTGTTGACAAACCGCTCACGCAGGACCTTCAAGACCGTATCGATGCGGCCCAGGCGCGAGTCAAGGCTAACTGCGCCTTGGTTGCCCCCTGGCTGGCGAGAAAGTCGTCAGCCGCTGAGCCCTCTCAGCTAAAGAAGAAAAAGAAAGAGAAGAAGAGGGCGAAGGTGGTCTAGCGAGACCTGTCTCACGAGAACAGGAGCTCGCCTGCCCCGACCCCAAGCCGTGCGGATGATCCCTCTCCGCAGAAGGTATGTCTCTCGACTCGCTAATCATTGTAACCACTAGCTGTTTACGCGGGAGGATTCGTAGCTGACGCGATACTTCTCGCAGGAAACGGCCCCTGACGACGCCAGGCCCCCGCGGCAGCCCTTGGACTCATCATCTCGTCCTCCCGAGAATCAGCCGCGGATCTCGGAGGTCGCTCCTCCGCCTGACTCCCCGAGAACTGCAGGTATCTTTTCCACTCTCGCTACTAACTCGGTCTCGAATTGCTGAATTGATTTCCCGCAGCACCAGCTTCCGCCAAACCGGGTCTCGCCGCCCGGGAAAACGAAGTAAGGGTCGCCAATCGGCCTTCCCCTGCGGTTGATTCCCCCCTACCGGCGGGAGGAGTGGCTGTCGAATCTTCCGTAGCTCCCCAGGATGCCAGCCATCCCGCAGGAGAGGACAACTCCCCCACTGCTTCCAGCCAAGCCGGGATCACCACTCGCAAAATCTTCCCCCCGGGAAAAGGAAAGCCGATCCACCTCCTCTTTGGAACTGAGGGGGGGGGGGGGCTGGGCCTTCTCGCCTGCCGTCGGCCGGTGGTTCTCGCCATACAGCAGGTATGCGGTATGTTTATCATAATTGTCGCGCTTAGCTCTCGCCATGACCGTGGAATTCTTTTGTCAAGGGATCCGGGCTCGCAGTCGGGAGCTGACGCAGAGGATGAAGATGAAGAAGACGACGAAGACAGAGAGGGGGAGGACGGCGAGAGCTCCCCCTTCCCTTCATCTGACGAGATGGAGGAAATCTTGACCACTGCCGGGAGCGCCAAAAGGCGGGGGAAGAGGGTTGTCGCCGTCCTGTCGAATCTCATACGGCGGGAGCGGGCCCATGACTCCGCGGCGAGAGAGTTCCGCCAATCGGTGGAGAAGAGGCTGGAGGCTCTGGAGCGAGACTACTTCATTGGCGAGACGGATCGGCTAGGTGGGCCTACCGCCGGGTCCTCTCCCGAAAGGTGTATCGCGCAGATCCGAGACCTGTCCCGCCGGATCAACCTAGGATGCATCGTCTTATCGTCCTATTTCAACCCGCAGGCGCCACCGAGGACTAGGCAGCGGGAACGAGGACGATGGCGGTGGGAACCCTATTGATTCGCGAGATCTCGTTATTTCTTACCTCCGGCCTTTCCCCTTCCCCAATGTACCCTGTTGTTTTTATGAGTGTAACTCCTGACTTTGCTATTATTATTATTATTATTTTTTTAGTCAGCTCTCGCTGGGCGAGAGTAATCCCGCTTCCGCTCGTCTTACTTGTCGCGTGTCATCTGAAGGTCGCGTGTCATCTCAAAATGTTTGCGTTAATCAGATTTGTCGGTCAGTCGCTGTCAATCTTGGGCGGGAAACCGAGGCGCCGCCGACTTAGGGCGTGACGGCTGTACCCCCGCCGCCTTTTTGGGAATAGTCATGATGATCACGGTTTTCTATAAATAGGGAGTCTACCTACCATATTTATTTCTTTGATTCAAAACCTGTGCCTTTTTTCTCGTCGCTTTCGCGGTTTGCCGAGAGCTCCTGCTCGCTTTCGCTTTCCCCTCCTGTTCTAGCTTAGTTCTCGCTCTCGCCTCTCTTCTGAAGACCTCGCCCTCAACCTCACCAGCACGATGCCGGGCGGAAGCGAGGGACGCTCGAATTGCGCGGAAGCCTTCCAGAAGCATCAGTTCCCCTCTTGCAGCCTGACCATGGAGGAGTTCCAACTGACCCAGACTCGTTACGTTCCCGCCGGCTTCACCGCGCGAAACCCCGACAACCATGATAGGGGGAACAGTGCGGGGGAGGGGGAGCTCGCCATCCCCCTTGAGCACTTTGAGGTGTGCTTCCGCCTCCCCCTTTGGCCAGAGATGCGCCAGGCCCTCCGGTACTACGGAGTGGTTCCCGCTCACTTGAATCCAAACTCGATCGCAATCCTTGTGGCATTCATCTGCTACATGCGATCCGAGAGGATCGAGTTCAGCCTCCCTATCTTCCGGAAGCTGTTCACCTTCTGCGCGAAGGGAGGGGTGATCTTATTTTCGGGGCAGCTGCTCAAGACCACCGGTCTCGCCAACAAGCACCACCACTGGGGCGAGAAGTTCGTCTTTGTTTCCGGCGATTTCGGGAACGTGCCTCTCGTGCCCATTCAATACGAGAACGCCGCTTATAAGCCGCCCTCCTTAGGCTCGCGCGAGAGCGCCCTCCTTGATTTCTTCGGAACCAAGGATTTCGACGTCCAATTCCTCCGGCGGGGCGTCGATTCACTCCTCCCCGTGCCTCCGGGCGAAGGTACGGTCTCGCCTTTGACTTGATATTCCCCCCTCCTTTTTAAGATTAGGGCTGAGTGCCGTCGCTTCTGCAAGAGAGCGCGAGATCCCCCTGCGCCAACCCTTCGACGAGGCACACGCTGCCGATAGCCAATCCGTGAGAGATCCGCTGGCCCTCGCGAAGGCCGCGGCTCAAGCTTGCCAGGACGAGCCAGCCCCGCTTCCTTCGACCGGCGCCGGGAAGCGAAAGCCCGACGCCCCTCTGCCCCCAGCGCTCAATAGGCCCAAAATAACTGCTTCCGAGAAGGGTAAGGCCGTAGCGGTTTCGCCCTCACGACCTCCCGCTGCAGGACGCTCTTTTGAAGAGATCTTGCAGGCCGCCAGCGAGATCGTTGTTACCAAGAGTGGCACTGAGGCTCCTGCCGAGAAACTTTCGGCCCCCGGTGGAGTAGATGGCGAGGGAGCCGCCGCCGAGACCTCCGCTCAGTCTCCGCCTGGAGAGGTGCCGCGGGGTCACCGAAATTTTGGTCTCGGCACAAAGTGCCTTGATGCGGAAAACAAACCGCTGCTTCAGTGGGATCCTGACACCAACAGGGTCTCAATCTCGTCTCTTCTACCCAGCTGGGCGGAGCGAGATGAGGTCACCAGCGACGCCTTCTCCTTGGGCTACGGCCTCTACAGCCAGTAGAACGCCAGTATCTATGATAAAATGACCACCAGGCTCCTGGCCTCTGACTCCACCCGGGCCCTGATGCGCGGGATCGAGCTTGCATATGTGCGCACGTCGGAGTATCACCATCGACCGCAACTTCCAAGATATGTTCAAGGCCCGGGAGGAGGCGGTGGCTCAGGCGGCTGCCTTGAAGAAAGAGTTGGCAGACGCCAAGCAACTGCTGTTCTCGCGCCTGGCAGAAGAGGTAAGCGAGACCTTTCGCGGCACTTGCTCTCGCCTCTGCTGATTTCAACGTTTTTCCTTTCATGCTAACCTCCCGCTACACAGGATTTCGCTCAGGCCGTGGCGCTTCGTGTGGAGCTGGCCCAGACGCGATACGAGAACGTCCTGCTGAGGGACCAGCTCCGGCGCATGGAGGCGAATGCGCCCCCTCCTCCTCCACTGGACGAAAGGTTGGAGAGCCGCTACTATTCAGTCTACGACATCGACATGCTCCTCCAGGCCAACGCGCAAGCTACAGTCAAGCTGACCCTGGAGACGCTACGGGACGTAGGTTGCTTGGACGGGAGAGGCAAGACCATCACCGCTCGCCAGCTCGTCCCCTGGCTCTTTGAGCCTGTCCCGAAGCCCCAAGGCACGCCCGATTCCCCGCCCTCGGATGTCCCGAAATCCCCTTCCACGGGTGGCGAGACATCCGGGGAGAGCTCAGGCGAGAGCTCTCGCGGGAGCTCAAGCGAGAGCTCGGAGGGGTACAGCGCGTCTCCCTGAAGGGCCCTCTTTTCTTCTCTTTTGGTTGTACTGAGCGAGAATGCTCTAGACTTGTAATTATATTAAATACATTGTAAATATTTTGAATGCATGCCATTTTCTTTTTATTGCAAATGCGCTTGATACAATTGTTGTGGTCGAGTGCTTCTTAAGCATGCTTCCGCCGGGGCCCTTGGCCCCCCTAGGGTAGCCTACTTAGTGATTGATAGGCGGGAACCTGTCGAAAGAGCCCAGGGCTTAGACGTTTCGTTTCCGCGCTCTGCCGAAAACCGTCTACCGGGAACATTGTTCGTAGGCCCTTTAAGACGAGGTCGTCCCTTTTTACCCTGCGCGAACTGTTCGAAGCTTTTGCCTAGCACTTCTCGCTGTCTGACCAAGAATAGTTTGTCAGGAGCCTTTCCTCCGAGAACTTCCTTCGGCGAGATCTCCTTGGCGGGGACCTCCATGCCGAGATCTTCTCTGGACGAGACCTCTCCCGCCTGAAGGGGTCTTACCTCTTTTCATTCCGCGTTCCGAGTGCGTTTCTTGCCCTGCTCAGAGCATCCGAGTCGGAGTGTCTCCTAGGATCAAAAACTTCCCTCCCCCAGGCGAGCCTTCGGGCCTGCCAGCTAACGAGAGCCTGCGCAGCGGGTCTACCTGGGGCCAAGCCGAGCTCGGGGTGCCGATGAAGTTTCCTCGAACCAAACCTATCCCCCACAGGCGAGCCTTCGGTCCTGCCAGCTAGATGAGAGCCTGCGCAGCGGGTCTACCTGGGGCCGAGCCGTGCTCGGGGTGCCGATAAAGTTTCCTCAAACCAAAGTTATCCCCCACAGGCGAGCCTTCGGACCTGTCAGCTAGATGAGAAGCCAAGAGGCGAAGATGCGAAGCCGCTCGCGCTCGACTGATGAGTTGGAAGGAGAGGGCTCCCCATCATTCTCTTTATTAATCCTGAATCTGCAGTCCAATCTGGGTGCCGATGAAGTTTCCTCAAACCAAACTTATCCCCCACATGCAAGCCTTCGGACCTGCCAGCTAGATGAGAGCCTGCGCAGCGGGTCTACCTAGGGCCGAGCCGAGCTCGGAGTGCCGATGAAGTTTCCTCAAACCAAGTCTATCCCCCACAGGTGAGCCTTCGGACCTGCCAGCTAGATGAGAGTCTGCGCAGCGGGTCTACCTGGGGACGAGCCGAGCTCGGGGTGCCGATGAAGTTTTCTCAAACCAAACCTATCCCCCACAGGCGAGCCTTCGGACCTGCCAGCTAGATGAGAGCCTGCGCAGCGGGTCTACCTGGGGCCGAGCCGAGCACGGGGTGCCGATGAAGTTTCCTCAAACCAAACCTATCCCCCGCAGGCGAGCCTTCGGACCTGCCAGCTAGATGAGAGCCTGCGCAGCGGGTCTACCTTGGGCCGAGCCGGGCTCGGGGTGCCTATGAAGTTTCCTCAAACCAAACCTATCCCCCACAGGCGAGCCTTTGGACCTGCCAGCTAGATGAGAGCCTGCGCAGCGGGTCTACCTGGGGCCAAGCCGAGCTCGGGGTGTCGATGAAGTTTCCTCAAACCAAACCTATCCCCCACAGGCGAGCCTTCGGACCTGCCAGCTAGATGAGAGCCTGTGCAGCTGGTCTACCTGGGGCCGAGCCGAGCTCGGGGTGCCGATGAAGTTTCCTCAAACCAAACCTATCCCCCACAGGCGAGCCTTCGGACCTGCCAGATAGATGAGAGCCTGCGCAGCAGGTATACCTGGGGCCGAGTCGAGCTCGGGGTGCCGATGAAGTTTCCTCAAACCAAACCTATCCCCCACAGGCGAGCCTTCGGACCTGTCAGCTAGATGAGAGCCTATGCAGCGGGTCTACCTGGGGCCGAGCCGAGCTCGGGGTGCCGATGAAGTTTCCTCAAACCAAACCTATCCCCCACTGGCGAGCCTTCGGATCTGCCAGCTAGATGAGAGCCTGCGCAGCGGGTCTACCTGGGGCCGAGCCGAGCAGGGGTGCCGATGAAGTTTCCTCAAACCAAACATATCCCCCACAGGAGAGCCTTCGGACCTGCCAGCTAGATGAGAGCCTGCGCAGCGGGTCTACCTGGGGCCGAGCCGAGCTCGGGGTGCCGATGTAGTTTCCTCATACTAAACTTATCCCGCACAGGCGAGCCTTCGGGCCTGCCAGCTAGATGAGAGCTTGCGCTGCGGGTCTACCTGGGGCCGAGCCGAGCTCGGGGTGCCGATGAAGTTTCCTCAAACCAAACATATCCCCCACAGGCGAGCCTTCGGACCTGCCAGCTAGATGAGAGCCTGTGCAGCGGGTCTACCTGGGGCCGAGCCGAGCTCGTGGTGCCGATGAAGTTTCCTCAAACCAAACCTATCCCCCACAGGCGAGCCTTCGGACCTGCCAGCTAGATGAGAGCCTGCGCAGCGGGTCTACCTGGGGCCGAGCCGAGCTCGGGGTGCCGATGAAGTTTCCTCAAACCAAACATATCCCCCACAGGCGAGCCTTCGGACCTGCCAGCTAGATGAGAGCTTGTGCAGCGGGTCTACCTGGGGCCGAGCCGAGCTCGGGGTGCCGATGAAGTTTCCTCAAACCAAACCTATCCCCCACAGGCGAGCCTTCGGACCTGCCAGCTAGATGAGAGCCTGCGCAGCGGGTCTACCTGGGGCCGAACCGAGCTCGGGGTGCCGATGAAGTTTCCTCAAACCAAACCTATCCCCCACAGTCGAGCCTTCGGACCTGCCAGCTAGATGAGAGCTTGCGCAGCGGGTCTACCTGTGGCCGAGCCAAGCTCGGGGTGCCGATGAAGTTTCCTCAAACCAAACTTATCCCCCCACAGGGGAGCCTTCGGACCTGTCAGCTAGATGAGAGCCTGCGCAACAGGTCTACCTGGGGCCGAGCCGAGCTCAGGGAGCCGATGAAGTTTCCTCAAACCAAACATATCCCCCATTGGCAAGCCTTCGGACCTGCCAGCTAGATGAGAGCCTGTGCAGCGGGTCTACCTGGGGCCGAGCCGAGCTCGGGGTGTTTCAAAACACATAAGTACATCCTATTATAAAAATTTCGCAATAGGCAAGATAAAAACAAGTCAATTGATGTTGTATAACAAGCTTGATTTTGAATACATAATTATATCTTCCTCATTCTCACGGGTAGAAGCGCTTTAGGTCATCGCCGCTCCAGGTGGGCTTAAGGCCCTCCCCTCCACGTCATGGAGGTAGTAACCTCTTGTTCCAAGGACTTCTTTCACTATGTAAGGTCCTTCCCAGTTCGGGTTGAGCTTGCCCACGGGGGCCGACCTTCCTGCCGCGTCAACCTTTCTCAGCACCAGATCTCCTTCGGCAAACTGCTTGACCCTGACATGCTTATCGAAATACTTGGCCATCTGCCGCTTGATCTCCTCTTGCCTGATGGACGCCACGTCCCGCAGCTCTTCCGCCATGTCTAGCGAGAGGCGTAACCCCTCCTCATTCTCCAACCTCCAAATCTCATCTCCTTCGCCCGCGGCTGTGTGACCCGCGGGGACCGAACCTCGAACTCCACTGGTAGGACCGTCTCACACCCGTGAGAAAGCTTGAAGGGGGTCTCACCGATGGCCGTGTTCGGGGTCGTTCGCAAGGCCCACGGGACCGAGGGGAGCTGCTCCACCCAATTTCCTCTCAGGTTCTCCACTTTTTTCTTTAGTAGGTTCACAATAATTTTGTTTGCCGCTTCCACCTGGCCGTTGCTCCGGGGGTGGTGGACAGAGGCAAATCTGATGTCTATCCCCAGTTGGGCGAAGAAGCTGATGAACTCTTCACTAGCAAACTGGGGACCGTTATCTGTCACTATCGCTTGGGGTAGCCCGTGTCTGCATATGATCTCCCCCCAGATGAAGTTCCTTATGACTTGCGAGGTGACCTTGGCCGAGGCCTTAACCTCCAGCCACTTTGAGAAATAATCGACCATGACCAAGAGGAACCGCCTCTGCCCACTAGCCGGAGGAAAAGGCCCAACTAAATCCATCCCCCAGATGGCGAACGGTCATGGTGTCGTGATGCTTCGGAGCCTTTGAGCTACCAAGAGCTGGAGGGGGGCACAGAGCGGGCACTTTTGACACCTACTTGCAAACTCTGCGGTATCCTTCCTTAGGGTGAGCCAGAAGTACCCCTGTCTGACCACCCTTGCCTCCAATATCCTACCTCCAGAATGACTGCCGCACTCGCCCGAGTGCACCTCTCCCAAGATCCTTGGGATCTCTTCTTCGGTTACACACATTGTTAGGAGCCCTGACAACATCTTGCGATGCAACCCCCCTTCTATCATCAAGTAATGAGCTACCTTGCGCCTGAAGCTCTTTGCATCCTTAACCTCCTCTGTCAGCCTGCCTGTGGTCAGGAAGGTTACCAACGGGTCAACCCATGAGCATCGCCGACCTACCTCCATCAACTCCCCTTACTCAATGGCTGGCCAAAAAAGTTCAGTCAGGGTCCCTCCTCCCCGAGGTCCAAACTTTGCCAATCGATCGGCGGCCGCGCTCTCCTCCCTGGGGACATGCTGGATTAAGAATGATCGGAACCCACCGATGATCGCCCTGACCTTGGATAGGTATTTTATGAGGGTAGGTTCCCGAGCCTCAAACTCTCCTCGGATCTGCGACGCTACCACCACTGAGTCAGTGAAGGCCTCCACATCCTGGATCTCAAGCTCCTTTGCCAAGCGAAGGCCGGCGATCATGGCCTCACACTCTGCTTGGTTGTTGGTCACCGGAAAGTGGTAAGACATCGTCTGTTCTATCGCGACTCCCTGGGGGCTTATCAGCACCACTCCTCCCCCGAGAGAATGTCTTCCAGAGGCCCCATCGACCATCATCTTCCACGCTTACTGTGGCTGTTGCTCTCCCTCCTCGACTTCAACAACATAATCCGCCAGAAAGTCCGCCACCGCTTACGCCTTAATGGAGAGTCTCGGAACAAAAGAGATGTCGAACTCGCTTAGTTCAATGGACCACTTAGCAAGTCTTCCCGATTGCTCTACACCTTCAAAAATCTTGCGAAGAGTATGGTTGGTTACCACCCTAATCGAATGTGCTTGAAAATACGGTCGGAGTTTCCTTGCAGAGGTGACCAAAGCGTAAGCCAACTTTTCGAGGATGGGGTAATGGAGCTCTGTTTTCTTCAAGATCCGGCTAACGTAATAGATCGGCAGTTGCTTCTTTCCTTCCTCCCTCACTAGGACGGAGCTCACCGCCTCCGCTCCTACTCCCAGATACAAGGTCAGGTTCTCCCCTTCTTTTGGGCTCTGAAGCAGAGGAGCCTGAGAGAGCTGCCTCTTCAGCCCTTGGAAGGCTTCTTCGCACTCGGCGCTCCACTCAAACCTTTGGTTCCCTCGCAGCACCTTGAAGAATGAAGAACACTTGTCTCCTGACCTGGAGAAGAACCTGCTCAGCCCAGCCGTTTGTCTGTCAAGTGTTGGACCTCCTTGGTATCGCGAGGTGATTCCAAATCCAGGATGGCCTTTACCTTGTCCGGGTTGGGTTCCACCCCTGCCGGAGTCAAGAGATGCCTAAGGAACTTCCCGCGGCTGGCCCCGAAGACACACTACAAGGGGTTCAGCCTCATCTTAAATCTCCGCAGGGTGGCGAACGTCTCTTCTAGATCTTTCAGGTGTGAATCCACGCACTTGCTCTTGATCATCAGGTCGTCGACATAGACCTCCAAGTTTCTCCCCCTTTGATTTCGGAAGACCTGATCCATCATGCGTTGGTATGTAGCCCCTGCGTTCTTTAACCCAAAGGACATCATTTTATAACTGAAGCATCCCTCCCTCGTGATGAAGGAAACATCCTTGACATCGGGAGGGTGCATCCGGATCTGCTGATAACCTGAAAAAGCATCCAAAAAGCTCATAATAGAAAAACCGACGGCTGAATCAACCAGCGCGTCGATCCGAGGCAGGGGGTAGCAATCCTTAGGGCATGATTTATTTAACAAAGAGAAATAGATACACATTCGTCATTTACCACCCCCTTTTTTAACTATTACCACATAGGAGATCCAGCATGTATACTGGATCTCTGAGATGAAGCCGGCCTCCAGGAGCTTCCTGACCTCTTCGCGGATGGCCTCCTCCAGCTTGGTGGTGATGGTTCCCATCTTTTGGCGTATGGGGCGAGTGCGGGGGTCCAGGTTCAGGCGATGACAGGCCACGTCTGCGTCGATGCCCGACATGTTTGTCGTGCTCCAGGCGAAGATGTCGATGTTGCTTTGAATGCAGGCCCGCACTCGCTCCCGGTCTTCGGTACTCAAGCCTCCGCTGACCCGCACCCTCTCCACTTGCCCTGCGCTGGTGAAGACCTCCATCACCACTACTTCCTCGGTCGGCTCCAGCCGCGACTGCTCCCAGCCGACCCTTGCTTCTTCCTCCAGCTCTAACTCCTCCCTTCCTACCTCCTCCTCAATCTCCATCGCCTCCTCTGGCCCCTCCTGCTGCTGCTCGACTTCCACGCCCCACTGGGCCTCTCTCTCCACTCCTCCTACTGCTTGCTCTTCTACCTCCATCGCCCCCTTCGAGCTCTCCTGCTGCTGCTCAACTTCCATGCCCCTCTGGGCCTCTCTCTCCACTCCTGCTACTTGCTCTTCTACCTCTATCGCCCCCTCCGGGCTCTCCTGCTGCTGCTCAGCCTCCACGCCCCTCTGGGCCTCTCTCTCAGTTTTCTCCTGCTCCTCCGTAGTCTCTTCCCTCGCCTCCTCTAGGCTCATCCTCTCTTCCTCAACGTCCTCCTCCTGCTCCGCCATCTCCCTCTCTAGCTCTTCTGCCTCGGCCATCCAGGACACGGTGTTGACCGCCGTCACATAACATTGTCTTGCCACCTTCGGATCCCCCCTGATCCTAACCTGCACCCCTTCGTTGTTAAACTTAAGGCATTGGTGGAAAGAGGAGGGGACGCAGCGAAAGGCGCGGATGAGGGGACGCCCAAAGATGGAGTTGTAGCTGCTCGGAGCGTCCACTATCACGAAACTGCAGTTCTGTGACACGCCTCCCAACTTCACATGCAGCCCTACTCCTCCTTCTACTTCCTTCCTCTCTCCAGAGAATCCGAACAGCGGTCCATCCGAAGCCAAGATCCTTTTCCCCTCAACCCTCATCTCATCGAAGGCCTTCTTGAAGATGACATTTACTGAGCTCCTGTTGTCTACCAGTATCCTTGAGACTGTGAAATTCTCCACCGCCGTCTGGATCACCAGGGTGTCACAGAACGGATCTTCATAGTCTGGCATGTCCGCTGACGAGAAGGTGATCTTTTCTTCCGGTGGGGGGAGCCTGGGAGGTAGAGGCGACTCCCCTTCGGTACATGGTTTGAAGGCTCCCCTTACGGGTTGCCTCGATCCCCACTCCTCCGTGGATCACCCTGATTCCTCCCCGGGTTCCCACGTCTACCTGATCTTCACATCTATCCTCCATCTCCCCCTGTTGTACTTCCACGATCCTAACCGGCGGATCCTGCCTCCCTGCTCCTCTTGCTTCTCTCATTTTTAAGAACTCAGGACAGGTGACCGTTGCGTGACCCTCCTCCTGATGGAAGTCACAAAAGAGCAACGTCGCCCTGCCACTTCTTCCTTCTCCTCCTCCTCTTCTCCCGACTCCTCGAATTCCTCTCCTTGCTCCTCTGCCTCTGCCCACTTCCATGGCCTCTTGCGGTGGCGGGACGTGACCCCTTGGCTCCTGTCTCCACGCCAGTTGGTCGAACCTCCTGGGTTCCTGTAAGTTATCTCTCCCCTGGTAGCCTCCTCCTTGGCCCTGGGGGCGACCCTCCTCGGGCCTCCAACCCAACTGGTTGTTCGGATCCCGGGCTCCCCATCCCTGCTGTTGCCCATGTCTTCGGGGTTCTTCCCTCCTTATTTCTTCTCTTTGCTCTCTCTGCTCCCTCGTCTCTTTCTGCCTTCCTACTGCAGGCTCCTTCACATCAACTTCCGCCAGCCTGGCCAACTTCCTGGCGAACGCTGGATTTTCTCTCTCGAAGTCTATCTCTTTTGCCGCCCTCTCCATGAGCTCCTCAAAGGAGAGGGGGGCACTCTCTTCAACTCCATGCTGAAGAATCCCGACCTCAGCCCCAGAGTAAAGGCGAGCATCAGCGCATACCCTGCGACCTCCTGGACCAGGAGGATCTCTTCCTGAAACCGGTCGACATAGTGACCCAGTGTCTCATCCAGCTTCTGCCTCACTTCAAACAGGCACTCTGCCTCCTTCCGCTTCTTTGATGTTGAGAACCTCAACATGAAACTTCTTCGCGACCTTGCTGGCAACTGGTGGAACCAGTCCCGAGCCTTCTCCTTCAACGTGATGGCAAATAGCCGACACTTGAAGGCATCCGTCATCTGCCTTATTGAAACGACGTCTTCAAAGCACTGCACGTGTTGTACAGGGTCATCCTTTCCTGAGTAGTAGGACATGTCAGACTCCCGGAACCCCTCTGGTACTGGAGCTGAGATGATGAGCTCGTTGAAAGGGCTCTCGCCTCCTGCCTGGCGAGAGGGCACATCCCGCGGCCTCGGCTGGCTGGCCCGATCCGCGAGACCGTGCCCAGGGAAGAGTTCTCGCACTGCCGCCTCCCTCTCGCCCAAATCTGTCAAAGCCTCCTTGCTCGTGCGCTGGCCTGGGAAGAGCTCCCACGCGGCCACGTCTCTCTCGCCAGCCTCTGTCGGGACCTCCTTCCTTGGGCGCTGTCCAGGGGCGTTCTCGCACAAGAGTGAGACCTCCTCTATCAGAACCTGTGGTGTGGCCCACTCGCTTCGGGCCGAGAAGGCCAAGCTGATGGTCTGCAGTACTTCTCGCCTGAAGCCATCCAGCATCTTCCTCGTCGCTTCCTCTCCCCGGGTGGGGGAGCCTCCAGAACCAGACCCTTCACCTTCTCCTCCAGCCATGGGACAAAACTCAAGACTTTCTTGTATCAGTTGTCTTCCACGCTCACCGCACCAGAACTGTTGAAGCCAAAAATGACCTCAACGGGAGTTCAAAACAGGGGTGCAGCCAACACCTACTTCTCTCAAGCTTCGACCCTCGACTAGATTAAGAGGACCTAAGACTGACCTAAAGCCTCAGCAGGGAGGTCACACCTCACACCCAGAAGATCTCTGAGAGCTTCCCCTCCAAAGCCAAGAGCTGGGCTAGGAGCACCTCAGAAAGCATTGGAGATTGGAAGATAATGAAAGCCTGCCTTCTAAGGAGTCCTTATGGGTCTATTTATAGCCTTTGCTGACCTAAGATTATTGAAATACCCTTAGTTGATATGTCAATAGCCAAATCTCGTTGTTCATCCTGAGGGTATAGGGGTAATTCTACCCGAGGGTAATTAGGTCATTTTACCCAGGGCCCTGGGCCCCACTCGGCGAGAACTCTGAGCCGAGAGCCTTCCTGTCCAGAGCCCGGCGCAAGCGGTCTCGCCTGCTTACAGGCGAGAGCTCCTCCAAGACAGGAGCTTGGCGCAAGCGCAAACGTTCCCGCCCCACTTATGGGCGAGAGCTTCTTCAGGGTGGGAGCTTCTCTGGCTAGCCTAATCCTGACCGTTGGTGTCTTTGGGTCCAACTCAGCAAATATGGGGTTGTACAATTACAAATACAATAAACAAGATTACAAGAATGCTAAGAAATGAAAACATTAATTTAAAATATTCTGAAAATAAACTCTCAATAGCTCTCTACAAGGCTTCAATCTGCTCCTGGTACACTTTGAGCTTGTGGTTATTTATAGAAATTTTTCGGGAAGTACATGCCCCCTTACACGCCCGGGTCGGGCGTGTACCTGGGGTGTGTAACACTTGTTGACTTTGGCTGGCTGAAATTAAAGTCTAGAAGTGACTGGCACGGCAGTTGGGTTACACGCCCTGATGCCACGCCAGTGTAGGAGAGGCGTGTCAGATACGGCGTGACGGTGGAGCGAGGAAATGTCACGCTACGGTGATTTTTCGGGACTTGGCGGGACACGCCCCAGAGACACGCCCGTGGTGGTGGTACACTGGCGTGACCTAGGGCGTGTAGGCTGAATTTTCCTAGATTTTGACTTCGGACCGTACCTTCATTCCACTTGGATTACATGCCCTAAGTACACGCCCTAGGAGAGTGTGACCTGAGGGAGTGTTACAGGAGAAAACATGAAAACCTGAAAAACATAAAATAAACTAAGTTAGAACAATAATTGAGAAAAGAAACTAAAAAACAAGACATAAGATTTAAACGAGAATATACATATTTTTGCCTTAATAAACTAAGCTATATTATGTTTCATCAACTATCCAGCTGTCTTTGTCATTAACTTGATCCAGTGGTGAAGAGACCTAAAGGAGCACCATCGGCACATATGAAGTCTCATTGGGAGAAAACAGTAGTAAAACCCAGTAAGTTTTGTGTTTGTATTTATATTCATTTGTATGTCTTTCGAATACAAACAATAATAAAATTTGTCGTCTCTATGTTACTAAATAGGAAAGAGAGCATACAACAAGAAGAAGCCGCAAACTGTACCAGGCAGACCTACAAAGATGAAAGAGTTCAACTTTTTAGATGATTTTACCAACGAAACAACGCAAGAGAGGAATGAGTACAACACTTACGAGCAAACATCGACACAGCCGGACATCCCAACCTTGAAGGTTATTGTTCGGGTGCACCTTACCGGATGATTTTACTCTAGATATGTCATTTGATTTTTCGGGTGTACCGGATATATTTAAACCTTGAAGGTTATTGTTCAGTGATTTAAACCTTGATTTTATAATAACAAAAAATGTATAGTTTTTAAACATAAAGAACTACAATAAACTACCATGCCAACTAAACTACAATAAACTATCATGCCAAAAAAAACTATCAGGGCTGTCAAAGGAATGACATCAACCTTCATCGAAGGATTCCCAAATCAAGTCCAGCAAAATTAACCAAGTAAAACAAAACATCAATTAAAAACTACACATCTCTTGTTTCGCTACTCCTTGGAAATCATGCTTAATTAAAGACGAGAATGTTTTCAGTATCTCAGCCGCGATTCCAGCCCAAAATTTGGGCATTTCGGCATGCCACTTCTGGCAGGCACTCCATTCGATTGACCTTCTCTGCAGCACCGCATCCATGAACTTGATAACAAAAAACACCGCAATCATCCTCACCCTCCTGCATCAGTATACCAGGAGCATCGTCAATTGTCCAGGTAAGGAATCCTGGAGGCATGACTAAACCAATATCATCATTTAACAAGGAAACCCGTAAGAATAATTACATTAAGATATTGTCCACAATTAAAGGAAAATTATACAATATGAGTTCAAGCAAAAACGCACCAACTCTGGCAATTCTGTGCAATGTCTGCTCGTCAAGAGAGAGTCAAAATACCCTCGCCGTTTCTCTCTAATATAGCATACCAACAAAGCCCAATGACTGGGAAAGTGACACGGCATTAAAATAATTTCCGAAGATTTCATGATATCGAGTGTAATATGACTGAGTAGAGTTTGCAAATTTTGAAATTTAGAATGCTTCTAATATTGCAAATGGTTAAAATTGAGTGTAAAAATCTATTGACTCTACAGACAATAGAAACAACTTGGGTAAATTACTTACATCATAATCAAGAGATATGTAGAGGAAACTCTTCATCTGTTTGACCGTCCGCTTTCTCTTAGCGCAGAGCATTAGAGAATAAGCATTCAGATGAGTATCCTCTAGTCATCCCTTCCCCAACAACACATCAAGTAGACGTCTTGTGAATGAAATATTGTTGCCCTATCAAAAATGATGCACTGACAGCAACAATTCTCAACATGTTCTTCGCATCAACGAAATTAGTAAACAAACAAATAAATTGAAAAGATGACAATTAAATTACTTGTCCAAAAAGTTGATCAAAACATGTTCTATGACATCACGTAACCGGTCGGTAATATAAGGCTTCCCTGGGTAGTCCTTACTCCTCTTGGATGTGGTGCCTACTATCTTCTTATTCTGCTATAATTCTCTATTTACCTTCTTAATCAGACCATGCAAATCAACCTCACTCTCAATCTCTGAAACGTTATCTACTTTTATGGGTGAAGCAGTAGATGGTGTAGCGGTGGTTTTATTTGTCAATGTCAAATCAACAGTTGATTTCTTCTTCTCTGCTTTATGGGGTGCGGAAGGATGAGGAGATAATGAGTGTTGTCCTTGCTTACCAATAAACCGCCTCTCCACTAAATTTCTAAGGACGTCAAAATTTCTCAGTATCTCCTCTCTTAGAGAATCTACTTGTTGTCTCACCTCATCCTTAATAAATCCACACAGTCGGGTCTCCATTCCCAACAATCCTTCCTCTGACAACACATTCTTGGACTTCCCATTCACCTCAGACTTGTTTTTCTCATTCAAATCAAGCTTGTTTTTCCCCTTTTGATCAATCTTTCCCAACATGTTCTTCTCCTTTTTTTACCTCCAACCTCTTAATCTCTACCCTTTTCCACTCAGACACGTCCTCATACAATTTAGTACTAAAATTGTGTACACTAACTCCGACAATCTCAAAGTCGGATTCTTCTTCATCTTCTTCAAGCAGTGTCTTTTCACAAACTTGAACATTGTCAAAGTCTGTTTTAACTCTGGCTATCTGCAACTCTTTTGGCAAATTGCAACAGAATTTAGTGTTGTAACTTGTTTTCGGAGGTCACCGCAAGATCCTTAGCCTAGCACTATCATCAACAACTTTTTGCATCGTTGTATGTTCGTAGAACCAAACCAACAAATAGGGGAGTTTAATATATTGAAGTAAACATAACAAATTTATAGGATTCAAATAACTCTTAACAGTAGAACAGTGGTGCAACCTTTTAAATATCCCAAATTTGAACTAAATTCTCGTAGAGCACTCATTCGACTTAACACAGTTAGGTTGGAATGCAAGAATTTATGGATAGCCTTGGGCCAATTGTACTGTGTAAACGAAGCAAGGTTGCCAAGCGCATTAAGACAAACCGGAATCTTTAAGCCCTTGAGCGGAAAAAGAAACACAACTAGCCGGTACTTGACTAGTGTATTGACTCTCCTGCTCTCCAAGTCAGGGGAGAACTGCTCTTCAGCAAGCCTCTTTAGCTCATCAATTAGGTTCTTGTGTGTAAAATCTAGCAATAACAATCTAGCAAACTTCAACATACGACCTCTATTTGAAAGCCTCAATATCATTGCAATCTCGTTCACTGTCAACCGCAGATAAAAATTGTCTAGCAAGAAGGCTTGTTTGTCCCTATTGTAACAGCGTATACGAAGATGCAATAACGGAATATTTTGTGGAAGGTCCGGCATTCGAAAGAAAGGAAAAACTTTGACATCTTCAAGGGCAATTCTGGATTCGGCTGCTATGACATCCAATATAAGACGGACATTTAGTTTAAATGTAGAAACAGCGCACCGTGAGCTCAGATATGAACTTCCCCCGAGCATTCTCAACAAAAAATTGGAATACGGCTGTAAAATATGAAAAGAATAAAACTGTAAGACAAATTCACTGAATTACGACTGTAAAATATAAATGGAATACGACTTCTAAAAAACGACTGTAAAATAAGCAAGGAATGCGACTGTAAGACAAGGTCAATGAAATACGACTGTAAAATAAGAAAACATTATGACTGTAACAGATCCCGCCAAAACGACTGTAACAAAAGGACGGTAAAACCTGCGAACACCAGCGAAAACCAACATAAACCAGCCAAAAACCAACAAAAACACACAGAATCAAAACTGAAAATGCATTTATACTTGTTGATCTGTGGTTGCAGTTGAGGAGAGGACAGTCGGACGCGGTGCTCTTTGCTTTCTTCCTCGACACAGCCTAAACGCGAAGCGCAAAACTCCTTACAATGCAGCTCTCCGGTTGAGAAGCGATATAAGAAGAGGCTGGCAGTGGTGGACGGGAGCCGAAGTGGACGGGAAGAAGACGAGAAGGTAGGGTTTCGTCCTTTTGAAATTGTAATGTAATGGTGGGGCCCCGAAATTTGAAAACGTATTTAAAGTCCGACAATCCTATTGTCAAATCAGTGATAAGGAAGGCCTTTTTTTCAAACTCATCTCAGCAAAAAAAATTGTGCCTTAATTTCATTTCTTTATTTGCGCATTCCTTAAAAGTTAAAAATCATAGTAAAATAATAAAACTCGTATTAAACATTAAATGAATATTCATATTATTCGTACATTGTAAATTCCATCGTCCTGATTAATTTTTTGAGTCTGAATTCAGTTCATGAAAGAAAACTTTATATAATTAAAATATTAAACTTTGAATGATTAGATAAAAGTCTCCTCTGATTCCTCTGAAATAATAAAGTGCGTTAATATCACGACCAACCCAACGGCCGAACTGTAATGACAAGCACGTGGTTTAAATGGAAAAAACCCCGATTTTTCCTTCGCGCCGGATTATAAAATTTTAAAACAAGAAATTTAAATTAAAAGCGGTGAATATCGGGAAGAGAAGAGGAGGCGCGTGTCCTAAATTTGCAATAAAGTCAACCGTGCCCCCAGAAAGCTGGCAAGGGGTAAACTGGTAAAGGATTTGGAATAATAATTGGGTGCCCGTAACATTTCTTTCTCTAAGAGCGGGTGAAATTTAAGCTGTTGATCTCGTATATCCAACGTCGGTAATCTTGACAAAATAAAAAAAGAAACACAAAGAAAAAAAATACAAATTTTGAAGCCCAATTTGACAACGCTACCCGCGCTCATTTCTCTGAGAACGGATAGTAGGGATAGTAGTGTTCTCAAAAATTATTTAAGAAATTGGAAGCTATAAAAGGGAAGGCATTTTTCTACTTTAATGTAAAGTAGACTGATCCAACGGTCAGTATGAATCAGACTGATCAATATAATGCCCCATTGAATGTCTGCATTTTATAGTAAAATGAAATATGTGAAAGCATGCACACAAACCGTTGAATGTTCGCACTTTACCGTCTTTTACCCCAAAAAACTAGCACACATAGCTGGAATCAAACAAGTAGAAGCTCACCAGCGCCACCGCATCTCTGGCGGCGAGGACGAGCACATCGGCGCAAGAGACGACGCCCGGGCAGAACAAATCGAGCAGCCTCTTCGTAGACTCCAACACCTCGAAGCCGCCGAGCGAGCGGTTCGCCGGATCGCTTCTCTCCGTGCCGTTGCCGGCCACCAGTACGGAGGCGTCGCAGCCCTGCCGCCGGCACCAAGTTATATTTGCATATATTTTGAAAGCTAACGGCTATATTTCTTGGTATAGTTTATACCTGGACAATGCAGTCGTGGAAGAGGAGGCGTAGGAGTTTTCCGGGGAGGGAAGGGTCGTCGCCGGCGGCGGAGCGGATGGAGGCGCGCACAAGGAACTCTGTTTTGGGGCAGGATAGAGAGTAGAAGAGTGGGGATAGAGGGGAAGAGAAGGAAGAGTGAGAAAGGATGAAGAGGATGGAGATGGAAATCAAAAGGGTGTGATTGCTGTGCATTATGATTTGTGAGTTGAGTGACAGAGAAGAAAAGAAGCTTGAAGTGGAAGGTAGTATTTATTAGTGGGTGAAGCAGAAATGCATTATGTATATATAGCTGTATACACTGTAGATTGGTGGGGTATGGAAGCAATTAATTAACTTCAAGAGGTTGGTGGTTGTCTGTTATTTTAGAGAGGTTTTTAGGTACCCGCGTACACGTATAGATAGGTGTAATACATTTTTAGGTGCCGGATTTAAGATCTGACCAGCATTAAAGGGAGCAAAAAATTAAACTTTTAAAAATAGGCAGAAGTTTTGTTGATCGGATGGCGGGCCGGGCGAATCACACGGCTCACAATGCATCACGGGCACCATTCTCTACGTGCTCATGGGCATCTAAAAATTTCTGATTATTTTAGGAGATGTAGGGTTCACCATTGGCAGTTACAAATCCAAATTTTTTTAGGATTATTTCTTTTTTACTAACAGGCAACAACACTATGAGGAATGAAGCTTTTGTCGTGGTGGTGGCGGTCTTGAATGTGATGATTATGAATCGTCGTTTGTGAACGCACGACCGCGTATAAAAAAGTTCACGCATTTTATGCTTTAAACTACTTTATTTTCTTGATAACGGTTGTAACGTCTTCATTCGTCACATGGAATATAACGTTGGGTCCGGCCGGGGCCCCACGCCATATTTCACAGACAAACGGCGGAATTACGTGTGGAAATCAAAATATTTATACTCGTCGCCTAACACAAGGCATTCTAGCGCAGCATTTTAAGTTATATGAACTCAACACATCGAATGTCCACTAAATATATAAACTCCACATTTATATATATACCGGGAATGTTTACAACACACACACGCTCATGGCCTTAAGGCCTTACAGGTTACTCTTTACAAATTTACAGCTTCGTACATCGGCACGCAGGCCGGCCACACATGAAATCCAAACATTCTTCGCACGGCCTTCTAGGGCATTTCTGCAGCAAGCTTTTATTCCGCTCAATTCGATTTAATCCTCCAACACCTGCAAATAATCATCCACCCCAAGAGCGGTAAACAAAGCAACGGTCAGCATTAGCTGACCAATTATAACGACCATACCTCTTACCCGGGGCAGTGACTCCTTCCCTGTATGCATTGCCAAACATAGTATCTACCAATCACAAACAATATCACATACGTCGGTCTCTTCCACACGCTCCGTGCACTCAGGGCATCTTACGGTGTACCGGACTCCATGGTAACACCACCGATCAGAGGTTATTAACTTGTTTGTTGGCCGGTCCTAGTCCACCAGTGTGCAGACCGGCGACATTCTGCCCAAACCACTCAGAGGTGAGAACCTCACGGCAAACTTGAGCATTACAAGATCGACCCACCATTGTGGTGTAGCAAGTAGGGTCTGCCTCGCTTCCTCCCAAACATTGTCACTAATCGACCTCCCAAAACAACCAGGGGCAGGTCAGCCTTTCCCGTGCTCAATCCGTCAGTAGCACAGTATATGACGCGGGTCGGCTTTCCCTCCTGATTAGCCGCAGGTTTTCGCTCTCCTAGAGCAACTAGCGCCCACCGCGCTCACAACACAAGGATCTTACTCAAAGCGTCCCTGATCAATCATCCATACAAAAGAACTTACACTAACAGTTCATATGCATCCATAAAATACACGGAGGCTTCTCCGGTTTAACCATCCAGATGGGCTTCACACAGCATGCCTATGTCGTACTCCATACTTCCGACTCTAGATGCAGACTTGAAAGAATTAGTGCCTAACCACCTAGAGGGGGGGTGAATAGGTGTAATTCCTTTTTCTTCTAAGCCAGCAAATCTATTCTGTTAATTATTCATAAATAGTTAATTCTATAGCTATCACAGCACAGAATTCACAGAATTACAACAACACAGATTGCACACAAATTTTATAGTGGTTCCCCAAGATCTGGGTACATCCACTTTCCCCCTTCACCTATCTAGCAGTGTGCTAGATTCGGCCTAACATTTTCTCTTCACCTCAGATCCTCAGATCTTATAGTAGCTTAGAACCCCAACAGGGCTCCTACAACTTAGAGTGAGTCCACACTCCTACAGCTCAGGCAATATGTCCTATCTCAGCCTTCAACATGGCATACAACTCAGAGATCACAATCTCCTACAACTCAGGCTCACAGCCCTACCTCAGCCTTCAACAAGGTCTATCACTCAGAGAAAATGCTCTCCTACACTCAGCCTTTATAAACATATATTTACAACTCAGATCTTATAAAGATCTTACAGATAATTGATTTAACAATGTATTTTACCACCACCCAGGTAGAGAGAGAAATGATGGATGGCTTCTTGATTAGTTCTTGGAAGAATCTGATGGCAGAGAACAACCTCTCTTAGCTTTCTTCAAATCTTCTTGAATCTGAACTCAGTAGGGTTGAACTCCTTTGAAGTTGATCTTCAATCAGCTTCTTTCTTGATATTCAGATCTCAATCTGAATCCTTCTTGGCAGCCTGGTTCAGCAACTGCACTTCAGGAACTTGTTGATTTAAGCCCCTTCCTTCTCTTCAATATATGGAGCTCTCTCTTTCCAACTTCTTCTTAGATCTTCTTAATTCTGTATCTAGTTCTGTTGTGTCAAAATCGATCAATCTGTTTTAGTCTTATTTTCGATCAGTCTGTTTCAGTCTTCTCTTCGATCAGTCATGAAGAATGTCTTTAAAAAGACTTCCACCATGATAACCGACTGATCCGGTTTCTAACAAACTTCTGACAGCTCTGACAGTTGCAGTAAACCGGTTGGTAACGACAGCTGTCATGTCATCCAGTCACTTCTTGAAATTCTGTCTGTCAGCAAAGTGTCGAGACTGAACTTCATCATGTGTCGACATAAGTAAACTAAGTGTCGACACAAGCCTTGATGGTGTCGACACAGCTTCCTTGATGTTGACACTACTTCTCGACACAGCATCTGTAGAATGTGTCGACACTGATTCTGTGTGTCGACACAATCACTTCTTTTCTTTAACTTTATTGAAACTCTGCAGTGTGTCGACACAAGTCCTGTGTGTCAACACAGTTGATGTCGACAAAGTCTTCTGTGTGTCGACACTGCCTCTAGGTGTCGACACAATTGATGTCGACTAAGTTTTTCTGTGTGTCGACACTGCCTCTGTATGTCAACACAGTTGATGTTGACTAAGCTTCTCTATGTGTCGACACTGCCTCTGTATGTCGACACAGTTGATGTCGACTAAGCTTATTTATGTGTCGACACTGCCTCTGTGTGTCGACACAGCTGGTGTCGACTAAACTTCTCTGTGTGTCGACTCTGCCTTTGTATGTTGACACAGTTGCTTCAGGTGTCGACACAAGTCTTTCCAAGTGTCGACACAATTAACTCCAAGTGTCGACACAGCTTTTCTCCAGTGTCGACACAAGCTTTCATAAGTGTCGACACAACTTCTTCTGTTGTCGACATATGGACTTAGAAACTTTTTCCTGCATTCTTGCATTTTCTTAACCTGCACATATAAACTCAAAACAACATCAAATACACCTTGATGCATATCATTGAGTAAGGTGAAGCTTCTTCAAATCTGCTACACATTTTCCAATGTACCCAACAAGACTCAACTTGGAATCACTTACGATGTCCACCTCTTGGTGGAGGACTCCATGCATATGAATAACGAAAGGACTTCGATGTTCAAGAAGGAGATTGCTACCCTTGAAGATCGCTTTGGAGTCATGACCTAGCCGGATGGAAAAAACCGCCTCGGCATTGCCTTCACGAATCCAAACTCGGATCGTGGCTCTGCACTCCGCAGCTCCTCCAACAGCTGGCTTTCTTCGTCCTCCTTTCCTTCCCCGGCCATCTCTCTCTCTCTTTGATAAGAAGAATAAGGATGAAATGAAGGAGTTTATCCCGCATTCTCGGCCTTATATCCACATGGAAGGGGCCTGGACCCTTGGATCCAGAATAAGGGAAACGAACGACTCTGATATGCCCAAAAATAGGCTGAACATGGTCTGACACGCCCTGTGACATGCCCGTGTCATAGTCTGTGTCCCTTAAGCGGCACACAACCGACTCAAATCCAACCAGTACACAGCCGTGTGACACACCCGTGTCACACCCTACACGCCCGTGTCATGCCCGACACGCTCGTGTCTAGTAGCCGTGTACATCACACAGCACAACATCACCTCACCCGAGGGGTACACGGCCATGGGACACGCTCGTGTCCCAGGACGTGTCCTCCAGGACACACCTGTGTCCTCAGGCACCCGCATCCCTGGCTGAAACCCGCAAAGGACACGCCCTGTGACATGCCCGTGTCACAGGCCGTGTACTCCCTTTGCTTGCTGCTCGACGATTGTCGAGCGCAGTTCGTCGACCCGAGCACGACACGCCCTGGGACACGCCCGTGTCCCAGGCCGTGTCACCCAACCTGAACCTAATTTGGGCTTTGGGGTGTCACAGCGGTCATAACTTTTGTCTTGTTAAACATACATATTATGATGATGATGTTTTTGATCAAACTAGCTCATCGGTGAATAAGTCGCGCAAATGAAGCCTTGCAGTGGTGGAGGTTGCGAACGTAGGGGTCATGAACTGTCGTTCGTGAATGTCCGGCCTCACATAAAAAATTCATGCATTTTATGCTCTGAAATAGTTTATTTCCTTAGTTGCGGTCATAATCTGTCTTGTCAAACATATATTCTATGATGATGATATTTTTGATCAAACTCACAGACAAGATCGGATTTAGAGGGGGGCCAAAGGGACACTGGCACGGCGGCACCCCCATTTTTTAGTGATTTGTTATAAGTAGACCAAAATTTAGCTATTCGTAAATCAAATATAACTATTCGTTGACCAAATTCGGTTATCTGTAGTTTAGATTAGGCTAAGTGAACCCCCAAAATTAATTTAGAATGTTTCATGTATTAATGCATTTTAAAAATAAGATTATGAACCCCCATTTCTAATTTTCTGGAAATTAAAATGAAATACCCAATGAGTCTCGACGAATTCGACGAGACTCATATCTCGCAACTGATTCTTGTACTGTGTGAGCCCACTCGTTGATCTGAGACCAATGCCTAACCGACACATAAGCCAGCTCGAGCTCACGCGCAAGGATGTATGATAGATATTTTACGGTTCTCAAACCTCGTATGTTCCCGCCACAGTGCAAAAGGGAATATGAGATGTCCTATCCTGCCCAAAAAAATTTAAGACAGAACACGGACTCAAAAATTCTTGCTCAACTCGACCTTCCTCAGATACCTCCTCACCATCATTATCTACCTCATCCTCCTCACCATCCTAGTGATCAAATGGCCCAACATCGAGCTTGAGGAGCGGTGGCACCCGCAACGACCTGTTTTGGCTCATGGACCATGAAATCTCATTCACCCTCACCTCAAAATCCGTCGGCAACTTCTTCAGTTTCTCGATGCTTCGTAGCCATTGTCGTTGGGGTGAGCATGTGGTCATCCCTCAGTGGAGCAACCTTCTCGACGGTGTCTTCTTTAGCTTTTGGATGCTCTCCAACACCATTGCGGGTCAGTTTGTTTGGGCGTTTTTCCTCCTTTACGTTGACATCAGGACGTTATTGGGCAATACGATCTGTTTGGTTTGAGCGTTGCGTTGTCAACGTGCCAATTTTTGGCGTTCTCATTGCTTTCCGACAGGAGCTTGGCTCTCCTTTTCAACGAAGCTTTCCCACCGCCACCGCCTAATTACTGTATTAATTTCGCAAAAAAAAAAACTACGCATTACACCGCCGTGAGCTTGGATCTCCTCCTCCGTCTTGGACGCCGGCGAGAATTTTGCCATGGACGCCGGCGAGACGCCTTGGACTAGCCCCCTCCCCCATCTCCTCCTCGACCGCCATGGACGGCATCGAGAAGGTCTGTCATGGACGCCGGCGTGACGCTGTGCAGAACCCCTCCCCCATCTCGTCCTCCACCGCCATGGACTGCGCCGGCGAGAAGGATGGACGCATGGGAGACCACCCCACCCCACCGCACCCCCCCCTCCTCCTCCTCTCTGGTGATTTAATTTTTTTGTTAAAGGTGATATAAGTCATAAGCTCTGAATTTATTATTATTCTAATTATTATTATAGACGATTGTTATCCGCAACCCGTTATTGGCCAGTCGCAGCCCAAAATCTTGTAACTTTTCACGCATTTTCGAAATACGCTTTGTACATGCAATTTTAGGAAAAGTACTCATCACTAAAGTTGTAGATCTCTCTTGTGTTGATCATTTTTCTTAAAAATGCATGCACAATGCGTACTTTGAAAATATATCCAGATTTTGTGTCTTTCAAAAATACGGCTTGTACATGCAATTTCTGGAAAAGTGTTCAACGAGAAAGTTGTACAACTTTCGTGCTGAACACTTTTCCTGAAATAGTATGTACAAGGCGTATTTCGAAAAGGCGCAAAAAATTAGGAGATCTTGGGGTGCGACAAGCCAATAACGGATTGCGGTTAACAATCACCTTATTATATATTATTATTATTATTATATTCTGATATAAGTCATGAGTCATTTATATAATTATTATATTATTATTATCATAAGTTCTAAATTAATAGTAAATATTTATTATAGTTCATTATTATCATTATTTATTATTATTCATTTTAATTAGTGTAAAATGTAAATTATTTTTATAATTAAATATAATAGAAACGTCTGTCACCACTGTTTTACCAAATTGTGTTGTCATTTTGAACAGCTTCATTCCAACAGTTCTATTTTCACAGCTCATTTTACCACCGTCACCGACGAAACAAACTGACTCTGCATTGCTTTGCATGGAAAATGCTCACACTTTCTTATGCAGTTTGCAACGGTCCTTTTTAAATGGAAGATGTCATATTTTTGAACAGAATATTCCAAAGAAACTGTTTAATGTTAACGTTGAGATATTCAAGAAATAGTGCATTTAAACTCTACTTCTTAGTTAATTCCTTACATTATTTTTTCCAATTGATTCTGCATTTAGTCTATTATACAAAAATAAAGTTCAAAGTAATAGTTAATAAATTGTAAGATTGAATTTTTAAATTTCCTAAAAAAATAATTATGAGTAGCAGTTTTGCTTGTGAATAATTTTGTTTACATAAGTGACTTGCAGTTAACAAAAAATTACGGAGGCCCAAACTGACATGCAGTTGGCAAGAACCCTTGTCCCCTGAGGGGGATTTCTAAGATGCTCATCGCACATGCACTTCGATGTTTTTTGGGTCAAAATTCCAATTATAAATTTAGATCCTAAAGTTGCACTTCAAAAAAAAATCTGACTGCTTTTTATCCAAAAATTACATTTGATGGGGATAGCATCAATTTATAGAAAAAATCGGGTTATGAATAGTCGGGTCCTCCTCTACCCCACTAACGTCTTGGAAGTTGTGTGTATAACCACCACACGTGCGATCCGCGCGCGGGATCTGTGTGATAACTGTTGCGCACGGGATCCCATGCGCCAAGCCGCGCGTTGCCAACCGGCAGCGCCGACTGGCCACGCAAGGCCGGCCGCCTTCCTCGGCCACCCAAGAATGGGCGGCCTCGACCGCGACTGACCCCGCAGGGGCCGGTTGCCCTCTCCACCGAGGCCGCCCGGGGCGGCCCTGGCCTCGGTCAGCCCCGCGATGGCCGGTCTCCCTCTCTGTCGAGGGCGTCTGGGTGGTCCTGGACGCGGCCGACCCCGCAAGGGCCGGATGCACCAAGGCCGCCCGGAGCGGCCGGCCCCTCCTGACCTCCCGCCGCGCATAGGAGAGGCAGTTGCCGCCGCCATCGGTCTTGGGCCGCTGTCCTGCGTGGGCGGGTCATTTTTTGGCCCGAGGGTAGGATCGTCATTTTCCTAAAAATGACGATCTGTGTACCCTGAATCAGGCTCTCCCATTGGCCGGCTCGATAGTTATGAGGCAAAAATTACCTAACTGGCCATGTAGAAATCTATAAATATATCAGTTTTTACTTCATTTGGATTCTTCTTCTGGTTCGGGAAATTCTCTAACTATTTTCTCTCTCTCACTATACACTCTCTCCTCACTCTCCTTCTCTCTGCAGGACTTCCACCCAAGATTGCCGCATCAGAACTCTGTAATAGTCCAAGGAGACAAATGAAGTGAAGTCTGCTTGGTGGCGCAACGGGCGGTCAGAGGCGTGCAGGCACGCGATCGACGCACAGAATCACTCATTGTTGGCACGGCCGAAAATCCAGAGGCAGGACTACTTGCCGCCTCCATGCCAGCAAAATTCGGAAGACCAAGTCTCGTCCGCTTCCCAGAGAGCAAGGGAAGTAGCACCATGAGGAGGGCATGGAGGCCCGTCAGATTTAGAACTGTCTCACTCTCATTGCCCCAAGTGTAATGAGGAGCGGCTTGTCGGCTTGTCACCCTCTCCTTTGCTCAAAAAACCCCATAATAAACTCTGTGATTGTGGAATTTAGACTGGCACCGTACCGACCACATTGTTTTTCATCATGATTGTGAGTTTTCCACGTAATCAAGTCTTCGTCTCACTACCATGTGGATCTTTGATTGTTGCATGCTCAACCGCTCAGCGGACTAAGACAGTTTAGAAGGACCGGTCTATCAAAAGCCTCGAGCGATCCACAACAACATTTCAAAACGACAATTGTAATTTTTTTTACTGACTAATTGTTATTCCAAAATACATCATATAGTTATTTAAAATGACGGTAAAAATCAACATTTTAAGAACCAGACCGGACATCGAACCGGTGGAGTGAAAGGTTCAAGGTTCAACCGATTGAACCGTGATGTCACTAACAAAAATTATAATTTGTAAATCATACTCTGATGTGGAAGAAATTTGAGTTGTACATGTTGCCATAAAACTTGAGAGGGTTCAATATATAGATCATAGAATTATTTTGATCACAAATGCGCTCAAAGAAGAGAGAGACAAAGAAGATGTTGCAGGATGGAGACCGGGCGGTCTGTTGTTGTTCGGAGACCGGGCGGTCTGGCGGTTTCTCCTAGCCGGTCTGTGTGCTGGGCTGTTGCAGTTTGGTGTCCCAGCGGTCAGGCGGCTTGTCTCAGATGACTTGGAGACCGGGCGGTCTAGCGGTCTCCTGTAGCGACTTGTTCTATGAGTTACTTGTTCTCTCATCCCGGTTGTGCTCGGGCGGTTAGCCGGTTTGTCTAACCGCACAGCTTGTCCGGTTTGTCTTTTTGTAAAGCTGCATATACTTGTAAATTTTTAGTCCCACATTGCTTATTTGTAATCTCTCTCATCTCCTTCATTCTATAAAAGGGAGGCTATATCATTGTAATTGATACCTTTTTCAGATAATAAAGTTTCTGTTAAACCACTTCCGGCTTGTTTTTGTTCCACTTCCAGTTTGTTTTTGTTCGTTTCTAACATGGTATCAGAGGAAACGATCTTTTCCTCCTGATTCATCCTCTTCTTCTGTTCGCGCGGGCTACCTTTTAGCCGCTCGACTTCTTTCCCTCAGCTTGGTTCTACGGCTTGGCCGTGGCTTTTCCTACTCTGACCGTTGCCCTGTTCGTGCGACTTGTTTCTGCTTTCCGCGACCTGTCTTCGCGGCTTGCCTTGCTCTTCTGACCGCTGCCCTGTTCGCGCGGCTTGTTTCTCCTTGCCTCTCTTCTCTAGATGATCATCTTTGTTGCCGCGACATGTCATTAAGTCGTCGCGACCTGTTTTCCTTCTAGCCGCTCCTGCTTACTCGTCGTTGCGGCCTCTCTTTTGCCATCCGACTTATTTTCTCCTGCCTGCGGCCTTCCTAACCGCGCGGCCTGACTCTATTTGCCCGGCTTGCGACTTGTTGTTGTTGTCGCTGCTTCCTGTTCTCTCGTCGTCTCTCTTCAATGGATTCCACCTCCAAGCTATCCGCCTTGGTGATCACCTCTTCTGGTAGTGCCCGCGCTGTTACTCGTGGACGCTGGTTGATCGACTCTGGTGCTACAAACCATATAACAAGCAATCCTCAGTTTTTCTCTTATCTCGAAACACATGATCGGTTGCCCCCGGTCATAGTTGCTGATGGCTCTCCCTCCCCGGTCAATGGGGCGGGCATGGTTCAAGTCACTCCTTCTATTTGCCTGGCAGATACCCTCTATGTGCCTAAATTTCCTTGCAATTTATTATCGGTTACTTCTTTATGCAAGCAACTACAATGCTCAGTCAGATTCACTCCTACTTCTTGTTCTTTTCAGGATCTGGACTCCCAACGGACGATTGCTACTGGGACTGAGAGCGGCAGACTCTACTTCCTCGAAAACGTCTCTGCTCTATCCGCCTTCTCCTCCTCCTCTACAGATCTTCTCCAGTGGCATCTTCGCCTTGGTCATGCTCCTCCCTGGCTTCTTCGCCAACTTCTGCTCCACCTCCCTCCGCATCATCCTCCTCTTAATTGTGACGCCTGTCAACTTGACAAGCATCACCGCTCCTCCTTTCCTCCAAAGCAAGATCGTGGTTCTACCCGTCCGTTTGATCTTGTTCACTCTGACATCTGGGGTCCTACTCCTACCTTTACCATTGGTCGGGGTAGTTCCTATTTTGTTACTTTCATTGATGATTTTTCTCGCTGTACTTGGGTATATCTCTTACGCGACCGCTCTGAACTTTTTGATGTATGGACATCCTTTTATCATTCCATTCAGACTCAGTTTGATGTCTCCATTAAAATCTTACGCTCGGATAATGCAAAAGAATATCTCAGTCAAGCTTTTTTCTTCTTTCTGCACGCAACATGGGATTATTCATCAAACCAGTTGCGTTTACACCTCCCAACAAACTGGAGTAGCGGAACGCAAAAACCGTCACCTCCTTGATGTCGCTCACACTCTGCTCACGTAAATACATGTCCCTCGCTCCTACTGGGGCTATGTGTTTTCATCGCTTGCTATCTCATCAATCGCATTCCCTCCACCGTTCTCCGTGGTCAAACTCTTTTCTCCATTCTCTATCTGGGCAAAGAACCCTTTCATCTTCCTCTACGTATCTTTGGCTGCACAGCCTTTGTACATGCTCCCTCTGCCACCCGCGACAAACTCTCCCCGCGGTCCACTAAATGTGTCTTTCTGGGGTACTCTCCCACTCAGAAAGGCTATTGTTGCTTTGACCCCGTTACCCGCAAGCAATTTGTCTCTGCGGATGTCACCTTCTTTGAAAATGCTTCTTACTTCTCTTCCACTTCCTCCTCTACTCCTGCTGATCCTACCTCTCACCACAACCCCCCCCCCCCATTCTCTCTGCTCCTCCTACTGTTCCGCCACCACCATCTCCACCATCTCCCCTCTCTCCACCCTCTACCACCTCTTCTCCACCATCTCCCTCCTCTTCTCCGCTGTCGCACTCTCCTCCCGGGCCAGCTCTCTCCGCCACGGATGCTCCGGTTGCTGAGGAACCTACCGACCTGGATCTACCCATAGCTCTTCGCAAAGGGGTGCGGACGTGTACCCAGCACCCGCTGGCTGCTGTTGTTTCATATGATCGTCTGACTCCTTCTCGCAGGGCATTTGCACTGGCTATCTCTGATACTACCACTCCCCGCACCTACCAGGAAGCTCTCACTATTCCTCATTGGAAGATTGCTATGGATAAGGAAATTGCAACCCTCACTGAACGAAGGACCTAGACCCTGGTTCCCCCACCTTTGGGCACGGATGTTGTTGGCTGCCATTGGGTCTTTGTTGTGAAATTTTGTCCCGATGGTAGCGTGGATCGCTACAAGGCCCGCCTGGTGGCCAAAGGTTTCACTCAGACATATGGTGTTGATTACTTCGATACTTTCTCTCCTGTGGCTCGTCTCAGCACCATTCAGATCCTTCTCTCTGTCGCTGTCAACAGGGATTGACCCATTTCGCAGCTGGATGTTAAGAATATTTTCCTCTACGGTGATCTGCAGGAAGATGTTTACATGGAGCAACCTCCTGGGTATGTTGCTCAGGGGGAGACACAAGTATGCCGACTAAAGAATGCTATCTATGGCCTCAAGCAGAGTCTTCGTGCCTGGTTTGACAATTTCAGTGGCATTGTTGCGGCCATTGGTTTTACGAGAAGCTCCGCAGATCACTTCTTATTTGTTCAGAAAACTGCCTCTGGTCTGGTTGTTCTTGCGGTTTATGTTGATGACATTCTTCTTACTGACGATGATCAGGATGAGGTATTGTTGACAAAGAAACACCTTCGTCAACACCTGGTCACAAAGGATATGAGGTCCCCGAAATACTTTCTGGGGATTGAAATATCTAGGAAGCTCAACTCTATGGTCCTTTCCCAACGGAAGTATGCTCTTGATCTTTTAAAGGAGGCAGGATTGACTGGTGCTAAACCTGCCCGTTGTCCTATGGCTGCTGGAGAAGACAAAACTTGGACAGATGACTCGCCTCTTCTATCCGATCTTACGAGGTACCAGCGTCTGGTGGGCAAGCTCATTTATCTCACGGTAACCAGGCCCGACATCGCTTATGCGGTTGGCAAGGTGAGCCAGTTCATGCAAGCTCCTAGGGAGTGTCATCTACAATCTGCCCTAAGGATATTAGCGTATATTAAAGCAGCACCAGGGAAAGGACTCCTCTTTCAGAAGAATTGTCACTTAAGGGTTGAGGCGTACTCTGATTCAAGTTATGCTGATGACAAAGGGGACCGCAAATCTGAAAGAAATTGTACCTAATCACCTAGAGGGGGGGAGGGTGAATAGGTGACTTAATCTTTTTAAACTTTTAGGCAGATTATATCACTGATTTCACAGAACTATAAACAGCATACACAGCATCAATCACATACACAGAGTACACACAGTTTTATAGTGGTTCCCCAAGGTCTGGGTACATCCACTTTCCCCGTTCGCCTATCTAGTAGTGTATTAGATTCGGCCAAACTCCTCCACTATTCCTCAGATCCTCAGATCTTACACTCAGAACCCCAACTAGGTTCCTACAGCTCAGAGTGATCCCACTCCTACAACTCAGGCTCAATAGCCCTACCACTCAGTTTTTACAAAGACCTACACTCAGCCACAAGGCCTACACTCAGAGAAATGAATCTCCTACACTCATGCACACAGGCCCTACCACTCAGCCTTTATAATTTCAGGCTTACAACTCAGATCCCTAAGGATCCTACAAGAAATTAAAAATGTAAAGTATAAACCTACAACTCAGAATACGAGAGAAGAGTTGACAGGTTTCTTGATGAGTTCTTGGAAGAACTCTGCTGAGATCAACCTCCCTTGGCTTCCTTCAAAGCTTATTGAATGTAGAACACAGTAGGGTTGATTCTCTATGCAGCTAATCTTCAATCACTGCAACTTAAGATTCAGATCTCAATCTGAACCCTTCTTTACAGCCTGGTTCAACAGCTGTCTTCTTGGAAGGAGTTCTCTCTCTCCAACTTCTTAGATCTTCACTTGAATTGATTCCTCAATGAATTGCTTGATCACCTTTTCAATCCTCTTCTTTTGTTGACAGAATAAGCCTATATATAGGCCTTCTTCATGGTGACCGGCTGATCCGGTTCCTAACAGCTTTCTGACATCTCTGACAGTTGCAGTAGACCGGCTGGAATGGCAGCTGTCAAGTCATCCAGTCACTTCTTGAATTTTCTGTAACTGTCTGAAAGTGTCGAGACAGTCAATCTTTAAGTGTCGACACCAATAGACTAAGTGTCGACACAAGTTGACTAAGTGTCGACACTAGCCTTCAAGCTGTCGACACAACTCCTTATGTTGTAGAATCTGCTTCTCGACACTACTTCTTTAACATGTGTCAACACTGATATTGTGTGTCGATATAACTCCTTGTTCTTTAGTACTTAGTTGAATTCTTGTAAGTGTCGACACAACTCCTTTGTGTCGACACATCTTCTTGTGTTGATACTTGCTAAGTGTCGACACATCTTCTTGGTGTCGACACATTCCTTCTGTGTTGATACTTGCTGAGTGTCGACACATTTTCTTAGTGTCTACACTTGTACTTAGACTTCATTGAAATTTGCTGAGCGTCGACACAACCTCCTAGTGTCGACACTTTCTTCATATGTTGAGACTTTTGCTGTGTGTCGACACTGATCCTTTGTGTCGACACATTCTTCATGTGTTGAGACTTTGGCTGAGTGTCGACACATCTCCTTTGTGTCGACACTTGTACTTAGAATTTGTTGAACTTTTGCTGAGTGTCGACACAGCCTCCAAGTGTCGACACTTTCTGATGTCGACAAAGTTCCTCTGGGTGTCGACACTGCTTTTAAGTGTCGACACTGTTTCTCTGGACATTTTTTCATTGAGTGTCGACACAGCCTGTATGTGTCGACACTTTCCTTCTGGTGTCGACTCTGAATTCCTGGTGTCGACACAATTACTCCAAGTGTCGACACTGCTTCTCTGAGTGTCGACACAAGTCTTCTTAAGTGTCGACACTTTCCTTCTAGGTGTCGACACATGGACTTAGAAACTTTTCAGCTTTCCCTACAAATACTTAACCTGCACAACTAAACTCAAAATACATCAAATATATTTTGATGTATATCATTGAGTAGGGTGATGCTTTTTCAAATCAGGTACATATTTTCCAATGTACCCAACAATCTCCCCCTATTTGGAGAAGTCATAACCCTTAGTCAATGATATACACCATACATAACAAAATCACAGTATGATGTAAAACAGGATTATATAACAGGGTAAGTACATAAACATGTATTAAATAAAACATGTATACACAAATATCTCAGAACAATAATGTAATAAATTTAACACATATCACATAGTTCTAAGAACTTCAACATTTTCATTATCCAAAAGTTTACAGAGAGTGTAAAATTAAATGATTACAACTGTAAACTAAAGAAAAATTCTATCCTATTGCTGCTCAGGCTCCTTGATCACAATGCCCTTTCCTGATTGTATCTTTGCTTGGACAGGGGCTTCAGCATCTTCAGCAGCAACAGGCTTCTTTCCATTAAGATCCTTCTTTGTCAATTCTTCAGCTTTGATCTTCTGCCTTTCAAAGTAATGATAAGGCTTTGGAAAGTACTTGCTAGGCTCCTGGGCAGTAGGAGGTAGCTTTCCCATCTTAGCCTTTCTTCTATATTGCACAATTGCCTCTTGCCTGGTCTCATGCTTCCTCCACTTCAGTTCAGAATACCACTTGTTTCTATCCTGGATATTGTCTTTGGCAGCCTTCCATGCAGTCAAGATAATATTCCTGGAAGTGGGGCTCCACTGTTCAAAATCAGGCCTCAATTCAGCTTGCTCCCTGAATCTCTTTTTAGATAATTAGGCTTCTTGTTCTTTCTGCAAAGCCTCTTGTTCTTTCAGTATAGCCTCAGGCGCTGGCTGAACCACTTTCTCTATGATGACCTTCTGATTTCCCTCAGGAGGGCTATACATTGATTGTATGTCTTGATGTATTATATCAAAATCTGGTGGATGGTATATTACTTGAGCCACTTCAGCTTGCTCCCCTCCAAGATATGCAGGATTAATTCCAGACTCTACAACATTATCATCATCACATAATGGAGGATATCCAAGGGTGGTTCTGATGGAATTTGAAATCCATTTTGCATGATCAGAGCTGGCTTTGACTAACACCCTCTCCCCCTTTATGACTTCTCTTTTAATGTGATCTCTTAGATCATCTTTCTGGAATCTTATCTGGGCATTTAGATAGTTTACTTCATCCTTGTAGAAAGGTTTCAACCTTTGGAGCTTTTCAGTTAGGAGCTTCTGAGAATCCTGAAGTGCAGTAGTAACAACAGTTAGGATCTCTTGCAATGCTTTGTCAAATTCTTCTTTAGCAGTGGTCAGGGTTGCATTCTGGGCAGTTGCTATATTCTTTAGTTCAGTTACAATGGCGTTGTGGGAAGCTGTCAAATTATCATTCATCCTTATTTGATTCTCCAGAACATAGCCTTGCTTCACTTCAAGTTCTTCAAGTTTTGTCTTTAGTTTCTCTTGATGTGTGGCCAAATAAACTACTGCATTTCCTCCCTTATGGAAGCAGTCAGTCATCTCTTTCTTGTTCAGATTCATTTCAAACCTGATTGACTTGATGTGTTGGGCCAGATCAAATTGCAGTGACTTATGCCCCTCATCCACATACTTTTCCAGAGCTTGCTTTTGCTCATCCAGCTTAATCTGTATAGCCACCATCAAATAACTGTAATCTGTAGATGGGGCAGGCTGTGGTGCAGGCTGTGGTGCTATTGTTTGTAAAGTTTTCTTATAATTCTGGCTCCTTCTCTTAAAGATTTGAAATTTCCTCTTCTTGGCTCTTGCAGCCTCTTCATCTTCAGAAGTAGATGTGCTTGCAATATCAACCCTGTCCTTAGGGCTTGAAGGTAAATCCTTGTCAGTTCTAGGAACCGGCTCAGAATCCTTTGGCTTCTCAGTCTCTGTGCCTACAGTTTTCTCTATATTCTCCACTTGCTCCCCATCAATAATGACTTTCTCCCTCTCAGCAGCAGCACTTTCTTTCTCAAAGTCTGTTTGGAGAAGGTCAGGGAACAATTCTTCTAAGGTAAATTCCTGTTGATGATGGGGTGGAGAATCTCTAAGCTCATCAACCACTTTATCTGCAACAGATGTGTCCTCCATGACAACATCTTGGGGTTGGCTATGTGTCTGTGTTTGCTGATTAACATTAGGTAATGAATCAGACAAAACATCATCCTCAATAGGGTAATCTAATTTATTAATTTCAGTTATTACCTCAAGGAATGTGTGGGTAGCTTGTTCACTTTCTAGTGGAGTTGACTCTTCCACAAGTAGAGGCTCCCCTGGATTGAATCCTGGTGAATTGGGCTAGCCTGTGGTAGTTCCCCCTGTCTCTCTGCATCATCTTGTCTTGCTGGAGATTGTCCAGCATTTCCATTGTCTTCCTCATCTGGAGTGAACACTACATGCTCTTCAGAGCTGCTGGATGATTCTTGAGCCACAGGGGCTGTCTTCTTCTTCTTCTTCAGGGGTGTTTCCTTCTCAGGAGTTGACAATTCCTTGGTCAAGACTTTATCCCACCTAGAGAAGATTCTCAAATCCATTCTCCTCATATGGTTAATCTTAGTTCCAGCTGCTTGACTCATGACCTCTGGTATACTACCAGCCAGGTAAAGACTTAGAATCCTACCCAAATTGGGCTTCTTCATGCTCTCTTTTATTTTCTCAAACATAACTGCAGCCCAATCAGTATTTAGTTTGAATATTATCCTTGTCATGAGGCTAAACATGTGAGCTGAGATTCTGTCATGACCTCCAGGCTTGCTCAGGATGACTTTGCCAACAATTTCAGATAGAAATTTGCCTTGCATGTTCATTCCCTTCCTGTTGAAAACAGATCCAATTCTCATTGTGGAGTCCAATCCACACCATGTTAGTGCTTCTCTTGTCTTAGAAGCAGAAACATCTTCTTCTTACTTAGTCCTAGGTAGTTGAAGTACCTTTCTCAGACTCTTAGGAGAGACCTTCACCTTTTCTCCATGAACTCTTGACTTAATCTTTAGTCCTGATTCATCTAGTTTTGCTGCACTCAGAAACTCCAGGACCTTCTTCTTCCAGATCTTGATCGGCTATGAAACAAGAAATTCTAACCCAGTCTCTGCGATTAGGGTTATCACGCCTTTGATATCTGGTTCCGCGTCATCAAAAGCGTGTCGCATGAGTTCATATCCCTCATTCACATTCTCTTCGAGCTTGGGCGCCATTAAGGTTTGAAGAAATTTGAATCTAGAGAAGAGAGATGTCGACACACAAGTTTGGTCTCGAAACTTTGGTGAGCGTGTCGACAGACAATGGTGAAAACCTATTTATACCTTTCTAGAATCGAAAATGAAAGGGCGCGTCAAAATACTCAAATTGTATCGACACTATTGATAAGTGTCGACACAGACTTATAATGTCTCAAAAACTATGTGTCGACACAAGTATAGTCGACAGAATATATGTGTCGACACTTGTTTATGTGTCGACACCACTTTGCTCGACACTTAGTCGAGACTTTACTAGACTAATTCTGTGTAAAGTCTAAGTGTCGACACCACCTTGGATGTGTCGACACATACTCTGTATGTGTTGACACTAATTCTCTGAAGTGTCGACACAGACATCCTAGATGTGTCGACACCTTTTCTCTGAAGTGTCGACACCAATTCTCTGTGTCGACACAGACAACTCTGTGTGTCGACACCTTTTTACTTAGCCAATATTGAAAACTTATTCTAAGTTTATCATCCCTAATTCAATTTTGAACCTATTGAATTTGGTTTCATCTAAGGGCTTAGTATACATGTCAGCTAGTTGATTATCTGTAGTAATATACTCTAGTGAAATATCTCCTTTTTCCACATGTTCTATTAGAAAATGGTATTTTATTTCTATGTGCTTAGTCCTACTATGGGAGACAGGATTGTTTGCAATAGAAATAGCACTAGTAGAATCACAAAATAGAGGTGTTCTACTTACTTGTATACCATAGTCTTCTAGCTGATGTTGAATCCAAAGAAGTTGAGCACAGCAACTTCCTACAGCCACATACTCTGATTCTGCTGTGGAGATAGCCACACTTGTTTGCTTCTTGCTACTCCATGATATCAGTCTTCCACCTAGGAATTGACAGGTACCAGTTGTACTTTTCCTATCTTCCTTGCAGCCTGCAAAAACTGCATCTGCATAACCTGTCAGTTCAAAGTCTTCATTCCTAGGGTACCAAAGGCCTAGATAAGGAGTGCCCTTTAGATATCTCAGAATTCTTTTGACTGCTGTCAAATGAGATTCTTTAGGGCAAGCTTGGTACCTAGCACAGACACATGTAGCATACATGATATCTGGTCTACTTGCAGTCAAATACAATAGGGAGCCAACTATCCCTCTATACAAAGTCTCATCTACAGGTTTTCCTGCGTCATCTTTGCTAAGAGACATACTTGACCCCATAGGAGTTTTCATGGTACTGGATGATTCCATACCATACTTCCTTATCAATTGTAGAGTGAACTTAGACTGGCATATAGATAAACCATTCTCAGTCTATCTAACTTGGAGACCCAAGAAGAACTTAAGTTCCCCCATACTGCTCATTTCAAATTATCCTTGCATTAGTTTTGCAAACTTTTTGCAAAGACTACTTTCAGTAGACCCAAATATGATGTCATCTACATATATTTGGACTAGTATGATCTTGCCTCTGGATTCCCTAAGGAATAGAGTCTTGTCTATTTTCCCCCTTGTGAATTTATTCTCAATGAGGAAACTAGACAGGGTTTCATACCAAGCCCTAGGGGCTTGTTTTAACCCATACAAAGCCTTCCTAAGTCTATAGACATAATTAGGTTTAGTAGAATCAACAAAATCTGATGGCTGTTCCACATAGACTTCTTCCTTCAGATTACTATTCAGAAAGGCTGACTTAACATCCATTTGGTATACTTTAAACCCTTGATAGGTTGCATAGGCCAAGAACATTCTTATTGCCTCAAGTCTGGCTACTGGAGCAAAGGTTTGATCAAAGTCAATACCTTCTTCTTGCCTATAACCTTTTGCAACCAGTCTTGCTTTGTTCTTTATAATCACTCCATGTTCATCCATCTTATTCCTAAAGATCCACTTAGTTCCAATTATGTTGTGATCTTTAGTTTTAGGAACAAGCTTCCAGACATTGCATCTCTTGAACTGATTCAGCTCCTCTTGTATTGCCTCAATCCAATGAGGGTCTAGGATAGCTTCTTCAAATCTCTTTGGCTCTACTTGGGATAAAAAGCTGGAGTAGAGTACTGAACTTAGATTTCTGCTCCTTGTTTGTACCCCTTGACTTAGATCACCAATAATTTGATTGGCTGGATGATCTTTTAGGTGTCTATTTGCTGGAGGTAGCCTGTCTTCAGGTTGAACTCCTTCAGCTTCTTCAACTTGTTGCACTCCTTGGTCTTCTTCTGCATCAGGTGCATCTAATACTCCCCCTGAACAGCAGCCACTATCATCTACATGCTGACTTGCAGTAGATCCTTCTTCAATAGTAAGCTTGTCTATCTTCTTAGTCACACATGTGGAGCTGCAAATACTTCTAGACAAATCATTATTAATGAGTCTAGCTTCATCAAATACTACATGTACTGACTCCTCTACAACTTGAGTAGTCAAGTTGTAGACCCTATAAGCCTTACTGTTGTTGCTGTACCCAACAAAAATCCCCTCTTGGGATTTGGCAGCAAACTTGGTTAAGTAAGACTTACCATTGTTAAGTATATAACATTTACAACCAAAGATCCTGAAATAGGATATGTTTGATTTTCTACCTTTCACAATCTCATAGGGGGTCTTGTTGTGACTTTTGGTGATAGTAGCCCTATTAATTACATGGCATGCAGTGTTTACTGCCTCAGCCCAGAAATATTATGGGAGAGATGTGTCACTTAATAGGGTTCTACCAGCCTCAATCAAGGTTCTATTTTTCCTCTCAGCAATGTCATTTTGCTGAGGTGTTCTTGGTGAAGAAAATTCTTGAAATATACCAAATTCTTCACATAGCTTTGTCATACTATCAGACTGGAATTCAGTACCATGGTCACTTCTTATTTTGACCACTGTACTGTCTAACTCATTCTGAATTTGTTTGACAAAACTATAGAAGATACTAGGTGTTTCAGATTTCTATCTAAGGAAGAACACCTAGGAAAACCTTGAGTAGTCATCTACAACTACAAATGTGTATACCTTCCTACCTAGGCTGTGAACTGGCATAGGACCAAAAAGATCCATATGCAAGAGGTATAAACACCTCACAACATCTTTGTTCTCAATGTTATTAAAGGTGGATCTAGTCTGCTTGCCCTTTTGACAAGCTGATCATATCCCATCTTTAATACACTTAACCTGAGGACCATTCCTCACTAACTCTTTGATATAGAGTTGGCCAATTGTCTTGTAGTTAAGATGAGCTAGCCTCTTGTGCCATTTGACACAATGAGAGACTTTCTCATCAGCTACAAGACACACTGAAGAACCAATGTTCTCATACATAATGTCTAGACAATAGACATTTCTCTTCCTATAACCAGTCAGAATGATCTCTTGATCATTTGATCTCCTGATATGACAACCATCTTTGACAAATGAGATGTCATATCCTAAATCACTCAGCTGACTTATACTAATGAGGTTGTGTTTCAAACCTTTAGCATAAGCCACTTGAGTAATTGTTATAAAGTTGCTAGAAATATTACCAAAATCTTTGATGATTTCTTTTTCGGAACCACCAAAGGTGACTTTAGGACCATCCTTGATTGGTGTGTAGTCCTTTAGTAATCCCCTAGTTCCAGTCATGTGCCTGGAACATCCACTGTCCAAGTACCATATTGGGGCATGGTCACTTGGACTCACTTGCAAAACAGATTAGTTAACCTTAGAACCCAAATAATTCTTGGGTCCTTGGTGCTGGTTAGTTTGCCTCTTAACAAAACTACCTATAGCTTTTCTAGAAAGCAGATTGCTACTCACTTTGGCACTTGCATTGTGCCAATAGTCTATGGCAAAGTGGCCTACCTTGCCACAACACCAACACTCAAATCTGTTGTACCTTTGCTTAGGTACAACTCTAGCTGTTTTATCTACAGTAGGCTCATTGTTGAGTACTGGGGCTTTGCCCTTAGACTTGGACTTTACAGTCCTAGCAGGTTGTGTAAACTCTAATCTAGTTTTACCCTTTTGATGTACAAATTCATCTATCAAAGGTAAAATAGATTTTGGTTTAGAAAACCTTGCAACTATATCTCTCTCCTTCTGAAGACTAATCTCCAGATTTCTGATTTGATCATTCTTGAATGTTATAGTCCCCATCTGAATAATAGTTATGTTCTTCAGCCTGGCTATTTCATTTAGTTTTTGATCAATCAACTTATCAAAATCTGTTGCAGCCACTTTGAGATTGACAATCTCCTTAGCCTGACTCTTGGTCAAGGATTTGCTTTTCTTCAAAGCTTGCAACACTACTCTATATTCATCAATCAATTGATGAATATCTTCTTCAGATTCAGAAACACTCTCATCACTTGATGATGATGTATCTGAACCTGACTCAGTACTAGAAATTGAATCAGCAAAATAATTTAGTACCTGATTAGGTCCAGGCTGCTCCTGTATTTTGTCACCTTCAGATAAGGCCATCAGTCCCTGGCACTGATTGTCCTCTTGCTCATATATAGAATTCATTAACTGGATGAACTCTTCTTCCTCTTCTTCAGCAAACAGTCCAATGTAAGCTTCAGCTTCTGAATCAGTTTCTGAAGAAGACATATCTGATAGACTTTTGTCCTTCTTAGCAATAAAGGACCTTTCCTTTTTCCCTTTGATTTGAGTCTTCTTCTTATCAGTTGACTTTTTCCTCTTCTCAGGACAGTCAGCAACAACATGTCCTTGTTTGTTACAACAATAACAAACTATCTTTGAAGATGTAGTTCTACTTGACTTGGACTTTCTCCTATCATTCTTTGATGACTTCTGTGAAGTGGATGACTTAGACCTCCAATGTTTTTTCTTTAGGAACTTCTGAAAATGTCTTGTGAAAGCTGCAAAGTCCTCATCACTCTCACTGCTTTCAGAATTCCTGCTTTCTGATTTATCTGACCCAGTCTCAGCCACTTTTGGAGGTGGAGACGGGGACTTACTTTTATATTTCTTGGTGGCTTCTGTCTTGAATGCCACTGCTCTTTCTTTATGCTCAATTCTTGTAGTCTTCTCCTCCTCCTTCCTTACCATTAGCTGCATTTCATAGGATAACAGCTTTCCAAACAATGTTGGAGGAGAAATATCTGCTAATTTGGCCATTTCCCTTATAACACAAATCTTGGTATCCCAGTCTTTAGTTAGAGATCTCAAGAAATTATCATTCAGCTCATAATTGCTGAATTCTCTTCCATAGGACATTAGCTCATTAACTTTCCTATAGAATTTCTTGTAGCACTCAGTTATGCTATCAGACTTTACTTGTCTGAAGCTCTCATATTCTTGGTTTAACAAAGACTTTCTGTCCTGTCTAACTTCTTTAGAGCCCTCCATGTACACTATCAGTGTGTCCCACATTTCCTTTGATGTTTTACAGTGAATCAAGTTCTGGAATGTGGCATCATCTATTGCACTCACAATAATATTCTGGGCCCTCTTATCCATGGTGGCCAGAATAATCTCATCTTTGGTCATCTCTGAAAAGTCCTTTGGAATTCTCTGATTTGCATCCAGGACTGATACTTTCATAGGCACATATGACCATTCTTTTACTGCGATATAGATTCTAGGGTCAGAGGCTTCCATAAATAGTCTAACCCTTTCTTTCCAGATGTCAAAAATCTCTTTTCTACAAATTGGCAACTTCATGGAGCCAAGTTCTTTGTGATTCTCTGTGGAACCTATTTTCTTGATTTTATTGATTCTGCACTTGATTATACTGAATCTGCCAACAGGATCTTGTACTCAGACAGTTATGTCCTTTTTGAGTAACCTGGCTTTGATACCACTTGAAAGAAATTGTACCTAATCACCTAGAGGGGGGGGTGAATAGGTGACTTAATCTTTTTAAACTTTTAGGCAGATTATATCACTGATTTCACAGAACTATAAACATCATACACAGCATCAATCACATACACAGAGTACACACAGTTTTATAGTGGTTCCCCAAGGTCTGGGTACATCCACTTTCCCCCTTCGCCTATCTAGTAGTGTACTAGATTCGGCCAAACTCCTCCACTATTCCTCAGATCCTCAGATCTTACACTCAGAACCCCAACCAGGTTCCTACAGCTGAGAGTGATCCCACTCCTACAACTCAGGCTCAACAGCCCTACCACTCAGTCTTCACAAAGACCTACACTCAGCCACAAGGCATACACTCAGAGAAATGAATCTCCTACACTCAGGCACACAAGCCCTACCAATCAGCCTTTATAATTTCAGGCTTACAACTCAGATCCCTAAGGATCCTACAAGAAATTAAAAATACAAAGTATAAACCTACAACTCAGAATACGAGAGAAGAGTTGACAGGTTTCTTGATGAGTTCTTGGAAGAACTCTGCTGAGATCAACCTCCCTTGGCTTCCTTCAAAGCTTCTTGAATGTAGAACACAATAGGGTTGATTCTCTATGTAGCTGATCTTCAATCACTGCAACTTAAGATTCAGATCTCAATCTGAACCCTTCTTTACAGCCTGGTTCAACAGCTGTCTTCTTGGAAGAAGCTCTCTCTCTCCAACTTCTTAGATCTTCACTTGAATTGATTCCTCAATGAATTGCTTGATCACCTTTTCAATCCTCTTCTTCTGTTGACAGAATAAGCCTATATATAGGCCTTCTTCATGGTGACCGGCTGATCCGGTTCCTAACAGCTTTCTGACATCTCTGACCGTTGCAGTAGACCGACTGGAATGGCAGCTGTCAAGTCATCCAGTCACTTCTTGAATTTTTTGTAACTGTCTGAAAGTGTCGAGACAGTCAGTCTTTAAGTGTCGACACCAATAGACTAAGTGTCGACACAAGTTGACTAAGTGTCGACACTAGTCTTCAAGGTGTCGACACAACTCCTTGTGTTGTAGAATCTGCTTCTCGACACTGCTTCTTCAACATGTGTCGACATTAATATTGTGTGTCGACACAACTCCTTGTTCTTTAGTACTTAGTTGAATTCTTGTAAGTGTCGACACAACTCCTTTGTGTCGACACATCTTCTTGTGTTGATACTTGCTAAGTGTCGACACATCTTCTTGGTGTCGACACATGCCTTCTGTGTTGATACTTGCTGAGTGTCGACACATTTTCTTAGTGTCGACACTTGTACTTAGACTTCATTGAAATTTGCTGAGTGTCGACACAGCCTCCTAGTGTCGACACTTTCTTCATATGTTGAGACTTTTGCTGTGTGTCGACACTGATCCTTTGTGTCGACACATTCTTCATGTGTTGAGACTTTGGCTGAGTGTCGACACATCTCCTTTGTGTCGACACTTGTACTTAGAATTTGTTGAACTTTTGCTGAGCGTCGACACAGCCTCCAAGTGTAGACACTTTCTAATGTCGACAAAGTTCCTCGGGGTGTCGACACTACTTTTAAGTGTCGACACTGTTTCTCTGGACATTTCTTCATTGAGTGTCGACACAGCCTGTATGTGTCGACACTTTCCTTCTGGTGTCGACTCTGCATTCCTAGTGTCGACACAATTACTCCAAGTGTCGACACTGCTTCTCTGAGTGTCGACACAAGTCTTCTTAAGTGTCGACACTTTCCTTCTGGGTGTCGGCACATGGACTGAGAAACTTTTCAGCTTTCCCTGCAAATACTTAACCTGCACAACTAAACTCAAAATACATCAAATATATTTTGATGTATATCATTGAGTAGGGTGATGCTTCTTCAAATCAGGTACATATTTTTCAATGTACCCAACAAAATCGACATCAGGTTTCTGCACGTTTGTTGGAGGCAATCTTGTGAGTTGGAAGAGCAAGAAACAGTCTGCGGTCTCCAGGTCTAGTGCAGAGGCGGAATATCGTAGTATGACGTCGACTACATGTGAGTTGAAATGGTTACAAGCTCTCATGCTTGACTTAGGAGATGTTTACAACTATTCTCTTCCTATGTTCTGTGACAACAATGCCGCGATATACATTTCCAAAAATCCGGTCTTCCATGAGAGAACAAAATACATAGAAGTCGACTGTCATTTTATTCGGGAAGAGATATTGAAGAAGCAGATTTGCACTCCGTTTGTTACTTCTGACAACGAGTTGGGAGACGTCTTCACCAAGCCGGTGTCCGCTTCCTTTTTCCACATCTGTGACAAGCTGGGCATGATTGATATCTATGCTCCAGCTTGAGGGGGGGTGTTGCTGTTCGGAGACCGGGCGGTCTGTTGCTGTTTGGAGACCGGGCGGTCTGGCGGTTTCTCCTAGCCGGTCTGTGTGCTGGGATGTTGCAGTTTGGTGTCCCAGTGGTCAGGCGGCTTGTCTCAGACGACTTGGAGACCGGGCGGTCTAGCGGTATCCTGTGACGACTTGTTCTCTAGGTTACTTGTTCTCTCATCCTGGTTGTGCTCGGGTGGTTAGCCGGTTTGTCTAACCGTACGGCTTGTCCGGTTTGTCTTTTTGTAAAGCCGCATATACTTGTAAATTTTTAGTCCCACATTACTTATTTGTAATATCTCTCATCTCCTCCATTCTATAAAAGGGAGGCTATACCATTGTAATTGATACCTTTTTCAGATAATAAAGTTTCTGTTAAACCACTTCCGGCTTGTTTTTGTTCCACTTCCGGTTTGTTTTTGTTCGTTTCTAACAGAAGATAAATCATAAATCAGAATGTGCAGTTCCATCATGTCTAATTCAGCCTGCAGGCCCTTCACGAAGGAGATGAGGAACATTATCTCTGAAATTGACGAAGACAAAAACATGGAGGAAGTAAGCAACATTATCTCTTGTTTTGTCAAGATCGGTGCTTGTCGTTGTGAGGAATAACAAACGTTGTGAGGAAGAAATCAAGAAAGTATCCAGACCGGTCGCTATAAGGAATACCCGTCGCCTGTCACTGTGACGAAGAAGCTTCCCCTCGCTTGTCGTTCGAAGGTCGGGGGGGGGGGAGTAACCATGGGCAGAACTAGCTTTGGGCACGGTAGGGCACGTACCCGACCAGTTTTTCGCTAAATTAGGTTTCATATCCTCATGCTCCCGATTCGGTCGCCGCTCCCGACTCCCGATCCCATCGCTGCTACTTGATCCGGCTCCCGATCCCGTCGCTAAACCTAGCAGGCTCCTGATCCCGTCCCGATCCCGTCGCTAAACCTACCAGGCTCCCGATCCTGTCCCGATCTAGTCGCTAACCCGTCCCGATCCCATCGCTAAATTAGGCTTCTTCTTCTGCTCCTCCTCCTCCTTAGATGCTTGCATTGCATATAATAGCTTAATACTCACTCCCCTTACATTGTAAGCTCTATTTCATTGTTGTTTACATATTAGTTATTGAGAATTCACCTCCGAAGTCAACAACCTACTTGGAACCACCAAAAGGTATGTGAAATAGCTTTAAATTTTCCACGGCTAATTGCTTTTGATGCCTTATTTGAAGTTGAATTGATCACCTTCTTTATACCCACTCCCGTTACATTGTAAGCTCTATTTCATTATTGTTTACATATTAGTTATTGAGAATTCACCTCCGAAGTCAACAATCTACTTGGAACCGCCAAAAGGTATGTGAAATAGCTTTAAATTTTCCACGTCTAATTGCTTTTGATGCCTTATTTGAAGTTTATTTGATCACCTTCTTTATTTTGTCCACTAGATTGTGTTATGAGTTGTTTTTATGATCTACTGCAGTAATTGTACACTAAATGATATTTACAATATTTTTTTTATTACACTTTAGATATTCAAAAAAATTGATTTCACATTCAATGAAACATTGTGCTGCTTGAAGTCAAGTCTCTTGTGAGTTTTAACATAATTTTCAAATTTTAGAAAGTTTTTTCTACCCATAAAGTCTCAACGTGTAACATTCTAAAGTAATTATCACTCTAAAGAAATAAACATGTAAAAGGAGAAATATCATGTTCAATTTGAATGGTCAAGATTTAAGGCCATCACAGGAAGATACAAGGCTCTAGAAGAAAAGAGAAAGAATGGACCAAACAGTTTATTCATCCTCAATTGGGGGTATTTACACTTGTACAATAAGCCAATTAACTCATGAAAGGAATAGTCATGGGATTAGAATTTTAGTGAAGAAATCTACCGTCCCCATTTGAGAGGAAACACACGTCAACATATTATTCCCATAAAATACTTATACCTAAAAATTATCCATCTAAGGTGACATATGAACGTGCCAAGAGTCCCAAGACACGATATCTAGTAGTGGTATCCCTATAAGTAACCAAACGGATGCTCCTCAATGATTCTGGATAGTCGAGATGCGAGAGCGAGTTATGAGCTTTCAATCCGTCTAAGTTTAACAAGAAAACCAATTCTTTTGTATTTTTGTGTTCAATTTTTTATTGTAATATTGTGTTCAATATTTTCCTTACAAAAATATTTTTGCAAAAAAGAAACATTTTCAGGAGCGCTGCCCCCCGAACCCCCCGAATTGACAGTACTTAGATTGTGCCAGTGCGACTTCAAAATCCTAGTTCCGCCGCTGGGAGTAACAGTGATTCAACAAAGCGATTTCGAGAGGAGGCAAATGTCATGAGGAAGAAATCAAGAAAGTACCCAAAGCCCGGGATCATCCGAAGGTGGTGGAGTAGCAGGCTAGCAACGATTCGCTGATTCTTCACATCGAGGAGGATAAAAAATGGTAGATCAGAAATAGGAATACAGAGTCTTAAATTAAGGTTAAATGAATCTTAAACCTAAGCTTGGGATCATCCTCATCCATTTGATTTAGATTTGAGGGCAAAATCCGAACCGTGCGGTTCTGTATTAACCGCTCAGTTTCCGATTAACCGGTTCGACTGCCAGGTTAACCGGTTCCCGGGCGGTTCTTTGCAAGACCGGTTTTAAAACCTGACCGGACCATCCTGTGAACCAGTCAGGGTTAAACTGGTTGGTCTAGTCCGGTTTTAAAAATGTTGGTAAAAACATCATAATTTGTATTGCATAATTTATTATGAAAAATATAAATTTAAGTAAATAAATATAATTTTTGCAAAAAAGCATCTAACCGCTCATGACTCCATCATAATCGAACAAATTTTTGGAATGAAACTAAAATAAATTTGAAGTATACAAATAGCCAATTTTCAAAAACCATTCCCAAACTAACCAGCTTTGTGCACAGAATTTGTTGGTTGGTTTTAGGATTTATGATTATTTAGGGATCATTTAGTGTACAATTGCGTGATCATTTAATCCCGCATTGATTTGAGCCTTTTCTAACAAGTTTGAGAGCCTATAAAAAGAATCATATGACAGTATAGATAACCACACAAATTCGGCTTGCAGTTTTTTACACAAGAATTTACTCTCTCTGCAGCCTACAAGCTTGCAATTTAATAATTTAAAAGTTTAGTTTATTTTGTATGATTTAATAGCAAACAATAAATAGATATTAATAAAAAAAATTCCTTTTTTAAATTTAGTGTTTTTGAGGTGTTATAATCATGTCTGGTGATATTGAATTTGAATTTGATGAGTGCGAAGTTTATCGACAACAAGAATTTGATATTGATCTAAATGGTATGGATGAAAACATCAGTGACGAGTCTCTTGATAATGATGATGATAAAAATATTTTTGAAACTCAAAATACAGTCACAAAAATCTTTGAACGTTCAATTCTGGTTGATTGTAATTAGGTTGATCGCATAATTGGTTATAATTCATTCATTCAATTTGCTAGAACAATAAAAGATTGAGCGATTGAAGAAGATTTTGATGAAAACATTCACAAGATAACCAAATCATGAACTTTATAGTACCTCGTAATTTACAAGTTGAAACTTTTTTTAGAACAAATGAGAGATGTACTGCACTATTAGAGCTTGATTTATACAAAATCATGTACAATTTAAAACTTTTCAGTCAAATTAGTACAAATTAGTCATAGAATGTTTAGATAACAATAATTCTAGCTGACCATGTCCATGAAAACTAGAGATTATTGTTTCCAAAAAACACGGAAGTGTTTGGTTGATTTCAAATTTTTTTGCTCATATATATATATATATATATATATATATATATATATATATATATATATATATATATATATATATCTGTACCATATTATAAAGAAATACTGAGTTCTGCAAATAGCATGAGTTCGAAATTCACAGAAAATATTTCGACCGTCCGATCTTGATGCATTATTCAGCAGTCGTCCGATCAAACCAATCCTCTCTCCAGATTTTTTTATAGGCTTTCTAAACCTACTTTAGGATAGTCCTAAACCTATGTGATTTTAAATTTGGGTTAACAAAATTAACTAATTGAATAGCAAAGGCCCGCCCGCAAGCCAACTAAAGCCCACTAAACGGATGACTTCAAACACACAAGCCCACAAGCCCACTAAACAGATGAGTTCAAAGACATAACACAAGAACCTATATTTAAACCCGCAGAGCTCAACCATTTAAGCAGTGTGAGACTAAACACCCGCCTGTTTTATACATATTAATATATTGAATTCAATAAATATCGCGAAAAAAAACCTGTAGCATCATGTACTACTAAACCGGATATTATTAATTATTATAATATCGCGCCACAGTACAGCGGGAAAAAACCTGTAGCACGTTAAAACCTGTAGACGCCCTTGGCTCTATGACCGTGATGTCACCCACTACAGGAGGGCAAACACTTATGAGTTCAAATATAATGGGAAGGTAGTCACGTTAAAACCCACGGCCCCAAAGGAACCCAATAGCCCGAGTACGGATACCACAATCCCAGTCGAGATGAAATTGGTAAGCCTAATGGGTAGGAGAAAATTTGAGAGGGACCCCTTTGTGGATGGGATTATTTATGCATTGGTTCTTTTGAATAATAATAAAGAAAATGGGGTTTTAGAAGATTTACCCAAAGAATTAAAAAAACTGCTGGAAGAGTATAAGGATGTCTACCCGGACGAGTTGCCCCCTACGTTGCCCCCTCTACGTGATATCCAACATGCCATTGACTTTATGTCGGGCGCCTCATTGCCTAATCAGCCCCATTATAGGTTGCACCCCGCAGCCCATGAGGGGCTCCAAGCCCAAATTTCGGATTTATTGGCGAAGGGGTTCATTAGGAACAGCAAGAGTACGTGTGCGGTACCGGCTTTGTTGGCTCCAAAAAAGGATGGTACGTGGCGTATGTGTGTAGACAGTAGAGCCATAAATAAGATCACTATCAAGTATAGGTTTCCCATCCCTAGATTGGACGATCTTTTGGATATGTTGTCTGGTGCCTCGATCTTCACGAAATTGGATTTGCGGAGTGGTTACCATCAGATTCGGATACGTGATGGGGATGAATGGAAAACTACATTTAAATCTAAGGACGGGCTCTACGAGTGGTTGGTCATGCCATTTGGGTTGTCAAATGCTCCAAGCACCTTCTCACGCATGATGACCCACGTATTCCAACCATACATGAGACGATTTGTGGTGGTGTACTTTGATGACATATTGATTTATAGCACCACTTTTGACTCACATGTGTCTCACCTACGGATTATTCTATCTACACTTCGGGACGAAAAATTATATTTAAATTTAAAGAAGTGTATATTTTATGTAAAGGAAGTGGAATTTTTGGCTACCTGGTTGGATCTGAGGGAATAAAGGTAGACCCCAGTAAGGTGAAAGCAATTCTGGAGTGGCCCGAACCCACAAGCTTGAGAGACGTTAGGAGTTTCCACGGGTTAGCCTCATTTTATAGACGATTTATTCGGGATTTTAGTACTATTATGGCTCCCGTGACGGAATGCATGAAAAGGGGTGAGTTTAAATGGACGCCAGCAGCTACCCAGGCATTCCAACACATTAAGAAGATGATGACTGAGGCTCCTATTTTGCGCTTACCAGATTTTAATAAAGTATTTGAATTGACATGTGACGCATCCGGAGTAGGAGTAGGAGGTGTCTTAAGCCAAGAGGGACACCCAATAAGTTATTTTAGCGAGAAATTGGCGGGTGCAAAACTTAATTATTCCAATTACGATAGAGAGTTCTATGCCATCATTAGATGCCTACACCAGTGGAGACACTACCTCCTTTTCAAGGAGTTCGTGATTCTCTCTGACCATGATGCACTTAGGCACATTAATGGGCAATCTAAAATCAGCCCCCGTCATGCAAAATGGGTATCTTATCTGCAAGAGTTTTCGTTCACCTTAAAACACCTTAAAGGCACTGAAAATCGTGTGGCCGACGCGCTTAGTAGAGTGACACTTTTATTGTTGATCATGGAAGTAAAGGTTGTCGGATTTGAGAGAATAAAGGATGAATATGCCATGTGTCCTGATTTTGGAGAAGCGTATCTAGCGGCACACGATGACTCACCAATGATAGTGTCAGCATATGTATTGAGAGACGGTTATTTATTTCAGCACGCTAAGCTATGTATTCCCCGTACCTCCCTACGCCATCACATAGTATGGGAACTACATAGTTGTACAACCCCGTGTCCGGCGAGCGGGTCCCGCCAGAGAGGTTGAGCAGAGCGGCAGAAGGGCTGGCCCGCTCCCGCCCATTTCAGGCGAGCGAGCCGGCAGACAAGCGAGTGGGTCGCACAAGGAATCCTCGGCCAAAGCAGATAAGCCCGGCGACCTGCGACTGGCGAGTCGATCAAGGTCGCGACGATCGCCGGCCAACCCGCACGCGACCTGGCTGCCGGTCCGCCCGCAGAAGACGGACGGCTCGCCCATATCGTCTCGCGCTCGCCCAGGGAGGATGGGCGAGCCGCGAGGCCAGGCCGCGCCCGCCTCCTGCGGGGAAACTAGAGGCGAGCTGACTCCCAGGGGTGCGAATAGCTACTCAGAACAGCGGAGCCCCGCTGTTGGCAGACCAGGTTGGACTGCGCCTAGCTATTCAGAACAGCGGAGTTTGGCTGTTGGCAGGCCCAACCAGGGGCTTTTTGGTATTTCCAGGTCAGTTCTTTTGGTTATTGACAGTTCAGATTCTGAAAATCTATAAATAAGACCCAAGGGGTACCTCAGAGGACACGCTTTCAGTGCCTCCTTGCTCTCATTCTCAAGTGTTCTCGGAGGGTACCTTAGCTCGGCTCTTGGCTAAGGAGGGGAAGCGCTCAGAGATCTTCCGGGTTTGTGGTGGGACCTCCCTGCCGAGCCCTTGGGTCTGTTTTCCCTTGTCTCTCTCGTTGTTTTTCTTGCAGGAGAAAAGTAGGCGCGAGACCACCCCTTCCCCAAGGGTAGAACTCCACAGGAGGCCGGGTTCCGGTTTCAACATTTTGGTGCGGTGAGCGTGGAAAGTGGTCAGTGCAGAAAAGCTTCGGCGAGCTCAATGACGGGAGGTCAAGGATCCGACAGGCAGAACTCGCCGCCCCCCCCCCCCCCCCCCCCCGCCTCTCGCAACAGTGGGAATGTTTGAAGACTTCAGGAACGAGGTGCTGGACCTCGTCAAGATCGCACTCGGCGTGCGGGCCGAGTGCTCGACTCCGGCAGCCCAGATCGCGGCCGCCCCCTCTTTAGGCGAAGACGCTCCTGGCAGGCGAGCCGGGAAGGAAGTGGCTGAGGAAGGCCGAGGGAGCGAGCTCTCGGGGCGCGAGCTCTTCCCCGGCTCGGCAGGCAGAGGTCGATTCGGCGATCTGGGCTCGCGGGACTCGCCGGCTCGCCCGGTGGTTGGAAGCAGTCCATTCAGCGAGCTGGTCTCTTCAGCACCAGTGCCAGAAGGGTTCAGGGAGCCCGAGATGACCTACTACACCGGGAAGGGAGACCCGGTTCAGCACGTCCAGTGGTTCGAGGACGTAGTCTCCATCCGTCAGATGTCGGACGGATTCAAGTGCCGTCTCTTCGCCATCACCCTCCGAGAGAAGGCAAGGGAGTGGTTCCACCAGCTGCCGGCTAGTTCCATTTATTGCTTCGAAGACTTGCGCCGGGGTTTCATGTTGAGGTTCACTACATCAAAGAAGAGGAAGAAGGAGTCTGAGTCCCTGTTCCACATAAAGCAGGGGGTGAACGAGACGTTGGGGAGCTACGTCGATCGGTTCCAGGAGGAGGTTACCCAAGTCCAGGAGATGCCGGGCCACAGTCTGATGATGGCCTTCACACTGGGCCTGCAGCAGGGTTTCTTCCGCATGGAGCTGAAGAGAATTCCCCCCTCTCCTACGAGGAGCTGATGGAAAGGGCGGCGAGAGAGGTCGACGGGGAGGCGTCGAACCCAGAATTTGCAAGGAAGTTGGCCAGGTGGGCGACTGAGGAGGAAAAGGAGTCGAAGGGAGGAAGAGGACAGGAAGAGAGGAGGGGGGAGCCCAGGCAGAGGGAGCAGAGGGAGCAGAGGCAGCTCCAAGGACAGCAGCCGGGGTGGGGGCGTCAGGAGCCCGACCGTAGGATATGCTGCAGACCAGAGTGGCAGGGGCAGGGGCCACAGAGGGGATACTACGGGAGGGGTCACTATCAGGGGAGGCAGGACCAGTTCCACCCACTAGGCTGGAGGCAGGGTCAGAGGCCGCGGCTCCCCGATCAGGAGGAGGCCATGGCCATAGCCCTGGGAGCAAGGAGGGGGGTCATGAGAAGGAGGAGAAGAGAGTTCAGGGTGGAGCTGCCCTACTGCGACTTCCATCAGGAAGAGGGGCACGCCACAGCCACATGCCCGGAGTTCTTGGAGATGAGAGGGAACAGGGATCGGCAGCAGCAGCAGAAGGAGGTGCGGCAGGAAGTGAGGATCGAGGAGGTCCTGCCTCGGGCGGAGGAGGATCGCTGTGAAGACCGGGTGGATGTGGGGACCCGAGGAGGGATCGGGGTGATCCACGGGGGAGTGGGGATTGAGGCTTCCCGCAAGGCAAGCCTCCACACCATGTATCGGCGGAGCGTCGCCTCTACATCCCAAACCCCGCCCCCGGAGGAGAGGATCACCTTCTCCAGAAGTGATATGCCGGACCACGAGGACCCGTTCTGTGATGCGCTGGTCATCAAGGCCGCCATCGAGAACTTCACTGTCTCTCGGATCCTCGTGGACAATGGGAGCTCCGTGAACGTCGTCTTCAAAAAGGCGTTTGACGCGATGCAGGTGGAGGCAAAAAGGGTGTTGGCCTCGGACGGGCCCTTGTTCGGGTTCTCGGGGGAAAGGAAGGAGGTGGAGGGAGGAGTCGGCCTCCATGTCACCCTGGGGGGGCAGTCCCGAAACTGCAAGTTCGTCATTGTGGACGCCCCCAGCAGCTACAGCGCAATCTTCGGGAGGCCCCTGATCAGCGCCTTCCGCTGCGTCCCCTCGTCTTTCCATCAGTGCCTGAAGTTCAACGCTGAGGGGGTGCAGGTCAGGGTTAGGGGAGACCCGAAGGTGGCGCGGGAATGCTACGTCACCGCGGTAAACACCATCTCTTGGCAAGAAGGAGCCGAGGAGATGGGACGGAGGATGGAGGAGGACTGCGCAGAGAAGGCGGAAGGAGGAGATATGGAGGAAGTGGCCGAAGTGAGGGCCGTAGGAGGAGAAATGGAGGTAGAGGTCCCCGTTCCGGAGGAAGGGGACGCCGAAGGATGGGGGGAGCAGTCCAGGCTGGAGGCCGCAGGGGAGGTGGTGGAACTGGAAGTGCTCACCCGCGGAGGTAGGGTGGAGAGGATCCGCGTCAGCGGGGGGCTGACCCCGGAGGACCAGGGCAGGATGCTGGAGTGCATCCAGAAGAACGTGGACATCTTCGCATGGAGCGCCGCGGAGATGCCGGGGGTTGACGCGGACGTGGCTTGCCACCGCCTCAACCTGGACCCGGGAACACGCCCCGTCCAACAAAAGAAGAGGTCCACGGCGGACAGGCTGGCGGAACCCATCAGGGAGGAGGTGGCGAAGCTTCTCAAGGTTGGCTTCGTGTCCGAAATCCAGTACCCCGGCTGGGTCTCCAACGTTGTGATGGTCAAAAAAGGAGACGGCCGCTGGCGATTGTGTATCGATTTTTCTCTTCTTAATAAAGCTTGTCCTAAGGACTGTTATCCTTTGCCTCGGATCGACGCGCTGGTTGACTCAGCCGTCGGCTTTTCTGTAATGAGTTTTTTAGATGCCTTTTCAGGTTACCACCAAATCAGGATGCGCCCCCCGGACATCAAGGATGTCTCATTCATCACAGGGGACGGCTGCTACTGCTACAAGATGATGCCATTTGGGCTGAAGAACGCCGGGGCCACCTACCAAAAAATGATGGACAGGGTCTTCAAGGAGCAAAGGGGGAGAAACTTGGAGGTCTACGTGGACGACCTCATGATCAAGAGCCGAGACGTGGACTCCCACCTCCGGGACCTGGAGGAGACGTTCGCCACCCTGCGCCGATACAAGATGCGGCTGAACCCCCTTAAGTGTGTTTTCGGGGCTAGCCGGGGGAAGTTCTTGGGGCATCTCCTCACCCCCGTGGGGGTCGAGCCGAATCCCGACAAGGTCAAGGCTATCCTGGAGTTGGGGTCCCCGCGGAATGCAAAGGAGGTCTAGCGGTTGACAGGGAAGCTAGCAGGACTGAGCCGCTTCCTGTCTCGGGCAGGGGAGAAGTGCTCCCCCTTCTTCAAAACGCTGAGGGGAGGCCAGAGGTTCGAATGGACTAAGGAATGCGAGAAGGCGTTCCAGGCCCTCAAGGCGCAGCTAACACAATCCCCGCTGCTCCAGGGGCCGAAGGAGGGTGAGGATCTGTTCTTATATCTCGGGGTCGGGGCGGAGGCTCTGAGCTCCGTCTTGGTTCGAGAAGAGGGGAAGAGACAGCTCCCTGTCTATTACGTCAGCCGGGTCCTGAGGAAGGCCGAGCTCCGGTATCCAATCTTGGAGAAACTTGCATTCGCCCTAATCATCTCGGCTCGGAGGCTACGACCTTACTCCCAGGCGCACTCGATCCGAGTGGTGACCGACCATCCTCTCCGCAACATCTTCGAGGGAGTGGAGCACTCAGGCCGGCTGGCCAAGTGGTCGGTGGAGCTAAGCGAGTTCGATGTCTCCTTCGTTCCGCGGCTCTCGATCAAAGCTCAGGCGATGGCCGACTTCCTGGCCGACTACGTGGTAGAAGTAGCAGAGGAGGAGCTCACCTGCCCGACTCCCTGGAAGGTGAGGGTGGATGGAGCCTCAGGAAGGCATTCACTCGGGATAGGGGTGGTTCTGGAGAGCCCCCAAGGGACTCAGATTGAGCAGATGGTGGTGGTACATTTCCCCATTACCAACAACCAGGCCGAGTACGAAGCAGTGATAGCGGGACTGCGCCTGGCCAGGGAGCTGGGGGTGCTGGATGTGGAGGTCCTAACCGACTCCTTGGTGGTGGCTTCCCAGATCAACGGAGAGTTCGAATCAAGGGAGCCCGCTCTGAAGTTATACTTGGTCAAAGTGAAGGGAGTCATAGGGACCTTCCAGACCTTCTCCATCCGGCACGTACCGAGGGGAGAGAATGACCATGCCGACCAGCTAGCAAAGCACGGCCCCCGGGTGGGGGGCACCATCACCGACCTTTTCCGCCCCTCCATCGAAGAACGGGAGCTCATGGAGATCGACCGGCAGCCTTCATGGATGGATCCAGTAATAGTTTTCCTCTCCACGGGAGAATATCCGGAGGGAGTGGACAAGAAGAAGCTGAGGCACAAGTCCGCTTACTACCTCCTTAAAGACAGGCAGCTGTATAGGAAGACCCTCTCCGGGATGCTGGCCCGCTGCGTGTCCGAGGGTGAGGCACCGAGGATCTTAGAAGAAGTCCACTCCGGAGAGTGTGGGAGTCATTCCGGGAGTCGGACCTTGGAAGGAAGGATAGTCAGGCAAGGGTATTTCTGGCCCACCCTGGGCCGGGACGCCGTAGAGTTCGCAAGGAGATGCCATAAGTGCCAGCTATTCGCCCCCTCCAGCTACAGCCGGCCCAACAACTCAAGAGTATCACGGCCCCTTGGCCTTTTGCAATCTGGGGAATGGATTTGGTTGGGCCGTTCCCCCAGGCCAGCGGCCAGCGAAGGTTCCTCCTAGTGATGATTGACTACTTCTCAAAGTGGATGGAGGTGAAGGCGTTGGCCAAGGTGACCTCCCAAGTGATCAGGAACTTTGTCTGGGGGGAGATCATCTGTCGCCATGGGCTGCCCCAAGCCATCGTCACCGATAACGGACCCCAGTTCGCCAGCGCCGAGTTCACCAGCTTCTGCGAGCAGCTCGGGATCGACCTCAGGTTCGCCTCGGTCCACCACCCCAGGAGCAACGGGCAGGTGGAGGCGGCGAACAAGATCATCGTCAACCTCCTCAAGAAGAAGGTGGAAAACTTAAAGGGGAGCTGGGTGGAGCAGCTCCCCGCTGTTCTTTGGGCCCTTAGAACCACCCCTAACACGGCCACAGGGGAGACCCCCTTCAAGCTCTCCCATGGATGCGAGGCGGTGCTCCCCATATGTTGAAGTTGGTGACCGGGCGGTTTGGCGGTTTGTCCTGGCGGGTTGAAGACCGCGCGGTCTGGCGGTTTGTCTCAGCCGGCTTGGAGGCCGGGCGGTCTGGCGGTCTACTCTGGCGGTCTCTCTTCCTCTCTGGTGGTAGCCGTGCGGTTAGCCCTGCTATCTAACCGCGCGGCTTGTGCGGTTTGTTTTGTATAGTCCGTTTAGTCCTGTAAATTTTAGTCCCACATCTCTTATTTGTATTCTCTCATCTCTCCTCCATTCTATATAAAGGAGGGCATACCATTGTAATAGATACATTTTTTGGATAATAAAGTTTCAATTATTCAAAAGCTTATCCGCTTGTTCTTTACTTTTCGCTTCTTTTCGCTACTTTCTAACATGGTATCAGAGGACACGGTCATTTCCTCCTGATTCTGTGCGCTCTCTGTTGTTCGCGGCTTGTTTTCCGCGTTCTGCGACTTGTTCGCGGCTTGCCTTCTCTTCTGTCCGCGCGGCTTGCTTCTATCCGCGCGGCTTGTTTCTGTCCGCTGCTCTGTTCGCGCGGCTTGCTTCTTGTTCTCTTCTCCTGGTGCCTTTTCGCAGCGACCTGTTTCCTTGTCGTCGCGCTCCTTGCTCTTTCTTGCCTCTCATAGTCTTTGCGGCTTGTGTCTACCCGCTGCGGACTTCTTCTCCCTGTCCGCTTCTGCTTTCCCCATCTCCGCTTGCCCCTATACTCGCGGTTTGCTGCTGTGATCTGCCTGACCGTGCGGGTTGTTCCTTTCTCACCCCCATCTTGGTCGCGGTCACCTGCCCTTCTCCTCTCTTCTGTTCGCTCGGCCTTTTTAGTCCGCGCGACCTCTTCCCCGCTGTGCCTTTGACCTCTTGCTAGCCGCTGCTGTTCGCGCTACTTGTTTTTCCCCTCTACCCGTTCCTGCTTGCTAGTCGCGCCGGCCTCATCTTTTGCCGTGCGACCTGTTCTCCTCTGTTCGCCCGACTTTTTCAAGCCGTGCGACTTCTTTCCCTCTGCTTTGCTCTGCTTCTTGGTAGCGGCCTTCCTAGCCGCCCGACCTGTTGCTGTTCGCCCGGCTTGGTGCTCTTTTCTCTTCTTGCGGCTTGTTCTTATCATCGCGGCCTGCTCCTCTCTTGCCTCCATGGCTTTTCCCTCCTCAGGCCTGTCCGCCTCCGTGGTCACCTCTTCTGGTAGTGCTCATGTTGTTACTCACGGCAGATGGCTCATCGACTCTGGTGCAACCAATCATATGACCGGCAATCCTCAATATTTCTCTCTTCTTGACACACATGCTCAGTTGCCCCCGGTCATTATTGCTGATGGATCTCCCTCCCCGGTCCATGGGACGGGCATGGTTCAAGTCACTCCATCTCTCTGCCTGGCTGATACCTTCTATGTGCCCAAGTTTCCGTGCAACTTATTATCGGTTACTTCTTTATGCAAGCAACTAAGGTGTTCTGTCATATTCACCCCTAGCTCTTGTACCTTTCAGGATCCGGATTCCCAACGGACGATTGCTACCGGGACTGAGAGTGGTGGCCTCTACTTCCTCGACAACGTTTCTGCTTTCTCCGCCTTCTCCTCCTCCTCTACAGATCTTCTCCAATGGCATCTTCGCCTTGGACATGCTCCTCCCCGAATTCTCCGCCAGCTCTTCCCGCACCTCCCTCCTCATCATCCTCCTCTAAACTGTGATGCATGTCAACTTGGCAAACATCACCGCTCATCCTTCCCCCCAACGCAAAGTCGGGGCTCTTCCCGTCCGTTCGACCTCGTTCACTCTGACATATGGGGACCCGCTCCTAACCTCACCATCGGTCGGGTAGTTCCTATTTTGTCACCTTCATTGATGATTTCTCTCGATGTACGTGGGTATATCTTCTCAAAGATCGCTCCGAGCTGTTCTCTGTTTGGACCTCCTTTTATTCTATGGTTAAGACTCAGTTTGATACGTCTATTAAACTCCTTCGTTCTGACAATGCTAAGGAGTATCTTAGCCACGACTTCTCCTCCTTTTGTCTTCACCATGGTGTTATTCGTCAAACAAGTTGTGTCTACACCTCCCAACAAAATGGGGTGGCGGAACGCAAAAACCGTCACCTTCTTGATGTCGCTCGCACTATGATGACTCAAATGCATGTTCCTCGCTCCTATTGGGGATATGCTGTCCTCCTCTCCTGCTATCTCATCAATCGCCTTCCCTCCACAGTTCTCCACGGTGCTACCCCCTTCTCCATTCTTTATCCAGACAAGGATCCCTTTCCTCTTCCTCTACACATCTTTGGGTGCACCGCTTTTGTGCACTCTCCCGCTGCCACCCGTGACAAACTCTCACCACGTGCCACCAAATGTGTCTTTCTGGGCTACTCTCCCACTCAGAAAGGATATTGCTGCTTTGACCCTGTTACCCGCAAGCAATTTGTCTCTGCGGATGTCACCTTCTTTGCCAATGCCTCTTACTTCTCTCCCGCTTCCTCTTCTCCTCCTCCTACTCCTACTTCTCATACCAACCCATCCATTCCCTCTGCTCCCACTGCTGTTCCGCCCTCTCCGCCCACTCCACCGTCTTCCCCATCCTCATCATCTCCCCCCTCTACTCCGCTTTCTCCCTCCACTCCGCTGCCATCTCTCTCTACTCCCGGCCAGCTCTCTCCACCACGGATACGCCGGATACTGAGGCACCTGCTGACCTGGAGCATCAGGCCGATCAGGGGTTCGGGCCTGAGGCACCTGCTGACCTGGATCTCCCGATTGCTCTTCGCAAAGGAGTTCGGGCCTGTACCCAACACCCGCTTGCTGCAGTGGTTTCCTATGATCGTCTTACCCCTGCTCGCCGAGCTTTTGCACTGGCTATCTCGGCCACTGCCACCCCCCCGTTCCTACCAGGAGGCCCTTACTATTCCTCATTGGAAAGATGCCATGGATGAGGAGATTGCTACTCTAACTGAACGGGGCACCTGGACCCTTGTTCCTCCTCCCTTCGGCACCGATGTTGTTGGCTGTCGCTGGGTCTTCGTGGTGAAGTTTCTCCCGGATGGCAGTGTGGATCGTTATAAGGCTCGCCTGGTTGCCAAGGGTTTTACCCAAACTTATGGGATTGATTACTTTGACACTTTCTCTCCTGTGGCCCGTCTCAGCACTATTCGGGTTCTTCTCTCTGTGGCTGTCAACAGGGATTGGCCCATCTCGCAGCTAGATGTTAAGAATGCCTTCCTCTATGGTGATCTGCAAGAGGATGTTTACATGGAGCAACCTCCTGGGTATGTTGCTCAGGGGGAGACACGGGTATGCCGCTAAAGAAGGCTATCTATGGCCTCAAACAGAGTCCTCGTGCCTGGTTTGACAAGTTCAGTGGCATTGTTGCGGCCATTGGTTTTACAAGAAGCTCAGCAGATCACTCCTTGTTTGTTCGGAAAACCGCCTCTGGTCTTGTTGTTCTTGCGGTTTATGTTGATGACATTCTCTTACTGGCGATGACCAGGATGGGATATTGATGACCAAGAAACACCTTCGTCAACATCTGGTCACAAAGGATATGGGCTCCCCGAAATACTTTCTGGGCATTGAAATCTCTAGAAAGCCCAACTCCATGGTCCTTTCACAACGGAAGTATGCTCTTGATCTTTTAAAGGAGGCAGGACTGACTGGTGCTAAACCTGCACGTTGTCCTATGGCTGTTGGAGAAGATAAAACTTGGACAGATGACTCACCTCTTCTCTCCGATCCTACGAGATACCGGCATCTGGTGGGCAAGCTCATATATCTCACGGTAACCAGACCCGACATCTCTTATGCTGTTGGCAAGGTGAGCCAGTTCATGCAAGCTCCGAGGGAGTGTCATCTACAATCTGCTCTGAGGATATTAGATATATTAAAGCTGCTCCAGGGAAAGGACTCTTATTTCAGAACAATGGTCACCTTAGGGTTGAAGCGTACTCTGATTCAAGCTATGCGGATGACAAAGGGGACCGCAAATCGACTTCAGGTTTCTGCACATTTGTTGGAGGCAATCTTGTGAGTTGGAAGAGCAAGAAACAGTCTGTCGTTTCCAGGTCCAGTGCAGAGGCGGAATATCGCAGCATGGCATCGACTACATGTGAGTTGAAGTGGTTGCGGGCTCTCATGCTTGACTTAGGAGAGGTTTACAACTATCCTCTTCCTATGTTCTGTGACAATAAGGCCGCGATACACATTTCCAAAAATCCGGTCTTTCATGAGAGAACAAAACACATAGAAGTCGACTGTCATTTTATTCGGGAAGAAATATTGAAGAAACAGATTTGCACTCCATTTGTTACTTCCGACAACGAGTTGGCAGATGTCTTCACCAAGCCGGTGTCCGCTTCCTTTTTCCACATCTGCGACAAGCTGGGCATGATCGATATATATGCTCCAGCTTGAGGGGGAGTGTTGAAGTTGGTGACCGGGCGGTCTGGCGGTTTGTCCTGGCGGGTTGAAGACCGCGCGGTCTGGCGGTTTGTCTCAGCCGGCTTGGAGGCCGGGCGGTCTGGCGGTCTACTCTGGCGGTCTCTCTTCCTCTCTGGTGGTAGCCGTGCGGTTAGCCCTGCTATCTAACCGCGCGGCTTGTGCGGTTTGTTTTGTATAGTCCGTTAGTCCTGTAAATTTTAGTCCCACATCTCTTATTTGTATTCTCTCATCTCTCCTCCATTCTATATAAAGGAGGGCATACCATTGTAATAGATACATTTTTTGGATAATAAAGTTTCAATTATTCAAAAGCTTATCCGCTTGTTCTCTACTTTTCGCTTCTTTTCGCTACTTTCTAACACCATAGAATTTGAAGTCCAAACGCCGCGAGTCGGGACGGCCAAAGAGGCCGAGAGGAATGGCAAACCGAGAACGAGGAGGAGCTGAGACTCTCCCTTGACATGGTGGAAGAGTTAGGGACCTCTCGGGCCATTCGACAGGAGGAGGTCAAAAGGAGGATGGCAAAATACTTTGACAAGCATGTCAGGGTAAAGCAATTTGCAGAGGGGGACCTGGTGCTGAAGAAGGTGGATGCGTCAGGAAGTCGGCATCCGTGGGGAGCTCAACCCCAGCTGGGAGGGGCCATTCATTGTGAAGGAAGCTTTGAAGTCTGGGGCTATCGGCTCCAAAATGTAGAGGGCGAGACCCTGAGTCTCACCTGGAGTGGAGACGACATGAAGAGGTTTTTTTCCCTAAGCACCTGTAAGCGACGCGATTTGTTATAATGAATCTTTCTTTCTCTCCCCCCCCCCCCAGGATTGTCACGTCTAGCTTGCTCAGATAATTGGAATATGCTTGGACCCCGAGAAGATCCCGCTGCCAGGCTCCCACCTAGCTGGCAGGGCCGAAATCACTCGGTGTCATCCCTAGCCTCGAGAAGATCCCGCTGCCAGGATCCCACCTAGCTGGCAGGGCCGGAAGTCACTCGATGGAATGTGTTTGGACCCCGAAGATCCCGCTGCCAGGCTCCCACCTAGCTGGCATGGCCGAAAGTCACTCGGTGTCATCCCTAGCCTCGAGAAGATCCCGCTGCCAGGCTCCCACCTAGCTGGCAGGGCCGAAGTCACTCGATGGAATGTGTTTGGACCCCGAGAAGATCCCGCTGCCAGGCTCCCACCTAGCTGGCAGGGCCGGAAGTCACTCGGTGTCATCCCTAGCCTCGAGAAGATCCCGCTGCCAGGCTCCCACCTAGCTGGCAGGGCCGGAAGTCACTCGATGGAATGTGTTTGGACCCCGAGAAGATCCCGCTGCCAGGCTCCCACCTAGCTGGCAGGGCCGGAAGTCACTCGATGGAATGTGTTTGGACCCCGAGAAGATCCCGCTGCCAGGCTCCCACCTAGCTGGCAGGCCGGAAGTCACTCGGTGTCATCCCTAGCCTCGAGAAGATCCCGCTGTCAGGCTCCCACCTAGCTGGCAGGGCCGGAAGTCACTCGTGGAATGTGTTTGGACCCCGAGAAGATACCGCTGCCAGGCTCCCACCTAGCTGGCAGGGCCGGAAGTCACTCGATGGAATGTGTTTGGACCCCGAGAAGATCCCGCTGCCAGGCTCCCACCTAGCTGGCAGGGCCGGAAGTCACTCGGTGTCATCCCTAGCCTCGAGAAGATCCTGCTGCCAGGCTCCCACCTAGCTGGCAGGGCCGGAAGTCACTCGATGGAATGGCTTAGTAGGCGATAACCTGCAACCCAGAACAATCACGTCGCCGGACCCCCACCTAGCCGCGAGGCCGGGAATTACTCGAAAAGCATGAGCAGCAGGTCGAAATCACAAGAGTAAGTCAGAAAAAAGGGAGAAAGGGCCTAGCATATCCTCACCCTCAAGCCCCAGGGAAGGCGGCCGAGTAAACGCAAAAGCCTGGGCGAGAGCTCTCGGGTAAATAGGCATACGGCCGAGGGACGAGCCGGCTCACCTCGCTCGCGGGGCGAACCGCTCGCCTCGCTCGGCGGACGGGCAGTCGCCTCGTCCGAACCAGGCCGCGAGGGGCAGGTCGCGCCATCCGGCAATAACGACGTTGAAAAAATAAGCGGGCGAGAGAGCACTTATAAAAAGAGCAATGGCAAAAAACACGAAGTATAAGCGCAACCCGCGCATTACATCTCAAAACAGACAGATATACATAATGATGTTCATCTGAAAAGTAAATTACAAAAGGCAGGGAAGACGCGGATCTGGGTCGAGAAATCCTAAATGGGCTGGAAGTTTTTGTCGCCAGGCTCCGGCACGGGGAGAAACAGCGCCGGCACCACGTCTTTCGCCGAGAGTCCCGCTGCCTCGCTCGTAAGCAGATCCGCGCGCCGCAGCGTTTGCATCGTGTATTTCGCCGCGCTGGCCGCGTTCTTTTGCATTAGCACTTCCAGGTCGTAGTCGGAGAGATGCTCGCGCGGGCAGACCCCGCTGTCTGGAGGGGGACAGCGGCGGCGGCCTCCAGCTCGCGTACCCGCGCCTCCAGCGCTGCCTTTTCTTGGCCAAGGGTGGCGATCTCGGCACCCATCCGGCTCGCCGTCGCCGCGTCCTGGGGGAAAAGAATAGGAATAATCGTGAGCTGTGTCCACGAAAAGGAGGGAGTGCGATTCAGGTTGAGCACGTACCACCCCGCCCAGGTACTGCGCGAGGGTCTCCTCGGCCGCGTCGCTCGCCTCCTGTGAGTGTCCGCGTCCGCCTGGGCGAGCTTCCGGGCCTCTTCTTTCTCATCCGCCATCTTTTGGATGGATGCGGCGTTCCGCTCCACCTGAGTGCAGCGCCTCCCCCACCATGTGAGCCAGCTCCAGACCACGCAGCTGGGCTCGCGCGCTCTCATGAATAAGCACTCGCGTCTCCTCCTTGTCATAAATGGCGGCGTCTTCGCGCGAGTACAGACCAAAGGAGAGCTGTACGCCTCCCCGCCGATGGTATCCTGCTCCATCCAGCTCGGCAGCAGGGTCGAGATCGTCGCGCGGTTCGACTCCTTATCCCACGACAGGAGCGGGACGCCGAGCTCGTCCTGGTACCTCTCCCGTAGCCAAAGTTGCGATGCCCTCTCGGCACGGGCTCCGCGCAGCTTGAGACCCGCCCGGCGGCGCGGAGGTGCCCGCCACCCTGACCGGGGAGTCGCTGGTTGAGGCAACCCGCGGGGGAGGGACCCTCAGCCGGTAGGACCACAGGGGCCTTGCCCTTTCTCTGGCTCGCGGCGGGTTGATGATCCGCGGTCTTCGCCACCTTCGGCGGAGGGACTGGCTGTCCGCCACCCGGCCGCTTCTTGGCCGGGACCGATGGGATGTCGCGCTGGGCGGCATCCGCAGCCTGCGCGCGGGCGAGAACCCCGGGGGAATGCGAGCGCTCTCGTAAGGAGGGTGAAGAGGGATGTCGCGCTCGCCTGACAGAAGGAAGGGGTGAGATAAAGGAAGAAAGGGAATAAGGTATAACAGCGGCGAGTGACAAACCTCCCCCCGGCGGGACAGCAGCAAGGTCGTCAAGATGGCGGCGCAGGAACGCGACCTCAAAGTTCTTCCCAGCGAAGAACGCGCACAGATCAGCTTCGTGGCCGCCTAGGTTGGGTGGCCGGTAGCTCGCCTCACTGAGCTGCACCGGCGAGAAGGGAACGTTGCCGAAGTCCCCTTTGACGAACAGGAACTTCTTTCAGCCAGTTTGTGGCTCTTGTTGACTGTCTCCCGCACCTTGAGGTGGGCGCTGGAAGTAGGTCGTCCCGTCTCGATTCGCCCTGAAGGAGAACAGCTTCCGGAACACTGCGAGGCTGATACTCCACTCCACCCGCTCCTCTCGCAGGAAGCAGGCGAACCCCTCATGATGACGGCGATGGAGTTCGGGGTCATCTGGCCCAGGACGACCCCGAAGTATTTTAGCACCTTGGCGCACCTCGGGCCACAGGGGAGTCGCAGGCCTACCTCAAAGTGAGCGAGAGGGATGGCGAGCTCTCATCCCTAGACAGGTCGTTGATTTTCTCCCCCTCTCCGGGTCGCCTCGCAGAAAACCCGGCTGGGATATGGTCGCCTAGAGCTTCCAAGTATTCGCGCTCTGTGATAACCGCGTGAGGGAAATCATGCTCGGAGAAGGTCCAGCGCACTTGCTTCGACCGTCCACGTCGCCGCCGCGCTCCGCCCATCCCCGTCGAGTCGCCGCCGAACCGCGCGAGAAAAAGCCAGAAGGCGAACACGGACGATACTCCGCGGGAACGGGAAGCAAGAAAGTTTGGAATCGGTGGAGAAATTAGGGCCTGCAAGGCCTATTTTAGAAAAGAGAAAGGGCGGGAAACTTCCCGCCGAAAGGCGGGGTGCGGATAGCCAAAAATCAGCCCGACGGTTCGACTTCCCGCGCGCGACCGCACCTCAAAGGTCGAGCCGGCACGGTTCTCGCCCGGCTGCAACCGCGGGAGACCAGCGCGGCGAACCAACCCCAGCCCGCACCCGCACGCCGTTCCGCGCAAGACGGGAGATTCCCGTCTGCGAGCTCCTCGGCTCGCCCTCGCCCCGATCAGCACGAAAGGAAGAATGGACCTTTCCCTAAACCCGCCCACGAAAAACAAAAGAAAAGCAGCACGATAATTTCAATACATCTCAGCAACAAAATAGTTAGGCCCATAGGCGGGCTAAAAGAGTCGCAAGCAATTACAAATACAAGATAGCTGCGAAATGACGATAACCCCCCCGCGGTATCCCGCGAGTGAGGGGCAAACAACTGGGTCAGTACTCGACCCACTTCCACCTGTGCCGCCTCTTCGTTCCCGATCGAGGCGGCACACGGGGATCGTGGTAATCGCGAACCGCCACCAGCTCCCGCTGAGCCAGGCCGACCTGCTCCACGGCGCTCTTGAGATGCCCCTCGGCTCGCATTATATGCACGCCCGGCGAGGTGACATCGTCGTCTTCCGCTTCGCGCGGAGGGCCCTCCAAGGCTGCGAGCCGGGCCTCGGTCTCGGCCTTGTCGTCATCGACTCTCTTCATGATCTCCTGCAGCAGCATGTGTGTTTCTGGAATAGCCGCGTCACTGCCTCTTCATCCCCGCCGCATCGGTCGATCGCCCAGATAGTCAGAAACACTGTCCACGTCAGGCGGGGGCGAGTACCCTTCGCTCATCTCGGTCTCAGAAGAGGCCCTGTGAAAGCCTGCAAGCGGGAGGGGAGGGGTCAGAATGAACGAGCAAGAGGCAAAGCCAACGATAAGAACCAGCTCACCAGGGGTTGGCACGTCGCCCGCACCAACAGATGGGAGAGAAGAGCCCCGGCCGACCCTGAAAGTTCCCTCCCTCGAGGGTCTCAAGAGATTTCCCCAGCCCGTGGGAGACCGCCGGACAGGGAGTTTCCGGAGGTGGGCGGTCCAGACCTGGAGAATTCGCGACCCTCTCAGGCGACGGAGGAGGGGACGATCCTCTCCCCGGTTCTCCACCTCCTCACAGGGAATTACCTGCAAAACAGAGAATCAGAGAAACAGCGATAATCAGCGGAAGGCCACGTACCCCGGGACGACCTCAGCACCCGCCGCCGAGCTGGAAGCCGGGCAGTCACCCTCCAGAGAATGCCTAACAATCTTTCCCTTCGCCGGCCTGAAGAGAGGGCCGGAAGATCCGCGAACTAGCCATGGGGCGGCCTCGAGGGCCTCCTCCTGAGTCTGCAGGACCGCTGCCGCCAGGCGAGCTCGCACCTCTTCGCTAACCGGCATCGAGAAACAAAAGTCTGCTCAGAGAAAATAAAGGGATTTGGGGAGCCTCCTACAGGGTCAGCGGTATGTATTTATAGCCGGACAGTGGGGGCCACCAAAAGATTCCCTGCCAGCTCAGCACAGTGCTCGCCGAACACGCGGGTTGGATGATTCTTTCCGAGCTTGATTCAAGCTCAAAAAGAGCGGGGATTGTGTACAACCCCGTGTCCGGCGAGCGGGTCCCGCCAGAGAGGTTGAGCAGAGCGGCAGAAGGGCTGGCCCGCTCCCGCCCATTTCAGGCGAGCGAGCCGGCAGGCAAGCGAGCGGGTCGCACAAGGAATCCTCGGCCAAAGCAGATAAGCCCGGCGACCTGCGACTGGCGAGTCGATCAAGGTCGCGACGATCGCCGCCAACCCGCACGCGACCTGGCTGCCGGTCCGCCCGGCAGAAGACGGACGGCTCGCCCATATCGTCTCGCGCTCGCCCATATCGTCTCGCGCTCGCCCAGGGAGGATGGGCGAGCCGCGAGGCCAGGCCGCGCCCGCCTCCTGCGGGGAAACTAGAGGCGAGCTGACTCCCAGGGGTGCGAATAGCTACTCAGAACAGCGGAGCCCCGCTGTTGGCAGACCAGGTTGGACTGCGCCTAGCTATTCAGAACAGTGGAGTTTGGCTGTTGGCAGGCCCAACCAGGGGCTTTTTGGTATTTCCAGGTCAGTTCTTTTGGTTATTGGCAGTTCAGATTCTGAAAATCTATAAATAAGACCCAAGGGGTACCTCAGAGGACACGCTTTCAGTGCCTCCTTGCTCTCATTCTCAAGTGTTCTCGGAGGGTACCTTAGCTCGGCTCTTAGCTAAGGAGGGGAAGCGCTCAGAGATCTTCCGGGTTTGTGGTGGGACCTCCCTGCCGAGCCCTTGGGTCTGTTTTCCCTTGTCTCTCTCGTTGTTTTTCTTGCAGGAGCAAAGTAGGCGCGAGACCACCCCTTCCCCAAGGGTAGAACTCCACAGGAGGCCGGGTTCCGGTTTCAACAATAGTGGCGGGTTGAGCGGCCATTTTGGGCGGGATAAAACGATAGCCTTAGTCGAGGAGAAATTCTATTGGCCTAAACTTCGCGTTTTAGTTGGGAAAATCGTGAGTAGCTGTCGGGTTTGTCAAGTGTCTAAAGGGGGAAAGACTAATGTGGGACTATACACTCCGTTACCTATTCCATCTAGACCTTGGGAGGACGTGAGTATGGACTTTATTTTGGGGCTTCCTCCAACCCAGCGACGACACGATTCCATTTTTGTGGTGGTTGATAGGTTCTCTAAGATGGCTTATTTCATACCCTGTAGTAAGACTAATGACGCGTCTCACATTGCAAAATTATATTTTAAAGAGGTGGTGAGTCACCGCGGCGTTCCTAAGACCATTGTCTCTGATCGCGACGTTAAATTCACAAGTTATTTTTGGAAGACGCTTTGGACATTAATGGGAACGATTTGTTGTTTTCCGCCGCCTATCACCCACAAACTGATGGGCAGATGGAAGTGGTAAATAGGAGTTTGGGAAACTTGTTGCGTTGTCTTGTGGGTGACCACAAGGCACTTGGGATTTGCTCCTCCCCCAGCCCAATTAGCCTACAATAACTCTACCAATCGGTCTACGGGTATGTCACCAAATGAAGTATTGCACGGGTACCTTGCGAATGTGCTCATTGACTTGATTTTGTTACCTCCATCTTATCATACAAGTCAATTTGCACAATCTTTTTCGAGCATATACATGACTTACACGCCCAAATACGAACAACTTTAGCTACCACGTACGAGTCGTATCGATCCCAAGCGAATTACACTCGGAGGGAGTCTAACTTCCAGTTGGAGATCTTGTTTTAGTGCGCCTTATTCCTACGCGCTGCCTTCTTCTGGCACCGTTAAGAATTGTCACCAAAGCGAGCCGGCCCGTTTCGAATTATTAAGAGGCTAGGAGATAACGCGTTTGTTTTTGGATTTGCCGACGGATTGGGGTATTTCACCCATTTTCAATGTTTCGGATTTAAACGCCGTATGTTTCCATTCCAACTGAGTTGACTTCTACGCCTTCTTTTTCCCCCAATATTTCTTCCTCCACAAATGTCTCTTCTGGGTTGGTGAGTGGTAATTCGTGAGTCATTCTTCCATTGTACCTACAGGCCTAGCGCCGGGTGGTAAGTCTTCTACTTTGCTTCCACATGCTGATATGTTTCCTATATTTCCCCGTACATTTCTTGTCCCAGCTCAGGTACTTGCAGATGGATACACTTCTCCAGCTGATGGCGGCCATCGCCGCTTCCTCGTTCGTTGGCGTGATCGTCCGCCCTCCGACGACTCCTGGGTTATTGAGTCGGATCTCTTTCGCTTGGATGAGGACCTCCTCCGCGCTACTTGCAGCCCACTCATCGGTGTTGAGTGCTTTAAGGGGGGAGGATTGATCCGGCTCGTCTCCCATCCCCTTGCCCGATGATGCTAAGAGTTGGCGCGAGATCAAGTTGCTGTGGATGATGATCAAGTTTGCTCATGACCAATGTTGATGCGGCGCAACATAAAGATGCTCGACGACCTTCTACCACGACTCGTGACCTTGGTGGCTACAATCTTCGTTCGCGGCGGGCTAAGCCCTTTCCTTATTTGCACCTTTATTTTCCTAGTTTAATGTTATCATTATTTCATGTTGTCTTTTATTTTGGACATGTTTAATTTTTGTGTGCTCATAGCCATCCAATAGATGATAAATTGTATGGCTAGATTTATTTTGCTTGTTTTGGGACTTGCCTATATATATGCTTAATTGATGAGAAATGAAGGTATGCTATTTGAAAACCTAAATTAATCCTCTCTTGAGAATTTTCGGCCACCTCCCTTTGGGATTGCCGCCCCCCCCTCTCATCCTCCTTCTCCTCCTTTGTTAGCCAATCGCTTGGGTGATCCAAGGCTTGTGAAACGCGGAGGCGGATGCTTCTCGGTGTGACTCCGGCGAAGAAGAAGGTTGCCGCTCGTGTGACGTCGTGGTGCGTGGACGTGTGACTCTTCCACTTTCCTTGTGTGATCTTCACCCCATCTTGGGAGGGTAATATCTACATCTTTCCTTTGTGATTTCTTGTGAGATTTGGAATGGATGCAATGACTTTTTATCCGCGATCTTGAATACGATCTTTTGGATTTATTCGAAAACCTTCTTGCGTTTATTTTTGAAACCTTGCAAGAAGCCGGATCGGTGGATCCTTTGCTTGAGGAAGATCTTGGCATATAGTTATTGATCTTCCTCTCAAAAAGGTGTGGCGACCTTGCTTTCGATCTTCGGTGGGAAAGGATTGGACTTTAATTAGATCGTCGCTTTTAGTCCACTCCCCTCCGCGTGTTTGTCGGGATGACGGTGAATCGTGCGGCTAGAATGTTTGTGTTAGGACGCGTTAGACTGTTACGTGGGCTTGAGTTGTAAGAAAATCCGTACACTATTTTAATCCGACGAATCCCTACATCACATGAACACTATTAATTAGTTCTATATTAACTAAACATGTATTATATTATATATATTAATATATTATTAATATTATAATATTATAACTATTAAATGCAAAACAGTGGGGCGGGCGAAGCTTCGCCGGGGGTGGGCTTCGTCCGCTGTTCGCCCCCGCCGGTGGCGGGCGAAGCCCGCCGGGTTGGTAGGAGGGCGAAGCCCGCCATCACCGGCCGGGTACTGTGCGCCGTGGCCATCGGGCCGGAGGCCCGTGCCTGTCACTCGTATATATATATATATATATATATCACTATTATAAGGGAAAAGTTGTGTTTGGTAAAACATTCAAAAATATCAATTATGTACTCATTTTTATATTTTAATGACTTGACATATATTATAATATATTTCAAAGAAATTAAAATACAATGTCCATTCAAGTAATTATACTATCAAAAAATAAGAAGTAATGATGAAAATCCATTTAAATTCAAAAGGTTTTAGTAGAGCTCCTACACCTACTATGGTAGGTTGTCATTAGACATATCAGCGGTCTATTCAAGGAAGGTTGTCATTAGCATATTGGTGGTATTTTTGAGGTGATGACATTAAATCAATCAACTTTATTAAAGTTAAAATTAATACTTTTAGGTCAAAACGTATATTGTTTTACAAAATAAAAATTGTAATATTTATGTATATTTTTTACGGTCATTTTGAGTACTCATATGTATATGTTTCGGACGAAACCTGTCTTGATAAGGCGGGCGAAACCCGTCGTCGTAGGTCGGGCACTGTCGCCCATGGCCGTGGGGCGGAGCCCCGTGTGGGCACTCGTATATATATAATATATATATATATATATATATATATATATATATATATATATATATATATATATATATATATATAAGCATACAAAATGATCACAGATAATGCACTGCAAAATTTGTTGCAAGATTTATTACTCTTGTACTTCGAACACAAATAGACATTAAACCATACGAGACAAGTGGTCAGATAAATGCAAAATTCAATATCATGACGAGCTACAAAAAAACATGGGACGACGGACAAAAAACAATAAAATTTGTTTTTGGGGGTGGTCTTTAATATATAGATACGTTTTGCATTTATAACCCCGATACAATCAATGATGTTTATACTGTTGCAAACAATACATTTCAAAGATTATTTTGTTTATAAATCATCTAATTAAATATTTGTAATAATTTTTTGTTTTAATTTTTTTCATGTGTTTATTCACCTGTTAATCTGCAAACGAAAAGTCAAAAGCTGGTATATTTAAAATATAACACGAGTACCTAAAGAGAACTCTCAATCATCTACTAATCTCTGCAAAAGAGAAGTCAAAGTGGATAAATAATCATATTACACGAGTACCTGAAGAGAACTCGGTAACAACTGCTATTTTCTATAAAAGAGAAGTCAAAAACAAATAAATTAATATATAACACGAGTATCTGAAGAAAACTCGCGAATACATGCTAATCTCTACAAAAGAGAAGTCAAAAGAAGGTAAATAAACATATAACGTGAGCACCTGCGGTGAGCTTATGAACACCTGCAAAACTCTGCAAAAGTGAAGTCAAAAACAAGTAAATTAATATATAACACGAGTATCTGAAGAGAACTCACGAACACCTACTAATCTCTGTAAAAGAAAAGTCAAAAACAGGTAAATAAACATATAACGCGTATACCTGAGGTGAACTCGCAAACACCTATTAATCTCTGCAAAAGAGAAGTCAAAACTGCTAAACAAAAATATAACTCGAGTACCTGAAGAGAACTCGTGAACAACTATTAATCTTAGGAAAAGAGAAGTCAAAAATAGGTAAATTAACAAATAACGCGAGTATCAAAAGAGATCTCATAACCACCTACTATTCTTCATAAAGAGAAGTCAAAACAGGTAAATTAACATATATTGTGAGTACCTGAAGAGAACTCGTGAACATCTGCTATGTCTCTATGCTTTTAATTCACGAAAAATAAGTTTTTTTTTGTACTTGATAGGGATTAACCTCATTTTATAGAAAATAAAGGTGCACACAGCCACACCCCATGATCTCCACCCAAAAGGAATGAGGATCATGGGTTTGACCGCGCACGCGATCACCACACCCGATCCCTGTACGTCGATCCCACTCTGCATGGTGGGGTAACCGTCACACCTCGCTGGCGACGGGCGGCCAGCACCCTCCCCGGAAGCCGGCTGCCCGCCCCGTTCGCACGACCGGAGGGGGCGGCCGATCAGGCCACCCCCTCCCTGGCTGCCCGCGACCAAGGGGGGCCCGACCGAGCTGCCCCCTCCTTGGCCGACCCAAGCGGCCCGAGGGCGCCGACCGGGCCGCCCCTCCCCTTGGCTGCCAGCGACCAAAGGGGAGGCCGCCCAGGCCCGCCCCTTTGCCCGGCCCCTCGTGCGGCTAAGCGGGGCGGCCAACCGGCCCCCCCCTCTCCTTGGTCGCCAACGACCAAAGGGTGTCGCCCGTACGGCTAAGGGGGCGGCCAACCAGGCCGCCCCCTCTCCTTCGCCGTCGGCGGCCGCCCCCTCTCCTTCGCCATCGGTGGCCGAAGGGACGGCCGCCCCGCCTCCCCCACCATGGCCGCCAGTGGCTAAGGGGTGGACCGCCCCCGGCAGCGCCCTCCCTCGGCTGCCGGCGTGTGGCCGCGAAGAGCGGCTGCTCCTCCCCGGCTGCTGTCAAGGGCCCTCTCTCGCCAGCAAACTTGGCGGCAAGTTCACCGACCACCCGTGGAGGCTCGCTCCCACCGTCCGATCAGGAGGAGCGTTCTCGGTCGTTCGATTCGCGCATAAACACCCACTAACCACCAGGTTAGTGGGGGGAATTTAATTAATATTTTATTATTTATTTAATGGCGGTCTCCAAATAGCTGCATACTTGTATAAAAAATCAGAGTAAAAATATTTATGCGGTGGTTGTAGTGTGTAGATAGCCGCATAACCACCGTAATCACCTCCTGGAGCATATAAAAGGAGCATCAGGCCTCCACATTTCTCATCTTCCTCTTCTTGTCATGATCCTCCTCCTTGGAGTCTTCTTCTTCCTCAGGTCGGAGCTCTGCCAGTTTTCCCCCTACGAGCCACCTTCGAGCCACCTCCGAGGCACACCTGAGCCACAAGCGCGTCAAGTCGCAACCACCTAGCGAAGCTGAATTGCCCGAGTTTCAAGCGGCCCTAACAACAGCAAGACCAAGTGTGTCGCCTCCCTTCCAAAATTAGCAAGCCGCTATCCGAAGACCACCGGCGCAAAATGCAATCTATAACAACTCCCGGCGCGATGGCCTATCGTCCGCCGCGTGCAAAGTGCTCTCTCACCCTATAATTATAACGAGAGGTGGTCTGTCACCCTCGATTTCAGAAACTAGTTGTAACCCCACAGGAAATAGTGGATTTTGACCGACACAGATTCAGTTATGTGATTTTTTTATCCAGTTGAGGGGTTTTCCACTTTAAAACTGATTGTGTACATTCAACCTACTCTTTTGGCTGTGTGCGCGCTCAACCATCCCGATAGCTAAGACGGTCCAAGAAATCCGGCCTGACAGGGGCGTCGAGTTGGTCCGCAACAGTTTGGCGCTGTCTATGGGAAATGAGTTCCCAGCATTCTCAGAAGACAGCACCCTCAACACAGCGGTACTCGTGACTAGAGACTATAGGGGAGAAGTTACCCGAACTGCATAAGGGATGACCCTTGGGGGGCACGTCGGTCCAGTTCCCCCTCACTTGTGTGTCAACATGCTTGAAGCATAACCCCCTGTGTGGATATTCAAGGTCGTGAAACCCGTACTGGCAGAGAACCTGAAGCTCAAAATCACTGCAACTACCCTGAAGTAGCGGGCTACAGTAGCCAACTCTCGAGGCTGTGAAAATCGAGTACTAGAGAAAACTCCCACTCCTTTCCCTTTTGGCGACGACAACGACCAGGTAACATGTTCCACAACTCCGGCAAGCCCCAATAATTCTTGACATAACCAAACAAAGTATTCTCATGACGGCGGTCTGTCCAAACCTCAAAATCGTCGCAACTATAGTTGTTGCAAATCTCCACCCGCTCGCCACCATTGGTGCGAATGTCACACCAGTCCCGAAAGCAATCCAAAGAGAGTCTTCTGCCATGCTCGCGAAAAAAGACGACCGATCCCATAAGGCGCATCAAACCCAAGGTACTGAACTGGGAAATTGGCACGCTACAAAACTTCAGAATCACAACCACTTCTTCGTACGCGGAGAATCAAAACCCCGATCTCAAGGTAGTCTCGCAAATCGTCAACCAGCCGCGAGGTGGATTCTGCACCCTCTCCTCAGCACGTGGTATCCTCACTTCAAAGTCGGTATAAAGGCCGAATCTCCTCCTCCAAATTGCAACTTGGTCCTCGATAAGAGAATAGCGAAGACGCATTGGCCGAGCAGTACGTCTCGAGCCGTATCACAAAGAATAGGAAGTTGGGCTGAGAAGTCCGGACAAAAGCCATCCACGACGTGCCCGAAAGCATACACGTGCCCCGACAAGCACGGAAAGCCCTATACAAATACGCATGCAAGACAACACACACGCATGCCCAAGAGCATATGTTAGGAGGCGCATACGTGCTAGGAGCCCGCACATGGCCTGTCACGCGCACCGCGTGTAAGACCCCTCCGCCTTACCAAGGAGGCTCCCGGTCTTATGTCTAGTACCGCCGCCTTACGGTGACATTAACTTACGGGTTAGTCGACACCGCAAGACGCCGATCTTGCCGGCTAGTACGATCATATAACCTGTTCGGCCAAATGAGAAATAGAAGTATAAAAGCAGTATTTAGAAACAGCTAGTCCACAAGTCATAGCACAATCATCTATAATAAAAATGAAAGTACAAAGAGTCTAGAATGAGTACATCAAAAGAGAAAAAGGGCTTATACCCTATACATGATATCAAATCTCTCTCACACAAAATGACAACAAAGCGGAAGCTAAAGTGTCATCAGAAAACTCGTCCCACCTGATGACGGGCTACAGTAGTAATAGTAGGTGGTGGTGATATCAGCTACTCACGTCCTGCCACCTCGTCCTGCTGGTACTCCATCTCCTCGAGCTCCTAAAATTATTTGATCACAACCGACCGTTAGTCATAAGGACTAAGCCGTTTCCTCCACACCTCGCCCCCACAACTCCTAGGCACCGGACAGGAGGACGAAGCGGAGAACAACAAGGGGTATAACAAAAGAAGCATGTGACAGTGGAGCTATACTAATAAGTATGTATATATATTTTATTTCTACTATAGCAGTTCTATATATATGGCACATGAAAGGTATGAAGAACTATACAAAAGCATGTAAGGTGTTGTAAGTAAACAAAGTACTGAAAGTAAGCTGAGTAAAGACAGCAAGTAGAATATGCTACTACTAAACTACCATCACAGAAGTAGATTAACTTATATGAATGCCCATACAAACTTATAAGTTAAGGTTTCCAGAAATATAACTTATCATATAAAAGAGCTCATACTAATTTATATGATAACGATCTATGATGCGTATGACCTAGTTATGAATGTATGATATGTATGCGTTTTATGGTTCATGCAATTGCAACTCACACACACGACTCTATGATCACAGACCTTTAGTTCCCACTTTTTGGAGCTAGCATCACTCTCTGGTACCACCATTGTGGCTACGACAGCAGTGGAGCGGGCGTCTCGACTCCTAGGCGAGTATACACACTACCAGGTCTAGACCTCCCATACGCCTTTGTACACGTCCTAGGTGCACTATAGAGTCTCTGCGTACTAATTTATGGCTACCTACCAGTCTTTTTTGTCGAGTGTGCGTTTTTGGGGATTGTCTTCCAGACCGCAGTGTAAAATGACCCACTGGCCCCTCAAACCCTCACACCTCGCCAGAGTCACCGTATTGTCATCGGTGTGACGATTAGCCCAGTACCGCATGACCCACCACAAGTTTATGAATATGCAAGATATTCCAACCCGAGCCTCCAGCTCACAGGACCAAACCTGTCCTGATATCAAACTCCCGAGCCTCCAGCTCGCAGGACCAACCCGTCCTAAAACCCTCCAACCCATCGAGGGTGAGATTGCATGTCAGTGTCTTAGTTCTGAATCCCTTCAAACCTTCACGGGTGAGAATGAACATCAGTGTCTTAACCTATTAGACTACTCTTATCTAATGTTTGTTACACCTAACAGTTTAAGGTTAATCCCAGGACTGCTCAGGGCATGCCCGGTGAAGGGCTCTCAAGGGCACTAGGAACTATGATGGGCTGAAACCCAAAGCTCCCTTTCGCAAGGATAATTATTTTTATTAATGTCTACCCATGATCCATACCCAGCTCTCATTGTTACTCTGGAACGAACCTAATGACTTAAGTTATTATTGGGGAATCAGCGGTCTTCCGCCGGTCTCCGTTCAAGCTACTGTCCTTGGGGTATTGCACTCTATCACTCGATTTTATGAAGTGACCTACTAGACACCAATCAGGGTTTGTCTTCCCAATTTAGTTATCAACTCAACCTTCTATCGTATCCCCTGTGGGTCCCAGTAACATGTGCTATATTTTTGTTAAGCGCACTCATGACCTAATGTTGACCCGTATGATGTGTCTTCCAAACTCTTGTGTCAAATGTCCCTAATTATTTATCATGGTTGTTATGACGTATGATAATGATCGATCTAGGTTTCATTATTTTTCTAAGGGATTAAAGGCCTAAATTAATTATTTTAATTGTGCGACCGGAGTCACCTTGAACATGATGTACTACATATAATGGTTAAACCTACCTAAGGAATTTACTAGGTGTCCCATGATATTAAATATTACTGCATATCAGGTTTCATAATTTGTCCATGCAAATTTCTATTTATTTCCTATTTAATATTAAAATTCTAACTTGACCACTTTCCAAATAAAGTACCTCAACTACACAACCAAAAATTCTTAGAAACTTAGTGGGTATTCATGTTGATATAATAAGGCTAAGTACAGAATTTCCAAATCTTAAACAGTGATCTGACCTATCTTATATCCATTTAAACAATATTAAAAAATATAATTATTATGGTTTTTAACATATAGAAACATCCAAAAATTCTCAAATAATTTATCAACAATCTAATAACAGAAACAAACTACTGTAAATTTTTCCATAATTTTAAAACACAAATTTTCTTTTTTTAAATTAATTTCCATAAGGGCCAAAATGGTAAAATCTACTTAAAATCCAAGTAAACATTATTTAACAGTCTCATTAATTTTTCAGAGGTGAACTATGTCCTACTAGTACTTGTGACAAAATTTCAAAATTTAATGAACTCATTTGCCCTAGTTTCTAAATTTATTTCCTAACTAGGCATATTTTACAATAATTCGAAATAATGGGATTTTTTATCCCAAAAATCCCAAACTTCCCATGGAAAGTATATTCCATTCCTTTGAGCCTCTGTCCAGAGTTTCGTGGACATGCAATGATTCAATTGGGCTAAATTCACATTTTTCTATTTTTACTATTGACACCCCAAATTTGAATGTGTCAATCTCATGCATGTGGGATTTCCCAAACATGCAGAGGTCAAAATGGCCTGAAATCTCTACTATGGTTTTATCTTGACATAATGAACATCCAAACCAAATTTGGGGGCATTTGGAGTCATATGTCTCCAAAACTACACTTAATTTAATTATTAGTATTTCATCAAATACTATAGAAACATTCTGACCAAAAATTCTCATTTTTGGTTAGAACTAGTTTTACCCCTAACACAAGCCTGACCAAAATTTCAGGTCATGGTGACTTATGGTTTGGCTTGGGCATTTATTTTAAGATTTGCCCTAGCCTAGGACCAACCATGGAAGAATGGTCCTACAAGGAGTTCTACTGTACCAAAATATGACTTTAGGGTGTCATTTTAAAGGTAAGGTCAAGCCTACATTTTTCATGTTGACATATAACTCTGAAGATGACTCTAGCAGGCCTAAAATGGACATGCAAAATCACTGTAAAAGTGTGACAGAATTCACACTATTCATAATAAACATTTTTATTAAATTCATTGGAATTAAATGGACGGTATCGGGTCATCGTCCCCATCAGCCAATGGTTGAGATTGAATCGTCCTGGACCAAGTTTGCTGGCTTATTCCGGCTACCTGGGTCGGCACCACCGCCGACGATTATCGCCACCACCTCCGTTGAGGTGGTGGCTAGCATTTCCCGACGGTGAGGCTGCCGGAGGCGGCTCCTCCAGCGATCCCGAGCTAGAAGAAAATCTTGGGATAATTCACACTTGCACTCATGGTATCGGGCTCAATTGAGCCCGATATCTCGCCTAATTGAGCTAGAAAGCTAGCACTGGGTGAGGTGAGGTGAAACTGACAAGTAGCCGGGCTTGGCGGCGTGTGCGGTGGCGGTGCTCCATGGCCAAAGCTTGCTCCGGCGAACTAGCCTGATTCTCCATATCTCCAGCAAAAGCTTTGCTCTAGCAGTCGAACTCCACTCGTTTCAACCTCCTGAAGCAGATGGTGGGCTTAGATTTGGCTGGGAGTGACTGTAGGAGTAGTTTTGATTAAGGAGATGGTCGGCCATGGCTTTGGAATCTCCTCCTGGCTACCAAGTGTCCACCAACCCTTCAACCTTGCTGGAATGAACCTTGGAAGCTCAGCCAAGAGCTTAGGCAGAGGGAAGGAGGGCCACATGGCCTCCATCCCCTCTTTCCATCTCTTTTCTCTCCTCATTTCTCCAAAATTCCTAAATTACCCTGTGCATGCATTCTCTCTCCTAATTTTTGGGGTTAGGGGCTGACATTAACCTATTGGGCTGGTTATGGGCCTTGACTCATAGGCGTAGCCCATGAGGGGTGGGTTTGATTTCTTCTTTTCTCTTTTAGGCCACTTTGTTGACTTGTTGACTTTTAAGTTGACTTGGTCAATATGGTGAGTGGGCTGACCCCACTTGAGGGTCATGAACCCTATGGCACCACCCAACTTGGGTTGGGCCAAGGTGATGCCCTACTTGGGCTAATTGGGCCTTTAAGTGTGTGTTTAACCAAATTAGGGTTTAGGGTTGACTTGGGTCAACTTGGGTAAATAAGTGACCCAATGATGTGGCTTATGGTTCACTTAGATTGTTATTAGGGTTAGAGGTATAGTGGTGGGGCCAATGTGTGGCTAGGACCCCAATTTGGGCTAGTTGACTTGGGTTAACTTGGGCCCTGTAATGGGTCCCATGTGACTACACCCTAACTCCATGGTTCAAACCTAGCCTAAACTCATGCCCCCACTACATGTCCTAACCCAATCTAAGTAGAGGGGCTAATTGGAAATGTGATGTTACACGGCGCTCGAAGTCAGGCCGACATATACGTGCACCCGCGTGCAAGGCGACGCACGCGTGCGCACATGCACACTCTCGCACGCTCACGGGCGATCGGGCGCGTGCGCGGTATCGGGCCCGCGCGCACGGTATCGGGCGCGCGCGTGGGGGATCGGGCGCGCGCGGGGGATCGGGCTCGCGCGAGGGGAATGGACGCACGAAGGGAATGGGGCACGCGCGCGGGGAATGGGGCGCGCGCACGAGGGATCGGGCGCACGTGCGGGGATCGTGCACGTGCGCTCGCGCGACCAGACGCGCGCTCGTGCGACCAGACGCGCGCTCGCGCGCGACCAGACGCGCGCCCCGCGCGATGCGCGTAGGTTCGCCTGCGCATGCGCCCGTCCGACCAAGCGCACGGCCGTGTGCACACACACGCTCGTGGGATCATGCTTGCGCCTGCCCGCGCGATCAAGCGCGCGCCTGCTCGTTCAAGTGACCCCATGCACGCTTACACGGCACTAGTGCGTTCACCCGCGCGGGACGTCGCGTAGCAGCGCGCACGCGGTTTAATACGTTCCTACGTGCACGACCAGTCGCGCACGTTCCAGCTTGGGCGCGATCGCCCACGCCTCTGCGGGGGCACCCACGCACCCTCTTGCACATGTCTACGTACACATTCTCACACACGCCCGCACACGCCACGTGCACGCCCTCACACGCCCCGCACACCGTCACGATCACAGAAGCAATAACTTCCTCCCCCAGGCATGATAATCATTTCTCGTATATCAAAATGGATACTAACATTTTTTTTACCCGAGATTGCAGGGCGCAACCGCTCGCCAGCGCAAGTCCGTTGCCATTCGCCGTCACCGCCGCCATGAAAGTGAACAAAACAAGATCCTTATTTATGTTCGTCTGAAGTGGCCACGTGCAATAAGGATCTGGGCGGCAATTGATAGGGATTAACCCCATTTTATATAAAGTAAGGGGTACACATAGCCACACCCCCATGATCTCCACCCAAAAGGAGTGAGGATCACGGGTTTGACCGCGCACGCGATCACCATACTCGATCCCCGCGCGCCGATACCACTACGCATAGTGGGGTAACCACCACACCTTGCCGGCGACGGGTAGCCAGCCCCCTCCCCGGACGCCTGCCGCCCACCCCCGTTTGCACTGCCGGAGGGCGTGGCCGACCGGGCCGCCCCCTCTTCGACCATCCTAGCGACCAAGGGGGCGGCCGACCCAAGTTGCCAAGGGGGCGGCCGGCCGGGCCGCCCCTCCCCTTGGCCGCTGGCGACCAAAGGGGCGGCCGCCCCGACTGCCACTTTGCCCGACCGCCCGTGCAGCTAAGGGGGCGGCCAACTGGGTCGCCCCCCTCTCTTTGGCCGTCAGCGACCAAAGGGGCGGCTGCCCCTTTGCCCGGCCGCCCGTGCGGCTAAGGGGGAGGCCAACCAGGCCGCCCCCCTCTCCTTCGCCGTCGGTAGCTGCCCCTGCCCCCCCCCCCCCCCCCCCCCCCGCAAAGTGTCCGAGGGCGACTGCCCCGGACACCCCCTCCCGCGGCTTCTGGCACGCGGCCGCGAATAGCAGTCGCTCCTCCACGGACGCTGTCAGCAGCCCTCTCTCGTTGACGAACATGGCGGCAAGTTCGCCGACCACCCGTGGAGGCCCGCTCCCGCCGTCAGATCAGGGGGGAGCGTTCTCGGCCGTTCGATCCGCGCGTAACCACCCACTAACCACTAGGTTAATAGGGGGAATTTAATTAATATTTTATTATTTATTTAATGGCGGTCTCCAAATAGCCGGATACGCGTATCAAAAACAATATTAAAAATATTTATGCGGCGGTTCTTCATCTGCACTTGTTCATGAGCTCGCGAGCTTTTTTTTAACTTTGTAATTACAAGTACAAAATTGTTAATTTGCCGAAAAGCTCGCAAGCAACTCGAGCTCGACTCGAGCTCATGATCTTGAAAGCTCGAGCTCGAGCTCATGTCATGCAAAATGAGCTCGTCGACCTCGAATATTTAGCTTGAGTTTGAGCTTGGGAATTTTTCCAAGCTCGACTTGTTTACTCCCCCAACCCTTATCCTTGCTTCTTGAAGACAATGCTCATCATTTAGAGGTGTGATGGCTCTCCCCTGGGTCGGGGCCCGCCTCTACGAATATGAGTTGTAAAAATATTTTATTATTTATTTAGTGGAGATCTCAAAGGTCTTTCGGGTGCGGATAGTCGGATAGCTCGTGAGCCGGCTCAACTCAACTTGCATCCTCAGATAGGGGAACCAAGCAAAGAGCTAGCCAATACCTTGGGGAGCTTGACTAAGGTTAGTGTTCACATTCACCCCCAAATAGGCTTGTTGTGTATGAGCTAATTACCGCGTCACGAGCTCTTCTCTTAATCGACTGCGACCCGTTTGTAATCTCTACACGAGCTAGATCGTTGAGTTCGTTGCACTTAAGTCTACTTCATCCGCAAGTTCTTCTCTCATCCTGCACAAGCTCGTCGAGCGAGATCACCAACAAGAATTTGCGAGTAGGATGATGTCATTAGTCACTGTGCCTAATTTCTAATAGCTCAATAGAGAGTGTCTACTCGCAGACCACCCCTGGATTACCTATAAATTGGACCCCCATGAACATTTTGAGGCACATTGTACCCACCTCCCAAGGTTCCCAAAAACATTTTCTTCCCTTGCCTCACCTTTGTCAAGCTCAGCTCTGATTTTGAAGAGAGTTCCTAAATACTTTCTAGAACGTGGTGGGACCTTCTCGTTGCTTCTCGCGAGCTTCTGACTACAATCAATCTAATAAGCCCCTACCTCTCTCATCTATTGTTGAAGCCAAAATTTGACCTCGATGAAAGTTCGAAATCAGGGCCGTAACCAACACCTACTTGTCCCGAGCTCTGACCTTCGACTGGTTGTGAAGGATCAGAAACCGACCCTAAAGCCTCATCAGGAGGTCCCACCGCTTACCCGGAAGATCTCTGAGAGCTTCCCCTCCAAAGCCAAAAGCTGGGCTCGGAGCTCCTAAGAAAGCACATGAAAGCTCTTTTTTAATCCTGGGAAAAAAGTGGTTCTGAAAAACCTCTATGGGTCTATTTATAGGACTCTGAGTTTGAACTGTCAATAACCAAACTAAACCGACATGAAATTACCAAAATACCCTTGGTTGGGTCCGCCAACAGCCAAACTCCGCTGTTCTGAAGGGTTACATGCAGACCACCAAGGGCAAAAGTGTAAAATCACCTAGGGCTAAAAAGGTGAACCGCCTTCCAACTGAACCGACGCTCGGCGAGAGCACCGTCTCGCGAGCAAGAGCTTCCCCTCCTATGGGGCTCGTCCCGCCTAGCGAGGCTCTCGCCTGAGCGGCTTGGCCCTTTCTTTGGGTCCGTCTCACCTGGGAAGGCTCTCGCCTGAGCCGCTGGGCCCTTCTCGCCCGAACCACTGGGGCCCTCTCGCCTATCGAGCCGGCCTTAACCCGACGAGTAGCCCTTTTCCTGGGACCCACTCGCCAGTGAGTAGGCTTCTGTCAAAGAGTCCATCTTGCCTTGCCTTCCCCTCTCTTTGAGCCCGAACTATTTCTGCGAGCCCGAGATTGTACACAATCCCTACTCTTTTTGAGATTATTTTAAGCTCGCAAAGAAAGTCCAACCGAGGCTCGTGTCATTAAAGAGTATTTATGGGCGTATTTATGAGGGAATCTTTGGTGAGGCCCCACACTGGAGCCTATAAATAGGGGATTCCTATTCCATATAGAAATCCCCCTTTTCACACTCCTTCCTTCCTTTGCCATATTGCAATCATGTTTCATAGCCAGAGTTTCCGCGAGCGCCTTGCGATGGTGCGCAAGCAGAATAAGGCCAATGTGGTCGCTCTGACTAAGGCTCTAGTTTGCGCCCTCCCTCCTTACCATCCTCTTCGCCTCGCCAGAAGAAGATAAAGATATGAGACCCTTCCTCCTAGGCCGAGGGGCCATCTCGCGCTGTCCTGGAAACCCGCCCCTCTCCTCCTCCCGCATCCCCTAGAGAGAAGGAGGTGAGTTCTCGATTTTGCCCCTATTTACCTTTTCATCCATATCTGCTTATTTGCCATTTTGTTTCTTCAGAGACCCCCCGCGCCTCTACGCCGACCGGTCAGTCCGCGGGATGACACCGTTGCCCATCGCGAAGAATCTAACTCACCACAGCATTCCACTCCTCCATCTACTCCTCCTAACGAGAGGCGAGACGACCCCTCTCAGGCCACCGGGACCTCCCGTCATCCTGGTAAAAAACCTTCCCTCTCACTTCTCTGTCCCGCTCGCTACTCGCACACCCTCCTGCAAGAGCCTCCCTCACTCTGCCCCTCGACTCCTTGCCTCTACGCCTCCCTCAGCTCTTTAAGCGACTCGCCGTCTCGCCCCCTCCTCCTATAGACAGGATTGAAGACTACCTGGGCAATCCCATGGACCCGGTGGAGATGAAGCGCAAGACGACTGAGATGTTCAAGAAGCACGTGCGCATCATCAGCAACCTAGAGCAGGACAGGCATACGGCTGACAGGCGAATCGAATGGTTGGAGACTGAATGTGCTCGCCTTTCTTCCGAGGTTGACACTAGGATAGAAGTTGAGGGGACCGACCCTCAAGCCATTATTAGCGAGGTCGACATGCAGCTCCGTCTCGCGCACAGTAGGCTTGGCGTCGTTCGAGCCTTCCACTCGCACAGTAGGCCTCCTTGCGCGGGAGCTCGCGGTGGCCGCTGGAAATGATTCTCGTATTAAACATCACCCTGATCGCCTTGCTTTATTCATCCGTCTCGCTCTTTTCTTCTTCTTCGTTTTTATATTTTAATGATGTAATAATCGTGTAATACGTTATGCTACCGTCTCGCCGGTAATGTCCGAGAACATGGAGCCCGCCTTATGCGGGATGGCACGTTTAAATAATTATTGTTGCTAGTTTAATCTCTTAATTTCATTTAATTTCGTTTAATTTAATTATTCTGTCCTGTGATTGTGATGGACCACACAAATCGAGATTTTGGAGAGAGAGAGAGAGTGAACCGCCGGCCGACTCTTCCCCTTCCCACATATATTTTTCCTGCCCATTTATCTGTTTGACCATATACACTATAAATACTCCTGCCCCCCCGGAGCAGAAGGACGTCTGCGCCTTCACCCCTGCCTCGTCCAAGCCTTTGCCCCCTTGCCTCTTCTGTCTCGCTCATCCCTCTCGCTCTTTTATTCCTCTCTCTTCTTTCTTCCTCAGCTGTCTCTCCGATTCTCCTTCTTGCTGCTTCTTTTCTCTTAACCATCTCGCCTCCATCCGTCTCGCCTAAAACGGGGAAGCAGAAAGTTGAGGAATGCGAGAGGCACAGTCGCTGCGGGAAACGTTTTACCGATCATAACCTCTCTCCCGGCAGGCTTCCTGACGAAGACTACCGCAACTTCGTCCGCAAGTTCATGAAGGAGGGGCTTGAATCGCGGCCCCCGAAGGTTGGCGAGGCGATCAACACCTATTACCTGGGAGAACTCGCCTTCCCCGTCTCGCACTTCGAGGCGGGGTTGAGATTGCCCCTATGGCCGGAGGTAAAACAGGTCTTAAAGTACTTCGGCGTCGTCCCGACGCAGCTTAACACAAATGCCATTTCGGTGTTAATTACTTTCGCCCACTACATGCGCCGGGAGTGCATCGAGTTTAGCTTGACGGTTTTCCGCAAGCTTTTCATCTACCACGCCAACGCCGACTGCGTCTCGTACTTCACTGGGCAAGGGCTCAAGGTGTGCGAGACGCCAAATAAAAATCATCATTGGCTCACCAGATTTGTGTTCATCCGCGACAACTTCTGGGGCGTCCCACTCGCTCCTGTGTCGCCCGCCGTGATCTTTTATGTGTCCCCGCAGGTGAGCGACACAGACAAGCTGCTGTACGACTTCTTCGTCGGCAAAAACTTCGAGGTCAACTTCTTGCGGCGAGGCCTCGACTCGCTACCTCCCATGCTCCCCGATGAAGGTACTCTCTCTCTTGTCTCGCGTTTTATTATTTTTTGTCTCGCCATCACATCACCTTCTTGCTTGTTTCAGGAGAGTGGGTCATACCAGTCCACCCCCCTATAGGAGCAACATCCAACCAAATAAGGGCCTCAGTCTCGCCAGCGCGGCGGCTGAGGCGGCGAGAGGGTCCCTGGATCCTTCCCCTTCGAAGAAGCCTGCAGGCGACACGACCCCCTCTCGCTCCAGCCCTCCCAAGAAAAAGATGAAAAAAAACTATGGTCATCTCTAAGGGGAAAAAGAAGGCCCCGAAGGAGAAGGAGATGTCGGGGTACTTGAGCCCCATCTCTATAGGGGACTCTCAGTCGCCCCGCTAGCCTCCCTCTCATGCCGTCTCGCCCGCCCGAGAGATGGCTCGACTCGATCGGCCTGCCGTCACTTCTAATCAGCCTGCCATCGATACATCTCGCAAACCTGCTTCTCCCAGTCTCCCATCCCCCTCTTCTCATCCAAACTTCAACCTGGGCCCCGCGATCCAAGATGTTGTCAGTGCCCTCGTTCTGGTGTGGGAGAAGGACGTCAACCGCATGTCCATCTGCACCCTGCTTCCCTCTTGGAAAGAACAGGAGGTTCCCACTATCCATGCCTTCTCTGTGGGCTATGGACTTTATGGTGCTCCCGAGGCAGTCTCCCCCGAGACCGAGTCCTAGCGAGACCTCGTCTTGAAGTCCTCCCACGCCCAACTACGTGCCTTGGAGCTCTCGCATCGCACCTCGCGCCGTCTGATTTATACTAACAAGAAGTGTAAAGACACCGAGGCGGGCCTGGAGGCGGAGCGAGCGAAATCCGACGACCTCGCTAAAAGGCTATCTGTCGCCGAGACCCTCCTCGCAAAAGCTCAGGGCGGCATGGTAATCCTTAAACTTATCCTTGGATTATTCTTTTTTTAGACATTCTTTACTAATGATTGGGCATCTCGCAGAATGCCGAGACGGCGGAGCGGATGCACTCGCGCATGGAGGCCCTAGAGGAGGAGAATAAGGATTTGAAAGCTCCGGTCACTCGCCTTCAGGCCAACGCCCCGTCGTCGTCTCGCCGCGAACCCCTCCCGACACCTCTGCCTCAATATTCTTTGGATGAAGTTCAAGAACAGTGCCGAAACGCCAGAATCATGACGGCGGAGCTAGTCCTAAAAATGATGAAGGAGCTGGGGGTCGTGAAGGAGGACTCCAAGACGGTGACCGCTCGCGATCTGGTCCCCCAGCTCTATGGCGTGGATAGCGAAGATTCTTCTTCCAGCAGGGAGGAATGACCTGCTGCCTGCGAGATCCCGGTCCCCTCTCCCCCCTTTTTTTGCTACTGTATAACTTACACTTCTTTTTGAGTTTCTTTTTGTGATCAAAAATGTATTGATGACACTTATGATGAACTAATATTGATCAAATGCACACTCTTGTCCTATTATTTTATTTTACATTTTGCGAAACGATTTATTGGCTTGCTTTTATTTGCGAGATGGTGCTATCCACCCATCTCGCCGACTCACTTTTACTCTTTTCACTTTGCTTTATTTTACTGCGAGACGACCCTTTGATGCGAGTCGTCACTTCCCTCATCTTGTTTATGTGAGACTTAACTGACATAACCCTCTCGTCTTGCCTCAGGGTACTCCCGGCTCGAGTGGCCTTTAGTGATTTAACTTGCCCCCTAATATTAGGCCGGACCTTCTGTCCTGCGCGAGTGCCCACTCGTCGGAGGCGAGACCATCCCTGAGGCCGGCAGCTAAGAGTGCCTCCACTTGCACTGCTCCAGCTTTTGCCTCCCATAGTTATTTTTTTATGAGAATAAGTAGGGATGCTCCTTAAGGAGGTCTCCCCAACCACTTTGTCATCGAGTGGGCTTATAACCCTGTCAGCTTGATGAGTGCCTGGGCAACGGGTCTACCTGGGGCGAGCCAGGCTCGGAGGTAGTGCAAAAGTCTCCAAGAACCAAGAACCAATCCTCTCCCCCATAGGCGAGCCTTCAGACCTGCCAACTAATGAGAGCCTGCGCAGCGGGTCTACCTAGGGCCAAGCCATGCGCTCGAGGTCCCTTAACCCCACATGCTAGCCTTCAGACCTGTCAGCTAATGAGAGCTTGTGTAGTGGGTCTACCTGGGGCCGAGTCAGGCTCGGGGTAGTGCAAAACTCTCCAAGAACCAAGAACCAATCCTTTACCCCACAGGCGAGCCTTCAGACCTGCCAGCTAATGAGAGTCTGCGCAGCGGGTCTACCTGGGGCCGAGACGCGCTCGGGGTCCCTTATCCCCACAGGCAAGCCTTCGGACCTGCTAGATAATGAGAGTCTGCGCAGCGGGTCTACCTGGGCCGAGCCAGGCTTGGGGTAGTGCAAAAGTCTCCAAGAACCAATAACCAATCCTCTCCCCCACAGGCGAGCCTTCGGACCTGCCAGCTAATGAGAGTCTGTGCAGCGGGTCTACCTGGGGCCGAGCCGCACTCGGGGTCCCTTACCCCCACAGGCGAGCCTTCAGACCTGACAGCTAATGAGAGCCCGCGCAACGGGTCTACCTAGGGATGAGCCAGGCTCGGGGTAGTGCAAAAGTCTCCAAGAACCAATCCTCTCCCCCACAGGCGAGCCTTCGGACCTGCTAGCTAATGAGAGCCTGCGCAGCGGGTATACCTGTGGTCGAGCCTGCGCTCGGGGTCCCTTACCCCCACAGGCGAGCCTTTGGACCTGCCAACTAATGAGAGCTTGCGCAGCGGGTCTACCTGGGGCCGAGCCGTGCTCGGGGTCCCTTACCCCCACAGACGAGCCTTCAGACCTGCCAGCTAATGAGAGCCTGCACAACATGTCTACCTAGGGCCGAGCCGCGCTCGGGATCCCTTACCCCCACAGGACGAGCCTTTGGACTTGCCAGCTAATGAGAGCCATGCACAGCGGGTATACCTGGGGCCGAGCCGCGCTCGGGGTCCCTTACCCCCACAAGCGAGCCTTCAGACCTTCCAGCTAATGAGAACCTGTGCAGCGGGTCTACCTGGGGCCGAGCCAGGCTCGGGGTAGTGCAAAAGTCTCCAAGAACCAATCCTCTTCCCCACAGGCGAGCCTTCAGACCTACCAGCTAATGAGAGCATGCCCAGCGGGTCTACCTGGGGCCGAGCCGTGCTCGGGGTCCCTTACCCCCACAGGAGAGCCTTCGAACTGCCTAGCTAATGAGAGCCTGCACAGTGGGTCTACCTGGGGCCGAGCCAGGCTCGGGGTAGTGCAAAAGTCTCATTTTCCTGCCGTTAGAATTTCACAGTAGGTAAAAGTAAAAGTAATTTGAGGAACATATTACAATAAACTTGACTTTGGGTATACAATTTTACTCTCCCTTCTCATGGGTAGAAGCGCTTCAAGTCATCGCCGCTCCAGGTGTGGCTTATGGACCTACTCTCCACATCCTGGAGGTGGTAACCTCCCGTTCTCAGAACCCTCTCGACAATATAGGGCCCTTCCCAATTTGAGTTGAGCTTACCCACGGGGGCAGATCTCCCTGCAGCATCAACTTTCTTCAGCGCCAGATCTCCTTCCGTGAACTGTTTGATCCTGATATGCTTGTCAAAGTATTTTTCCATCCACCGTTTGATCTCTTCCTACCTGATAGCTGTGACATTATGTAGCTCTTCCACCATATTCAATGAGAGGCGTAGCCCCCCTTCGTTTTCCATCCTCCAAGCCTCATCCCCATCACCCGCGGCCGCGACTCGTGTGGATCGAACCTCAAACTCCATGGGCAGGACTGCCACACACCATGAGAAAGTTTGAAGGGGGTCTCGCCGATGGTCGTGTTCGGGGTTGTCCGCAAGGTCCACAATACTGAGGGGAGCTGTTCCACCCAACTTCCCCTCAAGTTCTCGACCTTCTTCTTGAGTAGGTTCACGATGATCTTGTTGGCCGCCTCCACCTGAACGTTGCTCCTAGGGTGATGTACGAAGGCAAATCTAAGGTCTATCCCCAGCTGAGCGCAGAAGCTAATGAACTCTTCGCTGGCAAACTGGGGTCAATTGTCTGCTACTATCATTTGGGGGAGCCTGTGCCTGCATATGATCTCTCCCCAGACAAAATTCCTGATGACCTGTGAGGTGACATTGGCCAATGCCTTGACCTCCAGCCACTTCAAAAAGTAATCAATCATGACCAGGAGGAACCTCCTCTGCCCACTAGCCGGAGGGAAAGGCCCGACTAAATCCATCCCCCAGATGATGAAGGGTCATGGTGTCGTGATGCTTCAGAGCCTTTGAGCGGCAAGAGCTGGAGGGGGGCGTACAGCTGACACTTCGGCACCTCCTCGCAAACTCAAGCCACATCCTTCCTCAGGGTCTGCCAAAAATACCCTTGCCTCACCACCCTTGCTTCCAACGTCCTTCCCCCTGAGTGACTGCCGCACTCACCTGAATGCACTTCCTCCAGGATTCTCGGGATCTCCTCCTCGGTCACACACCTTGCCAGGAGCTCTGACAACATCTTCTGATGTAACCCCCCTTCCAGCATTAGATAGTGGGCTGCCTTGTGCCTGAGGCTTTTTGCATCCTTGGTCCCCTCTGGAAGCTTGCCAGTGGTTAGGAAGGCCACAAATGGATCCACCCATGAGGGTCGCTGATCCACCTCCATCAACTCTCCTTCCTCGATAGTCGGTCGAAATAGCTCGGTCAAGGTCCCTCCTCCTCGAGGTCCAAACTTAGCCAACCGATCAGCAACTATACTCTCTTCCCTAGGAACATGTTAGATGGAGAACGTCTGGAATCCTCCGATGATCACCCTCACCTTGGACAAGTACTTCACAAGGGCGGGCTCCCGAGCTTCGAACTCCACTCGGATCTGTGATGCCACCACCAACGAGTCCGTAAAAGCCTCCACATCCTGGATCTCAAGTTCCTTTGCCAAACGAAGGCCGGCTATCACAGCCTCATACTCCGCCTGGTTGTTAGTCACTGGAAAGTGTAAAACCACTGCTTGCTCTATAGTGACCCCTTGAGGGCTTATCAACACCACCCTTGCTTCGAGGGAGTGCTTTCCCGAGGCCCCATCAACCATCATCTTCCATGCCTCTTGAGGCCGCGGCTCCTCGGCTCCGACCTCAACAACGTAGTACGCCAAGAAGTCAGCCACTGCATGTGCCTTAATGGAGAGCCTTGGCACGAATGAGATATCAAACTCGCTCAATTCGATAGACCACTTGGCCAACCGGCCTGAGTGCTCCACTTCCTCAAAAATCTTTCGAAGGGGATGGTCCATCACCACCCTGATCGAATGCGCTTGGAAGTACGACCAGAGCTTCCTGGCCGAAATGATCAGAGCATACGCCAACTTTTCCAAGATGGGGTAGTGGAGCTCCGCCTTTTTCAGGATCCTGCTAACATAGTAGATTGACAATTGCTTCTTCCCCTCTTCTCTGACCAGGACAGAGCTCACGGCCTCTGCTCCTACTCTGAGATACAAGGCTAGGTCCTCCCCATCCTTTGGGCTTTGAAGTAGAGGAGCCAGGGAGAGCTACCTCTTCAGCATTTGGAAAGCTTCTTCGCACTCGGCCGTCCATTCAAACCTTTGAGTACCCCTCAGCACTTTGAAGAACGATGAGCATTTTTCTCCCGACCTGGAGAGGAATCTGCTTAGCCCGGCCAGCTTGCCTGTCAAGCGTTGGACCTCCTTAGCGTTGCGTGGTGACTCCAGCTTTAGTATGGCATTCACCTTATCTGGGTTAGGCTCCACCCCTACCGGTGTCAGAAGATGCCCAAGGAACTTCCCGCGGCTCGCCCTGAAGACGCACTTCAAGGGGTTCAGCCTCATCTTGAACTTCCTCAGTATGGCGAACGTCTCTTCCAGGTCCCGAAGGTGCGAGTCCACACACTTTCTCTTGACCATCAGATCATCAACATAGACCTCCAGGTTCCTCCCCTTTGACCCTGAAAGACTCGATCCATCATGCGCTGGTATGTAGCCCCTACGTTCTTCAACCCAAAGGGCATCATCTTATAACTGAAACATCCCTCCCTCGTGATGAAGGAGACGTACTTGACATCAGGAGGGTGCATTCGGATCTGATGGTAACCTGAAAAAGCATCCAAAAAACTCATAATAAAAAACCAACGACTGAATCAACCAGCGCGTCGATTCGAGGCAGGGGGTAACAATCCTTGGGGCATGATTTATTTAATAAGGAAAAATCGATACACATGTGCCACTTCCCTTCCCCTTTCTTTACCATTATCATGTTGGAGATCCAGCCTGGATACTGGATCTCCGAGATGAAGCCAGCCTCCAGAAGCTTCTTGATCTCCTCGCGGATGAGCTCCTCCAGCTTGGTAGTGATGACCCTCATCTTCTGGCGAATGGGGCGCGTCCGGGGGTCCAAGTTCAGGCGATGGCAGGCCACATCTGCATCGATGCCCGACATGTCAGCCACGCTCCAAGCAAAGATGTCGACGTTGCTCTGAATGCAAGCCCGAACTCGCTCCTGGTCCTCAAGACTCAAGCCTCCGCTGATCCGGACCCTCTACACCTGGTCGGCGCTGGTGAAGACTTCCATCTCCACCACTTCTCCAACCGGTTCCAGCCGCGACTGCTCCCAGCCGGCTCTTGCTCCCTCTTCCTGCCCATACTCTTCCTCCCCTCCTGCTTCATCGACTTCCATTGCCCCCCCAGGCTCTCACGCTGCTGCCGCTCGACCTCCACGCCTCTCAGGGCCTCCCTCTCAACTCCTTCTCCTACTCCTTCCACCTGCCGACCCTCTTGCGGCTCCGACTCTTCGTCCCTCTGGACCTCATGCACACCTCCTCCTCTTTGCTCCTCCTCAATCTCCTCCCTCGCCTCCTCCAGGCTCACTTCCTCAATCTCCTCCCTTGCCTCCTCCAGGGCTCACCTCCTCCTCTCTGACAACCTCTTCCTGCTCCGCCATCTCCCTCTCCAGCTCTTCCGCCTCTACCATCCAAGATATGGTGTTGACCGCCGTCACGTAACATTGCCTCGCCACCTTCGGGTCCCCCCCTGATCCTACTCTGTACCCCTCTGTTGTTAAACTTAAGGCATTGATGAAACGAGCAGGGGACGCGGCGAAAGGCGCTGATGAGGGGGCGCCCAAAGATGGCTTTATAGCTGATTGGGGCGTCCACAATCACGAACCTGCAGTTCCATGTGATACGCCCCCAACTTCACATGCATCCCTACCTCTCCTTATACCTCCTTTCTCTCTCCTGAAAATCCAAACAACGGTTCGTCCGAGGCTAACACCATCTTACCCTCGACCTTCATCTCATCGAAGGCCCTCTTGAAGATCACATTTACGGAGCTCCCGTTGTCCACCAAGATCCTGGAGACCGTGAAGTTCTCGACTGCCGTCTGGATCACCAAGGCGTCATAGAACGGGTCCTCATAATCTGGCATATCTGCTAAAGAAAAGGTAATTTTTTCTTCCTGAGGGGGAGCCTGGGAGGTCGAGGCTACCCCCCTTCGGAACATGGTCTGGAGGCTACCCTTACGAGTTGCCTCAATCCCAACTCCTCCGTGGATCACCTCGATCCCTCCCCGGGTTCCTATGTCTGCCTGGTTCTCACACCTATCTTTCGTCTCCCCATGCTGTACCTCCATGATCCTTATCGGTGGATCCTGCCTCCCTATCCCCCTGTCTTCTCTCATCTCTAAGAACTCTGGGCAGGTGGCCGTCGTGTGTCCCTCCTCTTGGTGTAAGTCACAGAAAAGCAACGCCACCCGGCCCCCTCTTCCTTCTCCACCTCCTCTTCTTCTGGCTCCTCCCCCGAGCTCCTCTCCTTCCTCCTCTACCTCAGCCGACCTCCATTGCCTCCTGCTGCTGCGGGAAGTGACCCCTCGGCCCCTGCCTCCACGCCGGCTGATCAAACCTCCTCGGCTCGCGGAAGTTGTCTCTTCCCGGAAAGCCTCCTCCTTGCTCCTGGGGGCGACCCTCCTGAGGCCTCCAACCTAACCGGTTGTTCGGCGCCCGGGCCCCCCGTCCTTGATACGGTCCCTGCTGCCCCTGTCCTCGGGGCTCCTCCCTCCTTCTCTCTTCTCTCTGCTCCTTCTGCCTTCCTACTCCCGATTCCTTCACGTCATCCTCCGCTAACCTGGCCAGCTTCCTGGCAAAAGCCGGATTGGCCCTCTCGAAGTCTATTTCCTTCGCCGCCCTCTCCATGAGCTCCTCAAAAGAGGGGGGGGGGGGGACACTCTCTTCAGCTCCATGCTAAAGAATCCCGGCCTCAGCCTCAGGGTAAAAGCGAGCATCAGTGCATACCCTGGGACCTCCTGGACCAGGAGGATCTCTTCCTGAAACTGGTTAACATAATGGCCCAACGTCTCATCTTGCTTCTGCCTTACCGCAAACAGGCACTCCGTCTCCTTCTTACGCTTCTTTGATGTCAAGAACCTCAACAGGAAACCTCGACGCAGATCCTCAAAACTGTAGATCGAACTTGCCGGCAACTGGTGGAACCAGTCCCGTGCCTTATCCTTCAACGTGATGACAAACAGCCGACACTTGAAGGCATCCGTCATTTGCCATATCGAAACAACATCTTCAAACCATTGCACGTGCTGCACATGGTCATTTTTCCTCGAGTAGTAGGACATGTCGGGCTCCCGGAACCCCTCTGGCACCGGGGCCGAGATGATGAGCTTACTGAAAGGGCTCTCGCCACCTGCCTGCCGAGAGGGCACGTCTCGCGACCTCGGCTGGCTGGCCCGATCCGCGAGACCATGCCCAGGGAAGAGCTCTCGCACAACTGCCTCCCTCTCGCCAACTTCTGCTGGAATCTCCTTCCCGGGACGCTGACCTGGGAAGAGCTCTCGCGCGGCCACGTCCCTCTCGCCAACCTCCACCGGGACCTCCTTCCCGGGGCGCTGCCCAGGAGCATTCTCTCCCAAGAGCGGGACCGCCTCTACTGGGACCTGAGGCGTTGCCCACTCGCTCCTTGCCGAGAAGGCCAAGATGATGGTCTGTAAGACCTCTCGCCTAAAGTCCTCCAGCATCTTCCTTGTCGCCTCCTCTCCCCGGGAGGGGGAACCTCCTGAACCAGATCCTTCACCTTCACCTCCTGCCATAGGACCAAACTCAAAACTTTCTTGTATCGACTACCTTCCACGCTCACCACACTAAAACTGTTGAAGCCATAATTTGACCTCGACGAAAGTTCTAAATCAGGGGCATAACCAACACCTACTTGTCCCGAGCTCTGACCTCTGACTGGTTGTGAAGGACCAGAAACCGACCCTAAAGCCTCAGCAGGGAGGTCCCACCGTTTACCCGGAAGATCTCTGAGAGCTTCCCCTCCAAAGCCAAAAGCTGGGCTCGGAGCTCCTCAGAAAGCACAGGAAAACTCTTTTTTAATCCCGGGAAAAAAGTGCTTCTGAAGAACCCCTATGGGTCTATTTATAGGACTCTGAGTTTGAACTGCCAATAACCAAACTGAACCGACCTGAAATTACCAAAATACCCTTGGTTGGGTCTGCCAACAGCCAAACTCTGCTATTCTGAAGGGTTACATGCAGACCACCGAGGGCAAAAGTGTAAAATCACCTAGGGCTAAAAAGGTGAACCGCCTTTCAACTGAACCTGCGCTCGGCGAGAGCACCGTCTCGCAGGCGAGAGCTTCCCCTCCTATGGGGCTCGTCTCGCCTAGCGAGGCTCTCGCCTGAGCGGCTGGGCCCTTTCTCTGGGTCCGTCTCGCCCGGGAAGGCTCTCGCCTGAGCCGCTGGGCCCTTCTCGCCCGAACCACTGGGGCCCTCTCGCCTAGCGAGCCGGCCTTAACCCGGCGAGTAGCCCTTTTCCTGGGACCCACTCGCCAGTGAGTAGGCTTCTATCAAAGAGTCCATCTTGCCTTACCTTCCCCTCTCTTCGAGCCCGAACTGTTCCTACGAGCCCGAGGTTGTACATCTATCCCTAATCTAAGCTCGCCCGTCCCAACCGCTAATCAAGTAGCTTTTGGTCCCTCTCAGTTCGAAACTCTTGTGAACCAAAATTTTCCTAATTCCAATAATGTAGATTTTATGTTTCCTTTTGGGGATATGCTCTAGAGACAACTAGTTTAAAATTAAATTGTGTTCTTACAAAAAAAATTAAGGGGCATCATATGATATGTAAATAGGGAAGTGTTCTAGTATGTCTTTTATAAATATTTAGGGTTGTGAGACATATGCGAGATGCCAAATTCCTAAAAAACTTGAGGTTAAACCTATAAGTATTATCTAGTGAGGTATCCTAAGAAAACTAAATGGTGCTATTTTTATAATCATTCTGAGGGCACATTATTTGTTGTGAGTACTAGTATCTTTCTAGAGAAAGTATATATATTTGGAAAGACTGCTAGAATGGAACTTGAAGAGGTTCAGGAACCATAAAAAGTGAACAAATCATAATTAGAATATGAGCAAGAACAAAAAGTTGTTGTAGCTAGAGAGTCTGCCCAAGAATCACAAGTCCTGCGTAGATCTAGTAGACCATGTTTTGAGCATAAGAGATATAAATTTCTCATGTCTCGTATAGATAATGTGCTGCTTATGGATTGTAAGGAGTCTGCAATTTACCAAAAAGCTATGAATGGATCGGTCTCCGAGAAGTGTCTCGAGTCTGTGAAATTTGAAATGGACTTCATATATACAAATCAAGTTTGGACCGTAGTGGAACCACTCGAAGAGGTACAACCCATATAGTGCAAGTGAGTTTTTAATAATCATGCTGACATGTGTAAGAATGCACGAACATTCAGAGAGATTAGTGACTAAAAGTTTCAAGCAAATTTGTGATATTGATTATGATGAGTTTTTTCCTTTTTATCATAGTAAAGCATCAAAATTTTCTTAGCTATTGCATTATATTATGGCTACGAGATATGTCAAATAATTGTCAAAATGATTTTCTTGAATGCAAATCTCTTTAAGGATATGTATATAACACACCTATAGGGTTTTGTATCTTCAAGTGAAGACACTAAATATGCAACTTGTAGAGATCCATTTATGTATTGAACCAAACTTTTTGAAGTTATAATCTTCATTTTGAAGAGAGAATCAAAGAGTTTGGTTTCATCAAAAATGCATTGGTAGTTAAATAAAGTGATTTCCATTTATAAACTTAGTGAAAGTAAGTTTTAAATCTATCAATATCGATGAATTCGATGCAGAAATGTCAAGCAATGAACTATATACAAAAAAAACCAATGCAAAATTGTATCTTGAAGGGATCATAGTCCCATATTTGCAAATGTCATTCATTTTTCTATATGGATTGAGTTTCGATGCAAATAAGAGATTCTACCAATTCTCGCAGTCTCGTGCATGTTCCTAAACATGATATCATATAAATTGTTTTCATTTTCAAGTTCACAGTAGAGATCTTTTTTAACTTATGCTCAATCACCTCTTATTTCCGAGGACGAGTTCATGTATGTTGGTGAAGGCATACACGACTTGGCGTAGGGCTAGGTCGATGAGGTGCGAGATCAAGAGTTCTAGATAGCCAGAGATGGACGGACCCACGCTACAGCCTACAAATGAAAATGTGTTACTTGCATCAACATCTTTTTTGTGGCGCGCATATAGCCAAAATCGAATTTTGATAACAATATTTTTTGTAAAAAAATTTTGTCGGTGTCTTGGGCTGTGCCCCATGGAGGGAATGATTAAAAGACAATGTAGATCGAGTGAAAAGGGAGAGTGTGATGAGTGAGTTGATTATTACAAAGGCATATGAAACCTGGAAGTGGTGACTGATTGAGGTGGTATATAGTCCATGGTCATGGGCTGGATGAAGGGCAGGTCCATTGTTGAGAAAAAGATTATGACACCAAGGACCCAAATGAGGATGATGGAGGACAAGCACTTCACTTCTTCCACCATTTAGACTGTGTAGAAACTTCATGGAGTAATTTGCTCCCCATTCTGTTTCCGCACATTTACATCTTTTTCTAACAAATGGGGAAATTTGGGGTTCAAGCTGGTCATATTGCAGGCGAGAAGACAATCATTTGGAGTAGAAAATAGATCTCTTTAAGTAACCTAAAATTGACTTCAATGTTATCTAAGACTGCATTAATTTGAGTAGATGAGCTCCAACGCGACATATTCGTAAGAGTCCGTTAGGATTTCTGGAATTGGAATTGAGAATTGGAATTGAGGCAACAAAATTTTAATTTCAGTGTTCGGATGTTAGGAATTCCCTCAGAATTGGAATTTGTCTAATTTAATGGAATTTAATTTTGTACTATGACCAATTCTTATGAGTAAAGATAGATCTTTCATAAAATTCAGTTTTTTTACTATGGTCGTCGTCGCCTTATCTCGTCGTCGTCGCCCGATCTCGTCGTCGTGCCCGATCTCGCCGCCGCCGCCCGATCTTGCCGCCGCCGCCCGATCTAGTCGTTGCCTGATCACACCCCCGATCTCGTCGTCGTCATCGACCGATCTTGCCGTCGTTGCCCGATCTCGTTATCGCCGCCCAATCTTGCTGTCATTGCCCGACTATAATTAATTATTGACACACTATCTAAAGTTGATTTCTCTGGTATCGTGTTCGTTTTTTTTTTCAACTTTACATTTCCTGAGAGATCCTAAAAGAATAATTTCCCCCGCCACATGGTTTTGCTGCAATAACTTCGTCTTGAGTGACTAAAGGCTCCAACTTCAAATTATCGTTGTCGTTCGATCCTACTGCCACGGGAATAAAAAAGAAATACTAAATCGATTACAATTCCAATTCTAGAAATCCATCATTGCAGCCAATCACATTGGAATTCACCCAATTCCAATTCTCACATGAATTCCAATTCTGTAATTCCAATTCTTGTAATCCGAACATACCCCTCTTTTGATCCGTACCAGTATTGTCCTGTGACGCATTTGATCTTTATCATCTCATTTTATTCAATTACAACCATGCTAGGCCCGATTTTGTGGGCTCACTCAGCCCCTCTTTTATTAGTGAGGCTCGGATCTGGCTGGGCCCGGTTTAAGCAGGGCCCAGCGTGCTTTATTTGCACTTTACACCCCCGGGTCCAGCCCCTTTCTTCCTCTCTAGGGCATCGCCGTCTTCTTAATGTCAGCTAGCCGCCCTAAGCACAACAGCCAGAAGATACACCCTCCGTCTCCTCACTGAGTTCAACTCGACCAGTTCACTGCCGCCGTCCACTTATTGCCCTCCAACGCCGTCAGCCGCAAGCCTGCCCATCTATTTCTTCGCAAAGGTTTTTCTACAGTCCCAACTCCGCCGGCGGCATTCGACCTGTGAACCACCTCTCCTCCAGCCGTAACGTCTCATCCACGGTGCACTTCGACCCTCTGTCCGATCAGTTCCATATTCCACTGTTTTTTTTCTAAATTAAATTTGGAATGTGTGTTTTTAAATACCAATTTTGGGAATTCCTCATTCTGATACTTTATTTTTGTTCACCCTTTGTTATTCCGTCATTTCCACCTCTCATTTCGACCGACTGATACATTTCTTGCTTTGATTTACATCCTATTGTTACAAAATTTTGAAGTAATTCCATTTTGATTGACTTGAATATTGCAGTTTATCATTGTAATTGACTAGATCTACCTCCTACCGGTTAAAATTTGTCTTCTCTGTAAGAAACTGGATGTATCATGAGATTTAAATTTTCATTGAGCGTCATCACCTTTATTTTTTGTAACTGTATGGTTATATTATTCGATCAGCGCTACTGAATCTTCCTGCACCGTACTCACAGTTATATCTTTACCACACTAGATAGCATACACGTTATAATTTGTATGATATGCAATTATGTAATGTATTTTGTAAGCAATGAACCCTAAACGTACAAATGATGGGGCTAATCGGACACTGGTAGGACAATTCATGTTTGAATATTTACCAATGCCACAAAACCAATACATTTAGACGAGAGTTAATGAGAGTTCAATCCGAAGATATTCACCTAAACAACGATACATGTACTACCCCGTATTTGTCAAGTGGGTCCCTAAAATGGGGTCAGGACCCAGAAGGGTCGTTCAGATTATTTTGGGCTAGGCGAGCTGAGTGGGCGGGTGGTTGGGTTTCGCCCCGGCTCGCGCATGGCATAAGCTGAAGGCTAGCAGGGGGCAGTGGGGTGTTCTGACCCGCACTCGCCCCGGAGTCAAGTTTGGCGGTGAGTGCTAGTCTCCTCGAGCACTCGCCTCCTCAGGCGAAAGGTCAGCTCGCCCAACAGTTTTCCTCTAGGAGAAGTCCAACTGGGTCTGCTAATAGCCTCCCCAAACAACAGAGTTTCGCTGTTAACAGACCATTTTGGACTGTGTATAGTAGAACCAAAAGGCGGGCTTCTACTATGTGCATGCCAGACTTGGAAAATTATAAATACACCCCAAGGGCGCCCTTGGAGGAGATCCGATTCTTTCACTTATTCCTCCTCTGGTTGTCTTCCAGAGCCCTCCAAGGTTCCCAGCTCAGCATTGGCTAGGGAGAGTAAGCTCTATTCGATATTCCGGGTGTGTGGCGGGACCTCCACGCTGCAGCTCTGGGTATATTCCTATTTCTCAATCACTGGTTAGACGCTCTTATTCAGGAGAAGTAGGGGCAGGCTACCACCTTTAGGTTCGAACTCCTCTTGGGACCGGGTTTCGGTTCCAACAATACACATCCAAATTCGGCCGCTATATCGACCATTACCGTTCTCCCAACAGGCAACAATTTTTCCACAAGTTGTGCCTTCATGCAGACATTTCTATCTTAGAGATCAGGGTAGCGAGTCTCAGCATTTCGTGCACAGGGCCATCATGGAGGGAACCATCAGTTAACCGGTTAATACCGCTGCTAGGCATTTTGCACGGAAGTGTTGGGGGATAACAAAATTGCTGCTGGATATTGCGCATCGAGGGCACTATGCCTTTTTTAGCGTATAATAAAGTCAATTGTAGTCTTCCATTCCATTACCTTAATAAAAATCTTAGATTTTCAAACCATAATATCATATTCATCATTTATGTTCCTTTTCTAGGGTTTAGAAGAACAAAAGAAGAGAGCAAAATTTAGTATATTGACCACTCAATTTGAAATAAGTCTCAAACAATTTTTTGTTTGAAATTATTCCAAAAATATATAAATCATTTCAAAAAAGTCTTTAACTAACATTCTATCATGAATGATAATGATATATCACTATGGGAAACTGACTGAACACACTATATGTAAAAGATAAAAAATTTTGTCCAATGAAACGAGTAGTTCCTCTTCTTTCTCTCACAGATATCTCCTCTCTCCCCAGTCCCCATGCAAGTGCCTAACTCGTAAGTCAAACAATGTACTTTTTTTGTATATTATTTATCATTCCAATCCTATCTTGCATCCAATCAATGCCGCATAGGCATATTCCTTTGTTAGTTATGACATTATTAAATGAAGATTTAGTTCAAACAAAGTATAAACTTTTGGGATCCTTTTTAACAAAAAAATTGGTGTTTATTTTTCCAAAAAATAATCTAGATTAAATTGAATGAATGAAATTGAATCATTTCCCATGAATGATTTCAAATCAACCAAGAGCCAACCACACAAATTGATTCCTGAGATATCTCGATCAGACACTTTAAATCAAACCTAATTGAACACATAATTAACTACGAATGCAATGCTATTCATAAAGGTAACTGCGTCTATGAGAGATTCTCGCAATGTGAGGCTGATTATCCCCGTGCTTGTCACTTGTCATCAAAGTGCATACGTATCACAATATATCAACAATTAGAAAATGCTTAAAGTCTATAGAAAATAATTCAAAGACTATAATTGAAAAGGTCTTAAACTAAATCAGGGAATAATAGTCCCATATGGTGCATGGAAATGATCCACCCATTTGTGCTCATCTTCATTTCCTACTTAAGTGAGAATCAACCTTGACTCTGCTTCATCTTCATAGTACAAAGATAAAGCAACAAATTAATTTTTAACCACAAATTTTATTCATCTGACATGTTAATCTTGTACACATTATTGTTCATCCACTCAATACCCTAACTGGGATGCCCTGGTTCCCAACTATATTACAAAATGTATGCTTCGTTTATTTCTTCCTTGTCCATGTGCTGGTAATAACAATAATAATAAGGTAATGCATCAATCTTTTTGATACTCCCATTTTCATGTAGTCGAGTAGTCCTTCATGATATACAAATTGCAGATTTATTTGGATTTTTCTCTTCTAATCCTTGCAGTTATATTTCTACATTTTATCATCATCATCTATGATGTGTTATTTTTCATATGAAACATTAAAAAAATCAATCAAATCATTATTTGAGCCCTTCCAGTTTCATCTCTATCCAAAATCACAGGTTTTGGCCAAGCCTTTATCTTTATTATAGCCATTCAACAATCTGCATAATTTTCTTTGAAGTAATATCTGATTTCTTGCAACAACTAATTATGAAACATCTGTTTCATTTTCCCTTCTAAACTCATATGTTGATCTTCCCAAATCATCATATTATGAATGAAGTGCAACATGTTATACACCTAAGGGTAATCAAAGCTTCTTTAATCATGTCTTCACTTGCTCAATAAGTAAGGGCCAGGCAACAAAAGAGCAATAACCATAGCCCATGTAGTTTGGAAGTACTCATTTAGTGTAGGACGATTTGCATTGATATGACTTCCTGATGGGGAGCCATCAGATGCACTTGGAGGAGCTCGCCGCAAGGCGGGGCCCACATACATGTATTCGCGCAGGAAGACTTGATCGGATCGCCGATCGGACTCCGCGGTTGCGTCCGGGACGTTGCCGCGAGTCAAAACGCTATATTACTTTATATTTTTTGAGTTTATTTTGACGTATTTTAAGGGCTAACCCACCGGCCAATCATAGCCGTTGATGAGGATGCCCTAGTTTGTGTTTTCTTATAAATATGAATATAGGATGCTCGGGGGATGGTTTGAGGCTATTGCAGAATTTGGAGAGTTCATTTTCGGATTCCTGTGATCCTTCCCCGGTGCCGACGCTGTGGAGCCCTACGTGACGACTTCTAGGTGGTTTTCTTCATCCCCAAGGTAATACCCATCCATAGTCTTCTTCTTCCCCCTCTGAAACCCTCGTCCGCATCCCCTACAACCCCCAAATCCCAATCCCCACAGTTGATTACTGTTCACGATTACTGTTTACGGGCACTGTTCAACGACAATGTTCACGGGCAACTGTTCATCGACACTGTTCATCCGCCGTTACTGTTCACCCGTACTGTTCATCCGCCGGCACTGTTCATCCGCCGGCCCTATACCAATCCCGCAGCCTCCTTCCCTCCGTGGATCCACTTCCCACCGTCCCGAAAACCCTAGATCTATTTTGATCTAGTGCTACCACCCTCCGATCCGTTATCTCCACCGCACAAACCTTCCATTTTTTGCCCGGATCCGCTCCTAAATATCGGATCTACTCACCCTCGGTCCGGATCTACTCATTCGTGTCCGGATCCGCCGTTTTACCTTCCGTTACCACCACTTTCCACCGAGGGCAGCCACCGTCACCGTCGTCTCGCCACCGGTTCCACCTCCGATCGCCCGTTTGCATCCGGTCTCTCAAATTCTCCACCACCTCGGATCAGCCCACTGCATCGTGAGTGTCTCGTGGTATTGTGTTTTGTATTTGACATTTGCACTTGGTTGTTTATCTATATTTGTGTTGTGATCATCGTTTGGTAGTTGTTGTACTTTTACGTTAATATTTGTTTGTGGAATTAATCGCCGCCGCTTGCTTAGGCCCTCCGCGCGGAGGAAGCCGTTGCCAAATCGCTAAAATTCTTTAATTGCTTCTTTATTTTAATTAACTGCGTGGTGTTGTTAATTCTCATTGCTTCAATTAATTGTCGTTGCTATCCGTCTGTTTCATTGCATATAGCATTGCATTCGCATATCCCCTCACACCTGCACATAGAGTCCTAGCTTCCGAGCACCACTAGCCTACCCCTACATCATTTTGGTATCAGAGCCAGGTTAGGCCACTTGCATGCTCCGTAGTGGTAGGACTTTTAGATTAAGCATGGTAGAACCACAGAACACTGAGGACCGAACGACGAGCTTGAATTCGGACGCCGCTTTCGCAGAGTTCCAACGCCTTGTCCTAGGTCGCCTTGACACCATAGGAGCCTAGTTCGATTATGTGCGTTATGATCTTGCCGAGGTGAACCTTCGTTTAGGCCACTTAGAGGATGTCAAAGACACTCTGACACAGCGTGACGATTCTCTTGAGGACGACCCGGACGCTCCACCTCGAGGGCAACGCCCGAGGGATGGTCCACCTCCCGCAGACCGTCACCATCGTGATAGTCCTCATCGAGCCTCGATTCCGCCGGTAAGGCGACATCCTGATTTTGCGAGAGATTATAGGCAAGTCCCGACGAGGGATAGGCTGCCACCCCAGCGCGATGAGTACCGTATGCCACGTCAGCCTCAGCCGGACCCCAGAGATCGTGTGCCCCCACACGGTCGCCGTGACAATCACCAGGATGATTATTATCCCCCGGGTTGGAGAGAGCGTGGTCCGCCACCCGCTCGACATGACTACGCCCATGATGACTACCCCGAGGACTACCCCGATCCTCAGAGAGAGGGCCACTATCTGTTGGATCTTACGACGCCCTTAGAGGGGGGGGGGGTGAATAAGGGTTCTTCTAAATTTTCTTAAACAATTTGAGCAACCTTTACACAATGAATAACAACAAAATAATAGAAGAGAGCAAATGAACACAAGCTAGAAACAACAATGATATATTTCAAAAGAGTTACAATGTATACAATGTGTCTCTATAGAGTTAGAGACAAAGGCTCATGAAATAAATAATTTGCTAATGTATTCGTCGGTTCTTCTACCAAGAACCGGCAGGCTAAATCGTATCTCTCCCTAGATATTGCTACTAGCCTTCTCCTAGATCTAACCCCGATCTAGACGCTGCACACAAGACAACGATTTCTCCCTAAGCCACACAAGGACTTGGACGCCACTCACAAGGCGGCGATTTTCTCCTAAGCCCCACAAAGACCTAGACGCCACGCACAAGACGGCGATTTTCCTTCCGATTATAATGAGAAAATAAATGAAAAATAACAAAAACAAATTGAGCACTTTAGACTTGACACTCCCTCCAAACACAACGCTGAAGATGCCGATGAATCCTTGCAAGAGATGCTTTGAATGCTTCGCACGTGCCGTCAATCTTCCGCGCTATTTGACCTTCTTAGGTGTATGGAGTATCTCTGAGTTCTGGAGCTCTCTGGAACCTCTATGAAGGTAAGTGCACTCCAGGTAATAAAATTCGTAACTTTCTCAGAAAATGAGAGACTTTTATATTTAGTGCTATCACCGGGCGATACTGGGTATCGCCATCTGGCGATAGCGGTAACCGCTGCCACGTGTCCCACGAACTCCTCATTTTCGTATCGCACAAACGTTGAGCGCTGAATCGTGCACTATCGCTGCGCGAGACCGGATATCGCCATCTGGCGATAGCGAAAAAACAGTGGCCACGATTTCGTCGAGCGTCGAGCGGAAAATCGTTGAGTGGCGCTATCTCCTGTGGCAATACCCACTATCGCCTGGCGATATCTCCAAGCCATGATTTCGTCGAGCGTCGAGCGGAATTGCGTCGAGTGTCGAGTGGCGCTTTCGTCTGTCGCGATACCCACTATCTCCTGGAGATATCTCCAAGCCATCATTTCGTCGAGCGTCGAGCGGAATTGCGTCGAGTGTCAAGTGTCGAGTGGCGCTATCGCTTGTTGGCGATACCTACTATCGCCTGACGATATAGCCCGAGCTCAATTCCGATCTGATTTATCATCAAAAAGATATGAGATATTAACCTGCGTTACCTGCACACCAATAACATATAAATATCAAATACAAACAAGATTTGTTATTAGCAAACGAGGAAGCGTGAAATGCATGCTCCAACAATCTCCCCCTTTTGATAATAACAAATCCATTAAGAAAGAAATCATGAATGTTAAAAAAGGTCACCCAATTTGAGTATCAAGACGAAACAAGTGTATGTGCACAAATTGCTCTTGGATGAAACACTCCCCCTAAATGTGATCTCCCCCTAAATAGAAGCATATTGGGAATTCATGTATTTTTAATTAAAGATGTGAGAAATAATTAAAACAAATAATGTGTCTTCCAAGTGTGCACAAAGATAAAAACAAATAATGTGTCGTCCAAGTGTGCACAAAGATATTAGAACAGACTTCGGTGAATGATTGTTTTTGTAAAGTTTCTCCCCCTTTGGTATTGTCAAAATAGATCGAAGAGTATGACGGAAGCGAAAGAAGGAAAAACCATAAAAGAGAGACTCAAAGAGGGTAGGTGAGCAATGTAGGATAAATAAAATGAGTAAATAGTAACTATGACAATGTTCAACAAACTATATCATAAACACATGGTCTAGTGAAAAAGTGTTGGTGAAACAGTTTTCAGTCCAATTCTCATAAGAAGAACGTTTAGAGACGATAATGTTGTGTACATGTGAGGTGGGCGGCGAAACTGATGCTTAGTCTTACAAAAAAAACATGAACATGCGAATGTTAAAAAAACAACATAACATAGTGGTTACATGCGGAGCTATACTTGTACCCAAGAGGTCAGCACACATAAGAAAGAAATTATTCATGTAAAATTCGCACAAGACACTTTACAATTCTTGCCAAGGTGCTCAACCTCACAATGCTCATGAAGACTTATCAGGAGGGTAAGTAGTGCTTGGTGGAGGTTTCTTGTCAACTCTTTATTATTTGACTGGTTTTTTTTGCGGGTAACTATCACCAAAGGTTTATACTTTTGGGATGATACACTTTTGCACTTATATATATATATTTTTTATTTTTTTGTTTGCTGAACAAATGAGTCCGAATTCACTTGTGATAGCATACAAAATAATTTAATATGATGGTGCACGATACTAAACTCGAATAAAGCAGAAGCTGAAAACATGCATCACAATTGGTTATGGTAAAAACATACACAATTCACATTTTGTAAGATGGAGGCATACGAAGATTTGCACAATCGTGAGTGAAATAACATTATCATAACTAAAAAATTTCTCATACTTAGAGGCATGCGAAAACAATTTCACGAGGTTAAGAACACTAGTACTGAAATATGTACAACAGATATATGAGTGGTGAACTAGAGAAGCACGTTAGTATAAAACTCAAAAAAAAAACGTTACACCTGTTCTTAAACTGAGGCAGCAACACAATGTGAAGAAACAAGAAATTGGCACTATCGCCCGGCGATACCGGGTATCGCCTGCCGGCGATAGTGGAAAATTGGTTAAAACTGACGCATTCAGTCAAAGCCATCAAAGTGAACCATTGTGCCTGAAGACTGAGTGCGGAACGCGGAGGAGAAGACGGCGAAACCCTAAACCTAGGTATGAAAACTTGAATTTTTGCTTTGAATCTTTGATTTTTGATGGATCTAATAGGAAGAATAGTGGAGTATGTGAGTTTAGAGCAGAAATTTCCAGGTTTTCAAGTGTTAGAATTTGGTTTGGGGATCTTGATTTACTAGGGTGGTATGAGTGTAATTGGTGAAGATTTCTTTGAATTTAAGTTGAGAAAAACTGATTTGAAGAACACAAACGAGCAGATCTGGTATTTTAGATTAAGGGGGAAACCAGATCTGAAGTCGAAAATGAAGAAAAATGATTTTCCGCTATCGCCCGGCGGCAGTGGGTGTCGCCGGATGGCGATAGCTAAAAAAAACTTTTCTGTTTTTGAAACAAAAATATTTTATACGCAGAAATGACTTCCAGTTCCAAAGCACGAAGAAGCACATGGAGTGACTCATACACATCATATCAAACATTCCCTGGAATAGAGAACGCTAACATAGGAATCAGACGGGTGATTGAATTCGACCCGGCCAGGCATGCACATATTCATGACTTGTTAGCAATGACTGGAATAATGTCAATTATTATTCCAGACACATTCTTCTCCGTGCTCATCCGAGAATTTTACAATTATCTCAAAGATCCGCATTTCACGGAATTGAATGATGAAGTTCGATCGAAAATTCAAGGACAGACGGTAAAAATAACACACTATGACTTGAGAGATGAATTTGGACTAATAGAGCATGACACCACTCTAGACGTCGTAGAGAACTATCGGAAGGAGAGGGATTGAATATTATTCAATATGGTTTTGCATGGAAATTCCATCAAAACTCTAATCCGATCAACGACCACCTTGACGGAGGATCCACGGCTAGTGCAAGAGATTCTAAGGCATACCGTCCTATTGAAATCCGGAGATACACGAAAAATAACGGCTCAACTTAGTTATGAGACGTATATGATTTTGGAGCGAGAGTCGTTTGATGTGGCGAATTTTGTCCTCTCGATAGTACGATACTCATTTAGATTGAAAAGTCCTTATTGGAAGAAGTTGAACACCCTAGCACTTGGAGCCGTCATCCAACGGATCTTATATAAGAAATATATGTGGATTGACCCCGAATTGTACTTCAATGATTGTATCCCAATGATATATTCGACGAGTGGAACACCTTCCATCGGCCGATCAACACGAGGAGGGTCATCAAGGAGAAGTGAACTGGTGTCCACTATCCGAAACTCGCCAATTCCTAGAGGTGGATCGTTGCGAGAAGGGTTAGACGACTTGCGAGAGTCGTTCGAAGAACATAAGAGGGATGTAAAGAAAAACTTTTTGGGAATTCAAAAATTCTTTAAATTTCTGACCAAAAGTTTGAAGTTGAAGCCCACTCCAGCCGAAGCAGCAGAATGGGAAGATCCGGTCATGGAGCCGCCCCGTACATCGACCCGCCGAGCACGTCTGACGCGAAGCAGCGAGTACAGTTCGGCAGATGATCAAGGAGAGACCAGTGGAGGTGACAACAGAAATTTTTGAAGATTTCTAGAAGGCTGGACATTTTTCCATTATCGCCGGGCGACAGTCACTATCGCCGGAGACAGTGAAATTTCGTTAATTTCCTGACACTTTGATTTCATGCTATAATATTATCTATTCTGTAATGGTATGTGGTATTTCTTTTGGAAGAATGTAAGACTTAATATGTAATGTTAAAATTGTGGTGTTTCCACTTATGATTCATGAAATTCTTATTTTGGTTTAATGTTAATGATGTTAACAATGGAATTAAGTTAATTTTTTTGTGTGACTTGCGATGGTAATTTATTAATTTGACAAGTCTGGAATTCCTAGTTCTAATCGTAAGAACGAAAAACGGGAATCTGGAAGTGGTTTAGTGAAAATATCCGCAAGCTGTGAATCGGTGCTTATAAAATTGACTTTGATCGTATTTTGTTTTATGTGATCTCTTATGAAATGGTGACGTACATCAGTGTGTTTGGATCTAAAATGATGAACTGAATTATACGTTAAGTCAATAGCACTTTTATTATCACATTTTAATTCAATGGTGTCATGAACTATACCAAAATCTTCTAATGTTTGCTTCATCCATAAAGCTTGTGCACAACAACTGCCTAGTGCTATGTACTCGGGCTCAGTGGAAGATAAGACAACAAAATTCTGTTTCCTACTCGACCAAGAGATAAGTGAAGTGCCAAGAAAATGACAGGTGTCACTGGTGCTTTTACGATCTAATGAACATCCAGCATAATCTGAATCAGAGAAGCCATGTAATATAAATGTATCGTTATGTGGATACCATAATCCTAATTTTGATGTGTCAATAAGATATTTAAAAATGCGTTTAACTGCTTTTAAATGAGACTTTTTGAGATTAGCTTGAAATCTATCACATAAACATACAACAAACATAATATCAGGCCTAGAGGAGTCAAATATAATAGTGATCCTATTATTCCTCTATAAGGTGTTTGATCTATGAATATTCCACTCTCATCTTTTCCTAACTTAATGAGACACTCATGAGGGTATTTGCTTGTTTTAGATTTTCAAATCCAAATCTTTTTAAAACATCATGAACATATTTAGATTGACAAACAAAAATTCATCATATTTTTGAGTGATTTGAAAACCAAGAAAATAAGTGAATTCGTCTACCATGTTCATTTCAAATTCATTTTTCATAATTTCAATAACACTATCACATAATTTTTCGTTTGTGGATCCAAAAATAATATCATCAACATATATTTGTAAAATGATAAGATCATCATGAATATGTTTAACAAATAAAATACAATCAGCACTGCCCATTTTATAATCATTTTTTAATAAATAAATAGTCAATCTATCATACCATGCTCGGGGTGCTTGTTTCAAATCATACAATGCTTTTTCTAATTTATAAACATGATCAGGAAATCTAACATCAACAAAACCTAAAGGTTGTTTTACATAAACCTCCTCCTTAATATACCCGTTAAGAAAAGCAGTTTTAACATCCATTTGAAATTATTTAAACTTCTTAAAACTAGCAAGTGCAAGAAATATCCTAACTGCTTCTAAACGTGCTACAGGTGCAAAAGTTTCATCAAAATCTATTCTTTCTATTTGTGAATATCCTTTTGCTACGAGTCTAGCTTTGTTCCTAGTGACTCTAGATTCATTATCAAGTTTATTTTTAAAAATCCATTTAACCCATACAACAGGATGATTAGACGGTCTTTCTACTAACTTCCAAACTTTATTACGTTTAAATTGATTAAGCTCGTCATTCATAGCTAAAAACCAAGAATTATCATTTAGAGCATCTTCAACGCTTTTAGGTTCTATATCAGAAACAAATCACATATTTGAAAATAGTTCACGTACGGATGAACGAGTACTTACCCCTTTTGATGGTTCTCCAATAACTAAATCTTGAGGATGATCTTTTGAAAATCTTAGTTCACTTGGAGGCGCATATCCTTGCTCTTCTTCTTCTTCTTCTTGTTCAATTCCTTTTTCTTCATCTTTGTCTCCAACGTCGTCATCGTCATCCACCCTTTGTAGAGGGTAGAGCTCTTCATTTTCACCTGTATTATTAGCTTCTACACAAAGAGAAAACTCATCAAATCTAATATGTATTGATTCTTCAACTACTTTTGTTCTTTTATTGTAAACTCTATAAGCTTTACTTGTAGAAGAATAACCAATAAAAATGCCTTCATCACATTTCTCATCAAATTTGCCTAAATTATCCTTAGTGTTCAAAACAAAACATTTACATCTAAAAACTTTAAAATAAGACACATTTGGTTTCTTTTGAAAATATAACTCATAAGGTGTTAATTTTAAGATGGGTCGAAGCATAACACGATTAATAACATGACAAGAAGTACTAACAGTTTCAGCCCAAAATGATCGAGGTAATTTGTATTCAGATAACATAGTGCGAGCTAGTTTTTGCAAAGTTCTATTTTTCCTTTCCACCACACCATTTTGTTGCGGTGTACGAGGAGCATAAAATTCATGTTTAATTCCTAACTCATTGCAAAAAGGAACAAATTTTTCATTGTTAAATTCACCTCCATGATCTGAACGAATGCATTTTATTTTTAATTCTATTTCATTTTGAACACGTAAACATAACTTGGAAATTCTAAAAATGCAACAGATTTAGACGATAAGCAAAATTGTCCAACTAAAACGAGAGAAATCATCAATCAAAACAAAAGTGTATTTTCTACCTCCTAGGCTTAGTGTATTAACAAGACCAAACAAATTCATATGTATTAATTCTAAAGGCCTAGTGGTGGAAACGATATTTTTGCTTTTAAAAGAAGACTTTGTAAATTTTGGTTTTTTGATATGGTGAACATAAAGATGATAAATTTCCATGCAAAAAAGGTAAACCTTTAACAAGTTTATTTTGAGACAATTTTATGATAAGTTTTGAACTAGAATGTCCAAGACGTGTATGCCACAAATGTAATTCCTCATTTTTAGAAATAAAACATTTTAATGAAAAATGTGATAAATCATTAAATCTAATCATGTAAACATTTTGAAATCTAGGAGCGGTAATAACAATATCATTTGTTTTAGATTTGATAATTTTGCATAGGTTTGAAAATGAATCAAACAAGACATTTAATCCAATATCACATAGTTGATTTATTGAAATTAAATTATGCTTCAAATTTTTAACATATAAAACATTTGAGATAGAAAATGATTTGTTACCTACTACTCCAATGCCGATGATTTTCTCCTTTCCGTTGTCTCCAAAAGTAACTACTCCTCCTTTCTTCGGCTTCATTTGGTTCGGCGGTGGCGGGTCGATCCGGCGGGTGGATACGGAGTGTTCGAAACGGAGGGGGGAGGTGGCTGCTCCAAACGGAGCTTTTTGGGGCGTTTCTCAAGGCGGGCGGGTGGAAACGGAGCAAACGCCGCCGGAGGTTCATTTGTTTGCCCTCTTTCCGGCGGCGTTTGCACAAAACATAGCAACGAAACGCCCAAACAAATAGAGCCTTCATCTCCAGGCTAAGGACTTTGATTTATTGCCCGTCATGTGCTTGGAACACCCTGAGTTCAAGTACCACACGTCTTCTTTGTCCTTAGCCTGCCAACACACCTAGAAAGAGGATGAGAGTAAAGATTCGGCTACCCAAGTGGTTCCTCCCATAGAATAGGTGGAAGCCATAAACACCCAGATTTGTTTGACTGAGCAGTATCCCGTCTTCTTACAAGTATGAGTTGTGTGACCAAACTTATAACATTTGACACACTTGATGAAAGAAGTCGACGAGTTTTTTAAAGTAAACTTTGACCCTTTGCTGGAAGCTGCAAGGACATGTGATTTATTGTATTTAACCTGAAAATTAACTTTCCTGGAATTTTTCTTATTGCCGACAACAGTGGATGTCACCAGACGATAGTGCTCTGGAGAGTATCCAAGTCCGAATTTTCCAGAACTGTAGACTGGTTTCCCAAAATCATATTTAGAGATTTTTGGTCCACTCCAAATTTGTTAGTGACCATTTCTAAATCTCGGACTTGTCTCCTTAATACATTATTTTCGGCAACTATGGTGTCGCAACGATTAGCGAAGGACTTCCTACTGCCTTCCACTTGAGATTGAGAAAATTTTAGAGATCTCTCTAAGGCCTCTTTCTCTTTTGTAAGAGTTTCAACCCGAGTCTGAGTTTTAGAGAGATCTTTCTCAAGTTTCACTATCTTTGTCAAAGATGGACAATCCTCTTGACATGACGCTTTCTCTTTTTCAAGAACTTTTACTTCATTTTTCAGTTTTTTATTTTCTTTAGTTAAAACTTTATTTTTAGATTTGATCAACTTAGGGTCTGTTTGGGACATCTCTGGCGGATTGAAAAGCTGTCCGGATAGAGCTGTTTCAAAATAGATCTCTGGTGAGCAGTTTTGAAAAGCTGCAGAGTGTTTGGGTGTTCTGTGCAGAAGTGCGCTTTGAAGAGCGATTTTCTTTTTTTAGCTGTTTGGAGAAACAACTTTTGGAAGCTGTTTTTTAAAAACACATTCACAAACTCAAATTCACACACATACATAAACACACACACACCCACACCCACACACACATTCATACACACACATACATAAACACGCACATACATAATCACCCACACACACACACATTCATACACACACACACACATCCATACTCATACACAAAAAATGGCTTATAAACACTCAAAAACCGTATATTCGAAAAAAAACGACTTATAAACATTAAGGAGTTTCGTTTGATTCGGCCTCCATTTCATAATTTTGGGGAATTGACTCAGGAATTGTGACTGAACAATGTTCCAGAATTAAACTATGCTCAAAGACAAATAATTTTCAGAAATAAAAGTGAAATTTTATTCAATTACATACCAAGAAGGGACCCTTTCAGCTAAAAATTGAGTTTCTGACACAGGTATGGGAATACTGGGACCAAGGAATGGCGCAGCAGCTGGTGGATCGGAGTCTCAGCGACGAGTACCTGCCGGAGGAGACGCTAAGATGCATCCAAATAGAGCTCCTGTGCGTGAAGGAGGATCCGGCGGAGAGGCCGAGCATGGCTTCGCTGGCGGTGATGCTGAGCGGGCAATGCTTTTCGATTCCGGCACCGTCGATGCCGGAGTTCCTGCAGAGGCTACAGGTTATTGTGGCGCACAGCTCGGAGATTGATCTACCGAGGAGCGGTTACTCAGATTAGCGCGGGACTCTGTCGGCGAGCGATATCTTGAGTAGTTCCAGCGGGAGCATCAGACTCTTGAGCCCTACTTCTCCTCTACAATAACAGCTAGGGCGACGGGCGAAGCCGTGGTGCGGAAGGAGAAGAACGCGAGATCGGGAGAAGAATCGCAGGGGGAAAAAATGGGGAAGCGATTTTTTAGGCGCTAAACGCAGGGGGGAGGCGTTTCCGGAAAAGAGCTCTGGGAGCGGCTTTTTGAAAAGCGATTTCATTTAAGAGCTGTCCCAAACAGCGACAATAACAGCTCTGGCGGCTGGAAAAGAGCTTTTCAATCCGCCAGAGCTGTCCCAAACAGACCCTTAATTTCATGCAATTTTTTATCCAAATACTCACAAGTATTCAAAAATTCTGAAAATAAATCATCATAGGTTTCAAGAGTTACCTCAGTGTCGCTCTGGACACTGCTTCATTCATCATAAGATGAAGAGCTCTTTCCCATCAAGCACATGTTGGCCTCCTCTTCAGTTTCTCACCTTGAACTGCTCGACTCCTCAGAAGTGGCTTCATCCCATGTTTCAGTCTTTAGAACCTTCTTCCTATCTTTCTTTCCGTGTCTCTTCTCCTTCAGCTCTTTCAGATACTTTGGGCACTTGCTATTTATGTGACCAATCTTCCTGCAATGATAACATTCAGGTGGTGGTCTATCTTCACCATCTTCTTCTTCAGCTTGGGATTTTCCTTTACTATTCTCATATTCTTTCTTTTTGAAAAATCTCTTGAAGGAATTTCTTTTTTCAGGATTTCTCATAAATCTCCTGAACTTCTTAACAAACAAACTCTCTTCATCTTCATCATCACTTTCATCAGACTCGCTTTCCTTCTCCTTCTTGGACTTCAACGCCAAAGCTTTCTTTCTTTGCTCCAAGCTATACTCTTGTTGTTGAATCCTCAACTCTACTTCATGAGTTTTTAAGTTTCCTATGAGATTCTCAATTTAGAGAGACTTTAGATCGTGTGACTCCGAGATGACAGTCACTTTAGGATTAAACTTCGGGGGAAGCGATCTAAGTATTTTCCTCACCAAATCTCCATTTGAGAAATTCTTCCCTATAATCCTCGAGTCATTTACTATCTTGCTAAATCTCGTGTACATGGAGTCTATATCTTCATCAACCTCCATCTTGAACTTCTCAAACTCCGATTCTAGCTGGAAAAGCTTCGAGTCCTTTACCTGCGATGTACCTTCATGAGTAACTTCAAGAAGATTCTAAATATCATATGCAGTATCACATGCACAAACACGGTTAAATTCAGTCATATATAACGCACAAAATAAAGTGTTCATTGACTTAGCGTTATTTTTACATCGAAGCTTATCAGCTTTGTCCCATTTGTCCTTGGGTTTCTCCATAGAGACACTTCATACAACAGTAATGGGGGCAGTGTAGCATGTTTCTACTATGCCTCAAACATCGATATCGAGTGCTATTAGAAATCATCACATTCGAGCTTTCCAATAGTTGTAGTCTGTGTCGGTGAATAAGGAAGGTCTACTAATACCTTGCCCCTCAGAAAATGCGTGTGTGTTTTGCGCCATTACTCCCGGTGGTGAAACCGTTTTTAGAGTAACCTGCCTCTGATAACAAATGTTGGATCTTACGACGCCCTTAGAGGAGGGGGGGGGGGGGGGGGCGAATAAGGGTTCTTTTAAATTTTTTTAAACAATTTGAGCAACCTTTACACAATGAATAACAACAAAATAATAGAAGAGAGCAAATGAACACAAGCTAGAAACAACAATGATATATTTCAAAAGAGTTACAATGTATACAATGTGTCTCTATAGAGCTAGAGACAAAAGCTCATGAAATAAATAATTTGCTAATGTATTCGCTGGTTCTTCTACCAAGAACCGGCAGGCTAAAACGTATCTCTCCTAGATCTTGCTATTAGCCTTTCCCTAGATCTAACCCCGATCTAGACGCTGCACACAAGGCAACGATTTCTCCCTAAGCCACACAAAGACTTGAACACCACTCACAAGGCGACGATTTTCCCCTAAGCCACACAAGGACCTATACGCCACGCACAAGGCGGCGATTTCCCTTCCGATTACAATGAGAAAATAAATGTAAAATAACAAAAACAAATTGAGCACTTTAGACTAGACACTCCATTCAAACACAGTGCTGAAAATGCCGATGAATCCTTGCAAGAGATGCTTTGAATGCTTTGCACGTGTCGTCAATCTTCCGCGCTATTTGGCCTTCTTAGGTGTATGAAGTATCTCTGAGTTCTGGAGCTCTCTGGAACGTCTATGAAGGTAAGTGCACACCAGGTAATAAAATTCGTAACTTTCTCAGAAAATGAGAGACTTTTATATTCTGGCGCTATCGCAGGGCGATACTGGGTATCGCCATCTGGCGATAGCGGTAACCGCTGCCAGTGTCCCACAAACTCCTTATTTTCGCATCGCACAAACGTTGAGCGCTGAATCGTGCACTATCGCCGCGCGAGACCGGATATCGCCATTTGGCGATAGCGAAATAACGGTGACCACGATTTCGTTGAGCGTCGAGCGGAAAATCGTCGAGTGGCGTTATCGCCTGTGGCGATACCCACTATCGCCTGGCGATATCTCCAAGCCATGATTTCGTCGAGCGTCGAGCGGAATTGCGTCGAGTGTCGAGTGGCGCTATCGCCTGTCGTGATACCCACTATCGCCTGGCGATATATCCAAGCCATGATTTCGTCGAGCGTCGAGCGGAATTGCGTCGAGTGTCGAGTGTCGAGTGGCGCTGTCGCTTGTTGGTGATACATACTATCGCCTGGCGATATAGCACGAGCTTAATTCTGATCCGATTCATCATCAAAAAGATATGAGATATTAACCTGTGTTACCTGCACACCAATAACATCCAAATATCAAATACAAACAAGATTTGTTATTAGCAAACGAGGAAGCGTGGAATGCATGCTCCAACACTATCATGACATCACTCGTCGCATCTGACTCGACGCCCCTTCGTTCGATGATCTCCTAAATCTGAAAGTCTTCAGCGATTGGCTCTTGGACATGAACCACTACTTCGAGTGGTACGACATGAGTGACGAGCGTTGTGTCCGCTTTGCAAAGATGAAGTTGATCGGACAAGGTAAGGTATTCTGGATCAATGTTGAGAGAGCTCTAGAGCGGGATGGTTACTACCCCATCGCCAGATGGGACGAGATGAAGGAGAGACTGAAGGAGAAGTACCTCCCCGCGTCATACCGAGATCAGCTATTTGAGCAGCTACAGAACCTACGGCAGGGGACACTTACCGTCGCCGAGTACATGGCTCGCTTCGATGAGCTGGTCGTCAGGAGTGATCTTTCAGAGGAGCCTATTGCCATTGCCGCCCGCTTCAAGGCGGGCCTTCATTCCGATATTCGGAGAGAGTTGATTCCCCACCACTTGGAGACTGTTGATCAGATATTCCAGCTCTCCCTCGAGTATGAGCAGTACCTTCGTTCGTCTAGTACGAGGCAGTTCACCTCTCGGACTGATTCCTCGACCTTTAGGAAACCCGCTCCGCCCCAGACCACCACGACTGCACCCTCACGTATCCCCGCAGATGCGAAGGGTAAAGCCATAGCCACTGATGGCCAGCGATCTGGGGGCATTGTTTGTTGTAGGTGTTCTGGCAGGGGCCACGTGGCGGCGCAGTGCCCCACGCGGAACCTGTTACTTGAGAAAGAGGAGGAACAGGGTTTAGAGGGTGAAGAGGAGGCCACATAGGAGGTTAGAGCCGCAGTCGAGGAAGGTTGGGAGAGTGACGCCGAGCGATCGTTAGAGGTGGGAGTGATTCGGCGCCTCCTACACACCCCACATGTGGACGAGGACTGGCGACGCACGACCATCTTTTACACGTACTTCCCCAGTGCAGGCGGTCCCTGCAAGCTAGCTATTGATGGTGGGAGTTGCGTGAATATCGTAGCCCAGAAGGCGCTTGACCGTATGCAGATGAAGGCAGAGCCTCACCCCCATCCGTACCGTGTCGTCTGGGTTGACAAGACGGCGATTCAGGTCACCCAGCGTTGCGTAGTCCCGATCACTATTGCGTTCTTTCAGGACAAGGTCTGGTGCAATGTCATTCTCATGAACGTCGCTCACGTGTTGTTTGGCCGCCCCTGGCTGTTTGAACGTGATGTCACGTGCTTCGGTCGCTCGAACACGTGTCTTTTATGATAAGGGGCGGAAGATCACGTTGACACCCACCCAGCCCCGAGATCGACCCAAGGGTGTGGTAGAGTCGTCTGCAAGCACGAGCGCCTCGCGGCCACTGCATATTCTGAGGCGAGGAGAGTTTCTTCGAGATAGTGTCGAGTCCAACGTTATTTATGTAGTCGCCGCTACCCAGGTTACCGAGGACGCCCCGTTGATTTCCCACTCGCGGTGCGTCCCCTGTTAGGCGAGTTTGCGGATATTATGCCAGACGAGCTCCCCGATGAGCTGTCTCCCCCACAGAACATTCAGCATGTCATTGATCAAGTCCCGGGAGCTTCCCTCCTGAACCTGCCCCACTACCGTATATTCGTATGCACCCGGATGAGCACGCTGAGCTCAAACGACAGGTTGACGAGCTTCTCCGGAAGCAGTTCATTCGCGAGAGCATGAGTCCTTGTGCGGTCCCCGCCCTTCTTACCCCTAAGAAGAATAGTAGTTGGCGTATGTGCATCGACAGCCGCGCCATCAATAAGATCACGGTCAAGTATCGCTTCCCTATCCCACGACTCGATGACTTACTGGATACTATGTTCGGTGTCCAGATCTTCTCCAAATTCGACCTCCGCAGTGGGTACCATCAGATACGAGTTCGTGAGGGGGACGAGTGGAAGACCGCATTTAAGACCAAGGACGGTCTGTATGAGTGGCTAGTCATGCCTTTCGGGCAATCCAATGCCCCGAGCACATTTATGCGCGTTATGACGTAGGTATTGCGGCCCTACACGGGCAAGTTTCTGGTGGTGTACTTTGATGACATATTAATCTACAGCCAGACTCAGGCCGCTCACCTCGATTATTTGAGACTTCTCTTTGGCACCCTCAGCCAAGAGAAACTGTATGTGAACCTGAAGAAGTGCGCCTTCCTCTCCGAGTCCGTCCACTTCCTAGGCTTTATTATTTCCTCCACTGGAGTCTCCGTGGACCCTGAGAAGGTCAAATTTATTCGAGATTGGCCTGTACCTAGGAATATCCACGAGGCTCGTAGCTTTCACGAGCTTGCCACCTTCTATAGGAGATTTGTCCAGGGGTTCTGCACGATCATGGCCCCCTTCACGAGCTGTCTCAAGAAGGGAGAGTTTCAGTGGACCCCGCAGCCACTAGAGCCTTCGAGGAGATTAAGGAGAGATTGACGACAGTTCCCGTCCTACGGTTGCCAGATTTTAGTCGCGCCTTTGAGGTCGCCTGCGACGCGTCCGATATCGGTATAGGTGGTGTATTGAGTCAAGAGGGACACCCAGTTTTTTACTTTAGTGAGAAGCTGAATGAAGCCAAGCAAAAGTACTCGAATTACGATCGAGAATTTTATGCTATTGTCCAGTCTCTGCGCTACTGGCGACACTATCTCCTTCCCCGGGAGTTCATGTTGTTCTCCGACCACCAGGCCCTCTGTTACCTCGATTCGCAACTCAAGCTGGGCCACCGACATGCGAAGTGGGTCGAGTATCTGCAGGATTTTCATTATGTTCTCAAGCACCGCGCGGGTGTTGAGAACAAGCCGGCTGATGCATTGAGTCGCCGCGTGTCCCTATTGCAGACGATGACGGCGAGTGTGCAGGGACTTGAGCGACTGATGCTCGATTACCCTACGTGCCCTGACTTTGGCGAGATTTATACCGCCCTATCCCGAGACCCACCCGACGCTGTTGAGGGATATCAGATTTACGAGGGATATTTGTATCGGTATTCCCGCCTATGCGTTCCTCAGAAGTCTTACCGAGACTACCTGATTTGGGAACTGCATGCGGGCGGAGCCGCGGGTCACTTCGGACAAGATAAGTCCATAGCCATTGTTGAGGACCGTCTCTACTGTCCTAGCCTCAAGAAGGACGTAGCTCGGGTTGTGCGCCATTGCCGTATCTGTCAGACGGCCAAGGGAAATAAGCAGAACACCGGCCTTTATACGCCCCTACCCATTCCACACTGCCCTTGGGAGGACATCAGCATGGATTTTGTTCTCGGACTTCCCCGCACATTACGGAAACACGATTCCATCTTCGTAGTGGTTGATCGGTTTTCGAAGATGGCACACTTCATTGCTTGCCGCAAGACGGCAGATGCGACCCACGTTGCATCTATATTCATGAGGGATGTCTTTCGGTTGCATGCCTACCCAAGTCGATCGTGCCTGACCGCGATGTGAGGTTCATGAGCTACTTTTGGAAAACCCTGTGGCACAGGACTGGTACTATCCTTAGGTTTTCCTCGGCATATCACCCACAGACGGACGATCAGACTGAGGTAGTGAATAGGAGCCTAAGGAATCTGTTGAGGTGTCTAGCTGGAGAGCATGTAGGTAGTTGGGACTTAGATTTGTCGATCGCCGAGTTTGCCTACAATAGCTCAGTCAATAGGTCCACCGGGTTGAGTCCATTTCATGTAGTTTCAGGATACGACCCTAGGAAACCTATAGACCTTGTCCCGAGTCCTTTAGAGTCCCGCCCTAGTGAGTCTGCTGAGTCATTTACACAACATTTGCATGATTTGCATGTGTCGGTCCGCCGACGAATAATAATAAGCAATGATAATTATAAAACTCATGCAGGTAAGCGAAGGCGAGAGCAGATATTTAATGTAGGCGAGTAGGTAATGATGCTAGTCCGCCCCGAGAGGCTCCCTTCGGGGCCTGCCAAGAAGTTAAGTGCGAGGCGAATAGGTCCATATTCCATTATTAGTTGTATTGGGACCAACGCCTACCGGCTTGACATCCCGGCCAATATGGGAATTCACCCTGTGTTTAATGCTGAGGACCCGACTCCATACTATGAGCCTCATGAGTATGTGGACCCGAGCAGGGGAGATGCCCAGCCACCCCCACCACCACTGTCACTACCATACCACCCGTCCACTTCGCCACCACCTGCTGGTCATCCTAGTCCACCCATTGTTGCCACCCACCCACTTGGGACTTCGTCCACTTTGGTTCCCCCGCAGGCACCACCGATCGCACCGGGACCCACCTTCCGAGAGGCGAGAGATGAGAGCATCACAGAGATCAGATCCCACCAGTTTGTTCCCACCTCGGACAGACCGCGTTGCCGCTACCTGGTACATTGGCGGGGCCGACCTGATACAGACGATACTTGGATACTACCGACAGAGCTAGATCGGCTCGCCCCGGATTTCGACTTCAGTACGATCATCTCCATTCATCGGAGATGAAGGCCTTTCAGTCGGGGGGACTTGATTTGGAGACATCGGATGCACTTGGAGGAGCTCGCCGCAAGGCGGGGCCCACATACATGTATTCGCGCAGGAAGACTTGATCGGATCGCCGATGGGGCTCCGCGGTTACGTCCGGGACGTCGCCGCGAGTCAAAACGCTATATTACTTTATATTTTTTGAGTTTATTTTGATGTATTTTAAGGGCTAACCCACCGGCCAATCATAGCCGTTGATGGGGATGCCCTAGTTTGTGTTTTCTTATAAATAGGATGTTAGGGGGCTGGTTTGAGGCTATTGCAGAATTTGGAGAGTTCAATTTCGGATTCCTGCGATCCTTCCCCGGTGCCGACGTCGTGGAGCCCTGGGTGACGACTCCTAGGTGATTTTCTTCATCCCCAAGGTAATACCCATCCATAGTCTTCTTCTTCCCCCTCTGAAACCCTCATCTGCATCCCCTACAACCCCCAAATCCCAATCCCCACTGCTGGTTACTGTTCACGGTTACTGTTCACGGGTATTGTTCACGACACTGTTCGCGGGCACTGTTCAGTGACACTGTTCATCCACCGTTACTGTTCACCCGCCGGCCCTGTTCATCCGCCGGCCCTATACCAATCCCGCAGCCTCCTTCCCTCCGCGGATCCACTTCCCACCGTCCCGAAAACCCTAGATCTATTTTGATCTAGTGCTACCACCCTCCGATCCGTTATTTCCACCGCACAAACCTTCCATTTTTGCCAGGATCCGCTCCTAAATATCGGATCTACTCACCCCCGGTCCTGATCTACTCATTCGTGTCCGGATCCGCCGTTTTACCTTTCGTTACCACCACTTTCCACCGAGGGCAGCCACCGTCACCGTCGTCTCGCCACCGGTTCCACCTCCGATCGCCCGTTTGCATCCGGTCCCTCAAATTCTCCACCACCTCGGATCAGCCCACTGCATCGTGAGTATCTTGTGGTATTGTGTTTTGTATTTGACATTTGCACTTGGTTGTTTATCTATATTTGTGTTCTGACCATCGTTTGGTAGTTGTTATACTTTTACGTTAATATTTGTTTGTGGAATTAATCGCCGCCGCTTGCTTAGGCCCTCCGCGCGGAGGAAGCCGTTGTCAAATCGCTAAAATTATTTAATTGTTTCTTTATTTTGATTAACTGCGTGGTGTTGTTAATTCTCATTGCTTCAATTAATTGTCGTTGCTATCCGACTGTTTCATTGCATGTAGCATTGGATTCGCATATCCCCTCACACGTGCACGTAGAGTCCTAGCTTCCGAGCACCACTAGCCTACCCCTACATCACTTCCTAAACCCATATGCCACCTCAGCATTCCTGAAGGCAAGATTTGGCGCAATGAGGCAAGGGTTGGCTGGTTGAGTTTGTGAAACCCGGATTGTTCTTCAATTCGGTAGGAGTCCCATTCACCATACGGTAATCAATACACATCAAATCGGATTCATAAAGGAATAGTAGTCATGATGCTCTGTTAACTCAGAGGCTGCGCCATGCAAAAACTGCAGTTGGGGTGGAAATTTTTGTATAAAGTTGAATATCAAGAAAGGTTTGTGATTTCCTCCTTAGAATAATGAATTTTAAAAAAATTCTGTCATACATTTATGCGAATGATGTATGTGGAAAAGAATGATGTATGTGGAAAAGGTTATTCAAATGCAGATTTTAATTCTTCGAGAACTCGGTATAAGATTGAGCTCAGCAGATGCTAATGTCGGAGGATAGTTTTGAGATTAATTAGAACTTTTGCATGTGGTCTCCACCTTCTCTCTCCCCTTTATTTTCTCTACTTCCAGTGGTTAAAAAAAATGAGGGTGTGGGGTAAAAGTAAGAATTCCCAAAATGGGAGCTTCTCTTTTATATAATAGTAGATAGATAGTCATTTTAACCATTTGTTTTTTTGTTGGGACTTGGGAGATTTTTTTTAAGGATGCTTTGCTTGTGGATATTAAGAGAAGTTCAAGGGATTTTACTTGGCAGCTAATGTCAATGTAGCTATTCTAAGGAAGCCATAGATCATTAATTTTCAAAAGGCTACTTTGTGCTCTATCATAAAGGAGTTTTGGATTTCTTCTTGTTTCTTTATTTCAGATTCAGGGTATGCAAGTTAGCTCCGTACAGAGTTTCTTTATGCTTGTAATTTTTAGGGCTATTGGGTTCAGACAGGCCACACAAGGTAGATTATTCCTCTCCTTGTGCTATGGTTTACATGGGTGAGAAATTAGTACAAACATAAGTAGTTCAAATTCAATGCTAGAAGAATTATTTAGAAGGTTGGTTATCAAATCTATACAGTAAGGATTGGTATATTAAAATTAAAAACAGAAAAGGGGGATTAGCAATATTTCTTATCTTCATCTTATATAGTTAAAAAAGGTATAGTGCAGTGAATGGGACTAGAATTTTGAAAACTTAAGCTTGCATGATAGATGATTGGTCTATGGATTTGTTTTAGAAAATAAGGAAAATAAGATACTTGATGTAGTATAAGTTGAATTATGTAGGAAAAACAATTGTATGCCCTTATTCATCCATAGATGGCTATTTATAATATTACAAGGGATTCACGAACGCTAACACAAGATGTGAGAGTAAAACCCACTCATGCATATAAGTACTCGTAATAATAATAACAGTAAATACTCGACTTGTAAATAATAATGAGTATCTCTCAACTCTCCCTCTCAAGTCGGGCGGAAGATGTTCGTCATTCCAATTCTTTTGATGTCATCAATGAATGCATCACTTCCCAAGCTTTTAGTGAACACATCTGACAGTTGATCTTTATAGTGGATGAGAAGCGTGACCAAAATTTTTTTATCGAAGTGATCTTTGATAAAGTGTCTGTCCATCTCAACGTGCTTTGTACTGTCATGTTGAACTGAATTGAGTGTTATACTAATCGCTGCCTAGCCTGCCTTGTTGTCGCAAAAAAAGGATGGAGGAAGAGCCTGACGAACCTGATGATCCTTCGTTCTGCTCAATTGAACTGGAGGAGTCTCGTGTGGCTTGGAGGAAAGCGAAATACTCCTTATTTAATTTTCTGAGTTTTGTGGATAGTGCCACCCAAATTCCTGCTTTGGACTAAACGGAGTTTTCGAGTCACGGAGAAAGAGCAAATCAGCTCTCACAAATGAGGCTAGGACTGATGAGAAGGTAGTTTCACTCAACTCCTGAACATGTTCCATTACCCCATGTACATTCTACCTACCTTTAGTTCTATTTGCATCTTTTCTTGGCAGTGAAATCAAGTGACGCAGCGGTATGCTAGGGTATTGGGACCTAAACGCACTACGGGTTTGTGATGAGGCAAATCCTACACGACACGAGCTTCACGAATTCCAAGCGATTATTAGAGTGAATTAAATGGATATTTTAAACCTATGCAGAATTCCACAAGCGATTTAGAGCAAAGAGAAAAGCACGCGAGTATGAATACAACTCGGGAGCGTAAAGATGTAAATGAAAAGCGGGTGTGCCCTGCAAATTAGTACAAAATCCAGTAATCCAAATACCACTTAGTCGATAAGCAAAGCAAATGGAATCTAAGCAAAGCAAGCCATGTTAAACTCAAAACCACATTACAACATACAACTATATGGAGAACCAATCGAGCGGGGGTGACACCGAATGCGGAGAGGAATGGATCCGGGTTTTTGGTGGCCAACGACGGTGGACTATTGTGGCTGAGTGGAGGGAATAGGTGTTCCTCAAAGCTCCAGTGGACTGGACGGGGGGGGGGGTTGGCGGGAGTGGTGGAGGGTTAGAGGGGGGTTGTCTGGCCTAGAGGAGCTGGAAATGCCCTGGGGGGTTGCGGAAGGGTTGGTGGTGGTCGACGGGGTTGAAGGGGGGCTGGGAGCGGCTCGGCGAGGCGGAGGAGGGCTGGAGGTGGGCGTCGGGGTGGATGGATGGCTGGTGGAGGGCCGCCGGTGCAGCGGGAGGGAGGTAGGTCGATGGGGCTAGGCGCGGGTCGGGGAGGCTTACCGGGGGTTTGGAGTGGCCGAAGGTGGCCCGTCGACGGTGAAGGAGGGCCGTCGGAGGCGTGGAAAGGGGCGGGCGGCAGCGGAATCGGGAGGAATACCCAAGCGTCGCACCTGGGGTGTTGGCGTCGCACCAACGGACCGGCTGTAGATTCACTCAAGCAATCGGTGCCAAAACCCTTCTCATGGTTCCTATAAATAGAACATAAAAGCTAGGGCATCCGGAATCAATGGCTCAGATTGTCCGATCTTCCGGGTGCCAAAATAACGTCAATACATGTCCGAATAAAATAAAACAAAATACGAAAAATACTCTCGTCGACCTTCCGAACGCATCTGTGAGCTCGGATCGTCCGGAAGGGCCCTCAAGGTACGGGATCAGAACATCACGCCCGCTTTCGGCGGGAATAAACGTGTGTGGGTCATCGTCGTCGTTGATCTCCATCAACTCCCCCCGGCTTAGAAGCATTCATCTCCGAGGAATGGAGGCGATCATACTCTCGTCGTAGCTCGAGGGCGAGTCTCTCTAGCTCTCCTGGGGCGATCCAAGTGTCATCAAAACTGGGACAGCCCCTCCAGTGGACCAAGTATCTCAATGTGCTCAGGTCGACAGTCGTCATGTAATCATGGGCTAAGATGCCCTCAATGGTCTCCAGGCCCGTAGCCGTCTCTGCGGGTGGTGGGTCACTCTCTAATGAACTCTCTGGGGGCACAGCCGGTGGTACAGCCAAGTCCCCAGGTTGGGACGGAGAGGGTAAAGGGGACAGCTGGGAGAGTGGTGGCTGAAGTGGTGGCTCCGTGGGAAGGGGTTCAAAAGGATCTTCATAAGTTTGCTCCTCGTAGTAGGGAGTCAAGTCTTCCACATTGAATACTCTGCTGATCCCCATGTGCTTTGGGATATCAATGTCATAAGCATTTGGCCCTATCTTTCGTACCACCGTATAAGGGCCCACCCGCCGGGCTTTTAGTTTCTTTGCGGTGCTGGAGGGGAACCGCTCTGCACGAAGACGAACCAAAACCTGCGTGCCAATCTCAAAGCTCCTCTCCCGCCTGTGTACATCCGCATAGGCTTTATAATTATCATTACTTGTTGCGATTTTCTTTCGGATGGATTCATGAAGCTCATGCATATGCTGGATAAAGGACTCGACCGACTCACTAGGGCGGGACTCGAGTGGGAGGGGAATTAGGTCAACCGGCTTCCGGGGTTCGTAACCCAACCGGATGTGGAATGGGCTAAGGCCAGTAGTACGATTCTCTGAGTTGTTATACGCGAACTCCGCGAGGGGCAACACGGAATCCCAAGTACACACATGCTCACCGACAAGGCAACGTAAGAGGGAACCCAAGCTCCTATTGACCACCTCAGTTTGTCCATCCGTCTGTGGGTGGTAGACGGTGGAAAACTTCAGAGTGGTGCCAGTCTTCATCCATAGTGTCTTCCAGAAATAGCTCATGAACCGGACATCACGATCAGACACTATAGATGAAGGTAATCCGTGATATCTAAAGACTTCCTTAAAGAATAGGGCGGCAACCCAGGAGGCATCAGCCGTCTTGCGGCATGGGATAAAGTGGGCCATCTTCGAGAAGCGATCCACGACAACATAAATGGAATCATGTTTCTTGGGCGTGCGGGGTAGCCCAAGAACAAAGTCCATGCTAATGTCAACCCTGGGTCTGTGAGGAATAGGTAAAGGAGAATACATGCCACTGGGTTGGCATGAACCCTTTGCCATCTGGCACGTCCTACAATGCCTCGTCATACGTGCTACGTCCCCCTTCAGTGAAGGCCAATAAAAATGATCCTCAACTAATGCGATAGTCTTGTCTCGCCCAAAGTGTCCCGCGACACCTCCCGCATGCATCTCCCATATCAGAAAGTCACGGAGAGAAGTGGAGGGAATGCAGAGTCGGGTGCCGTAGAACAGGTATCCCTCGGAAACCGTAAACCCCTCAATAGTGTCTGGTGGGTCCCGGGTGAGGGACCTATAGATATCCCCAAAATTCGAACACTCGGCATACTCTACAACGAGACGCTCGAAACCAGTGACACGTGTGCTCATCGCCTGCAGGAGGTTAATCCGACGACTCAAGGCATCAGCCGGCTTGTTTTCAACACCCGCGCGGTGTTTGACAACGTAGTGATAGCTCTGCAGGAACTCTACCCACTTAGCGTGCCTATGACTAAGCTTTGACTGGGACTCAAGATATCGTAAGGCCTGATGGTCAGAGTACAACACGAACTCCTTGTGCAGGAGATAATGCCGCCAATGACGCAAGGTCTGGACGATCGCATAAAACTCACGGTCATACGTGGAATACCGCTGGCGAGCCTCGTTCAGCTCCTCGCTGAAATATGCAATCGGGTGGCCCTCCTGGCTAAGTACTCCTCCGATCCCTAGTCCTGAAGCATCACACGCAACCTCAAAGGCTAGGCTAAAATCTGGCAATCGAAAAACAGGAGCAGAAGCTAAACGATCCTTGACCTCCTCGAAGGCCTTAGTGGTGGCCGTGGTCCACACGAAGTCTCCCTTACGAAGGCAGTTCGTAAAGGGGGCCATAAGCGTGCTAAAACCTCGGACAAACCTCCTGTAGAAAGTGGCAAGTCCATGGAAACTCCTGGCCTCGTGGATGGTCGTGGGGACGGGCCACTCACGGATCGCTCTCACCTTGTCGGGGTCCACGAAGATGCCCGACGCAGAAATAATATAGCCAAGAAAGTGGACCGACTCAGCCAGAAAATCACACTTCTTCATATTAATAAACAAATGCTCCTTCCTGAGGGTGTCGAACACGAATCAGACGTGGTGTAGATGGCCAGTACGCTCCTGGCTGTAGATAAGAATGTCATCGAAGTACACAACTAGAAACTTGCCCATGTAGGGCCGCAAGATCCGGGTCATCACCCGCATGAACGTACTGGGGGCATTCGACAACCCGAAGGGCATCACCAACCACTCAAATAGGTCATCCTTTGTCTTGAAGGCCGTCTTCCATTCATCTCCCTCTCGCACTCTAATCTGATGATACCCGCTCCAAAGGTCGATTTTCGTGAAAATACGAGCACCGGCCATAGCGTCAAGCAAGTCGTCGAGACGGGGAATCGGGAAACGGTACTTCACCGTGATCTTATTGATAGCTCTACTGTCAACACACATGCGCCAACTCCCATCCTTCTTCGGGGTGAGAAGGGCGGGGACCGCGCACGGACTCAAGCTCTCGCGTACAAAACCCTTCCTAAGTAAATCATCAACCTGCCGTTTCAGCTCGGCATGCTCGGTCGGGCTCATACGGTAGTGTGGGAGGTTGGACAAAGATGCCCCCGGCACAAGGCCAATCGCGTGCTGGATATCTCTCAGAGGGGGAAGCTCATCGGGAAGCTCCTCGGGCGTGATGTCCGTAAAGTCCCCCAATAGTCCCTGTAAATCAGGGTCAGCAGGAACGACACCTCCACTAGGAGTGTCAGGGGCCAAGGTAGCCGCTACAATAAATACGATCCCCGAGTCTAGGCTCTCTCTCATGAAATTATGCATCCTCAGAAGGTGCAGGGGCCTGGAGGACCCGGCACTGATGGGGGAATCGACCTTGCCCTTGGATGAGTCCTTGGGCTGGGTCGGGGTCAAGGTGATCTTCCGGCCCCGGTCATAAAATACGCATGTGTTCGATCGCCCGAAACACGTCACGTCGCGATCAAACAGCCAGGGTCGACCTAAGAGGACATGGGCTACGTCCATCGGGATGACGTCACACCAAACCTTGTCCTCGAAGGACGCTAGTCGCAGGGGCACAAGACACCGCTGGGTGACCTGGATAGCAGACTTGTCCACCCATAGGAAACGATAGGGCTGGGGGTGCGGCTCGGGGGTGATCTGCATCCGCTCCAGCGCCTTCTTGGCGACAATATTCACACAGCTCCCCTCATCGATAGCAAGCTTGCAGGGGCCACCTGCACTCTGGAAATAAGTATAGAAGATGGTGGTACGTCGCCAATCATCCTCCGAACGAGGGGTATGCAAAAGGCGACGTATAACTCCTAGCTCTAGAGATCTCTCAGCGTCACTCTCTCAGTCTTCCTCAACAGTGGCTACTACATCGCCCTCAGTCTCTCTCACTGGGTCTACACTTTTGTCTTCCTCCTCCTCAATCAACAAGTTCCGCATGGGACACTGTGCGGCATAATGACCTCGTCTCGAACATCTATAGCACTGAGGACCACTGGGCCTAGGAGGCCCAGTCATCACAGCCTTCCCCTTCACATCTTCAGGGATGTGGGGAGGAACGGGGGCTTGGAGGTGAGGAGGTGTGGTCCTCCTGAATGCGGGACCATCAACCCTAGGGTCCTGCTGGCGGGGCCCGGTGGTCCGGAGGTAGAGCTCATACTCCAAGGCCAACTCATAAATCTGCTCGACTGTCTCTCGTCGGTGGGGAATCAGTTCCCTTCTAATCTTGGGTCGTAGGCCGTATCGAAACCGGGATGCAGCATCACTGCTCTCCTCGCGAAGATCACTCCTCACCATCAAGTCATCAAACTTGGTCATATATTCAGCTACTGACATCATGCTCTGTTGAAGCGCATAGACCTGATCTAACAATCGATCACGATATGACGCGGGGAGGTATTTCTCCTTCAAACGTCTCTTCATATCTTCCCACCTAATAATGGGCCGATAGCCATCCCGCTCTAAGGCTTGCTCTACACTAGTCCAGCAATTCATCGCAGATCCCACTAACTTCATACGCGCAAATCTCACTCTGCGCTCATCACTCATATCGTACCAGTCAAAATAGTGTTCCATCTCCCAAAGCCAGTCACTGAATGCTCCAGGATCTTGATGGCCGTCAAATGTCGGAACCTCGATATGAATACGGCGAATGATGTCATCCTCTCGTGGCGGTGTTCCTCCACGGTGTTCGGGGTAGCCGTCAAGGCGGTCACGGCGGGCATAGTCGTATCGGGGCTGCCCAGGGCGTCGTGGGGGGTCATGATCATAACCAGGGGGATCTGGGTACCCTCGGGGGACGGCATGGTCACCCTGGCCTTCGTATGCGTTCTGGCGCGCACGAAGTTCATTAATTTGAACGCCCAATTGATCAAAATGGTCCAACATCACGCGCTGAAATTTGGCGGGGGACAATTCTGAATTGGAGTTGGAATTGCCGGCCCGCTCATCAGTGAGGTTCGGATCAGACATGTCTTGTCTAAATGACCTACCACTACGTAACATGCGACGTGCGCGAACCGAGCGCTTTGATACCAATCTGACGCAGGGGCAGGCTTGGGTATTGGGACCTAAACGCACTGCGGGTTTGTGATGAGGCAAATCCTACACGGTACGAGCTTCACGAATTCCAAGCGATTATTAGAGTGAATTAAATGGATATTTTAAACCTATGCAGAATTCCACAAGCGATTTATAGCAAAGAGAAAAGCACGCGAGTATGAATACGACTCGGGAGCGTAAAGATGTAAATGAAAAGCGGGTGTGCCCTGCAGATTAGTACAAAATCCAGTAATCCAAATACCACTTAGTCGATAAGCAAAGCAAGTGGAAATCTAAGCAAAGCAAGCCATGTTAAACTCAAAACCACATTACAACTTACAACCATATGGAGAACCAATCGAGCGGGGGTGACACCGAATGCGGAGAGGAATGGATCCGGGTTTTTGGTGGCCAACGGCGGTGGACTATTGTGGCTGAGTGGAGGGAATAGGTGTTCCTCAAAGCTCCAGTGGACTGGACGGGGGGGGGGGGGGGGGGGGGGGGTTGGCGGGAGTGGTGGAGGGTTAGTGGGGGGGGGGGGTCGGGCCGAGAGGAGCTGGAAGTGCCCTGGGGGGGTTGCGGAAGGGTTGGTGGTGGTCGACGGGGTTGAAGGGGGGTTGGGAGCGGCTCGACGAGGCGGAGGAGGGCTGGAGGTGGGCGTCGGGGTGGATGGATGACTGGTGGAGGGCCGCCGGTGCAGCGGGAGGGAGGGAGGTAGGTCGACGGGGCTAGGCGCGGGTCGGGGAGGCTTACCGGGGGTTTGGAGTGGCCGGAGGTGGCCCGTCGACGGTGAAGGAGGGCCGACGGAGGCGTGGAAAGGGGCGGGTGGCAGCGGAATCGGGAGGAAAGTATCCCAGCGTCGCACCTGGGGTGTTGGCGTCGCACCAACGGACCGGCTGTAGATTCACTCAAGCAATCAGTGTCAAAACCCTTCTCATGGTTCCTATAAATAGAACATAAAAGCTAGGGCATCCGGAATCAATGGCTCAGATTGTCCGATCTTCCGGGTGCCAAAATAACGCCAATACATGTCCGAATAAAATAAAACGAAATACGAAAAATACTCTCGTCGACCTTCCGGACGCATCCGTGAGCTCGGATCGTCCGGAAGGGCCCTCAAGGTACGGGATCAGAACATCACGCCCGCTTTCGGCGGGAATAAACGTGCGTGGGCCATCGTCGTCGTTGATCTCCATCATCAAGTGCTCTCATATTTTTCATTGTCCCTTTTTCCTGCAATTTTTGTTAGTTAATTCATCGTGCTGTTGAATTGTGATATTGTGTATTTTGAAGGCAAAATTATGAATTAAGTCTCTAAGGTTTTACACTTTAAGATATTTGTCCCAAAGGTTAAAATTTAAAATTTTAGTCCCTAAGATTTACACTTTAAGATATTTGTCCCAAAAGTTTAAAATTTAAGATTTTAGTCCCAAAGGTTTGATAACCTTTTGTTTTTAGTCCCCAACCTCATCAAACCGTTATATTTAACGGATTCTTATTTTCTCTCATCCGCTAGCACTCTTCTGTCACCTTGTTAAACTCCATTTCCACGTTCATCAAAATCTTCCTCTGCTTTTTTCGTCGAGCCCAGAGCAATTCAAAGCACACATGTTGCCATTCTAAAACTAAGATCATCATCACTATTTCCCCCTTCCCCTCAGGTTCAACCCAAATGGCTTCTTCCCCTAATTTTTTGTTTTTTTTCTTCTCTCTTGCTCGTAATGCCATTGGCGATTGATTTAACAGAGGAAGAAAAATTTCCAATAGAGAAGAATGGTAGACTCTTGAATTTTCTTCTGGAGTCCTGTGTGCCATGAAAAAGGTAGCCCGGAATAAATTGTTGGTTTGTTGAAGGGCATGGAGACCCAAATGTTACTGCCCTATTTTCTCTTAGAGGTGTGGAATTAGAAGTAAAGGAAGAAAGTTAAAATGAGGATGGGAAGGGAAAAGTGGTGAAGATGATCTTAGTTTTAGAATGGCAATCTGTGGACTTTGTATTGCTCTGGGCGAAGAAAACAAAAGGAAGATTTCGAAGAACGTAGACATGAAGTTCCGTGCACAGTCATTTTATTAAAGGAAGAAAGTGATAGAAAAGTGCTAGTGGATGAGAGAGAAGAAGAATCTGTTAAATATAACGGCTTGATGAGGTTAGGGGACTAAAAACTTAAAAGTTATCAAACTTTTGGGACTGAAATCTCAAAGTATAAACCTTTAGGACTGATTTCTTAAAGGTGTCAAATTTTATGGACTGAATTCATGATTTTGCCTATTTTTAATCTTCAAGTAGATCAGATCAGATTTAGTCCCACATTTTTGGGCGTCTTTTCTCCGTTCCGGTTTTGGAAAGGCTATTTTTGTCTGCTTGGATAATAACCATTGTTCAAAACCGTGGATCCCCACACATGTTTTATTCCTAATTTCAACCTCAGGGAGAGGATCAGAGGAACAGTTTAAAAACATTTTTTTGTCTCCATCTCCAATTGCACCATCATCTATTGTTAGTGCCCTCCCAAACAGGCCCTTAGATAAAAATGTCAACTGATGGGATTAATTTTCATCTTTAAATATAATTCATTCGTATCATAGTTTGTCATGCTTACACATACAATAGTCTTAGGAAGGTGGAGTAAATGACAAGTAGCCATGAATGACAATTAAATGCGAAATCTGAGGGAGAGAATTTTATGTTACAAATTTAAGAAGATACTAGAATAAATGCAGGGAAAACAATGGAGCAATATGAAGAGTCTTTTTGGGAAAGAGTCACCGACAATGTAAATAAGAGTGATCATTAATGAGGAGAATTATTAATCTATCTTGGGAACTGGGAAGGAATCTATAATAAATGTAATGTGAGGGGTTGTGCAATAGCTCTTTGTATTCATGTTCTAAGTTTATTTCAGCCTATGGCTAGAGTGAGGCTCCGTTTGGCACGGAGGTGACGATCCTGAATGCGGCGGTTATGAACCGTAGTTCGTGAGTGCCCGACCTCACGAAGTATCTTCATCCACTTTATTTTCAAAACTAGTTATCTTTTTGACGGCGCGCCACGACTCACTCGCGTGTACACACGCAGGAGGCGGTGATCCGCTACCCGGATGGGCGATCGAAGTCCATGATCGCGTCCGGCTGCCCGACTTCTGCGACTTTCATGGTTTGTGATTTTTGTTTGGATGTGTATTCAACCCCCGATCGGACCAAACATTGTGAGCCGTCCGATGGGGGTAGTTTTATTTATTTTTGTATTGTGTAAGGGTGTTGCTGGTTCGGTGGGGGGATGCATCGGTTCACCCCTAGGGTTATAAACCCCGGTGGTTTTGATTGTGGGGGGGATCGAATGTTTGCAGAGAACTTTGCAACCGCTCGGTCTTGAAGGAGCGAGTCATTCTTCCTCCGCCTTGCCTGGTGCGACGCCAGCAGCCCGCCTCCTCCCGCCTCCTCCGTATTCTCCATTTCCGGTAAAAAAACCTCCACCCTCCCCTCCACCTTCCTCCTTCCCTCTTTCCCGTGCAGCCCGCCTCCGTTCCGATCCCGTGCAGCCCGCGCCCATCCCGAGCCCGCCTCCTCCCTCTTCCCCCATTTCCGGTAAACCCCCACCTTCTCTTCCACCTTCTCTTCCACCTTCCTCCTCCTTCCCCTCTTTCCTATGCAGCCAACCCCCATCCCGAGCCCGCCTCCTCCCTCTTCCCCCATTTCCGGTAAACCCCCACTTTCCCCTCCGCCTTCCTCCTTCTTTCCCTCTTTCCCGTGCAGCCAGCCCCCGTCCCGAGCCTGCCTCCTCCCTTTTTCCCATTTCCGCAACCTCCACCTCTTCCCCACCCCGAAAACCCCACACTCCCCTCCAGCAACTTCACAAAGCCTCCACCCATTCCCATCATCTCTCACTATTGCCGCCAGTCAACCGCTACAGCAGCCTCAACACCCACCGCCGCCGCCGCTTACACGTGTGAACCGTGGTAACAGTTATTGTTCCTTTATTAGTTGTTTATTTGGCACTTGTACTTTGGGTTGGATTTTGCTTCATTACTATTAGTATTGTCCACTATATGACTTGCAGGGCCTCTTCTGCGTATGCTTAATTATTTGCACCTCTAATGAATTACAGTTGATGCTTGTTCCCTTGTTTAATAATTTGTAAACGCGTGTCTCTGTTAATTTACATAATATTAATTACTGGTTTTAATTTGAGCGGACCGCTCTCTGCATTAGCCCTTCTCTGCATTTTACCTTAGGCCACATTAGCGCGTCCACTGTGTTTGCCTTACCACTGCATCAAATTGGTATCAGAGCCCTAGGTTAGGGTCATTGCATGTTACATAGTGGTAGGGATTTTCGTCAGTCGATGTCTAATCACGGTCACCCCGACGATAGGACTGCTAGCTTTCAGACAGACATGACGCCCGCGGAATTCCAAAGGCTTGTCCTCGATTGTTTTGATCGAATGGGTGCCCAGTTTGACACTTCGAGGTGATGTTGCCAGGGTCAGCACGAGGGTCGGTCAGTTGGAAATGCTTAGAGGATGAGTGCCCCCTCCTCCTGATGAGGAGCCTCTCGAAGAACCTCAAGATGTCACACCGCCTCCTGAGAGACGGGGTAGAGATGTCCCTCGCCAAGATCCCCCTCCTAGAGGAAATTATCGTCGTGGGTATGAGAATCGAAGAGATCCAGGGAGAAATCAACACCCAGCTGATGAACCTCGCCCACCCCCATTTCGTCATAGAGGACGAGCACGATATGACTATGATGAGGATGATGAGTACGGTGACTTCCGTGAGCCTCGTCATGGAATGATGACATAACCCGTCGGATCCGTATTGATGCTCCCACCTTCGATGGTCACCTGTACCCGAAGGCATTTAGTAACTGGCTCATGGATATGGATCACTATTTTGACTGTTTTGACATGAGTGATGAGAGACGCATCCGGTTCGCAAAGATGAAGCTGATTGGCCAGGCGAAAATTTATTGGTCAAGTTTAGAGAGGTCACTTGAGCGGGATGGTTATTGCCCCGTCACCCGGTGGGATGAGATGAAGCAACGCTTACAGGATAAATACTTCCCCGCTTCATATCAAAATCAACTCTTAGACCAGTTATACGCGTTGCGTCTGGGGACTCTCACCGTTGCTGATTACAAGTCTCGATTTGACTCACTCGTAGTTCGTAACGACATTTGGGAAGTACCTATCGCCACTGCTTCACGTTTTCGGGCAGGCCTTCGAGCGTATATCCGAAGGGAATTGATTCCCCATAGGATGGAGATAGTTGAGCAGGTCTTTCAACTTGCCCTGGAATATGAGCAGTACTTGCGCTCAGCCGGCCCTAGACAGGCGTCCACTAGACCCGATGCTCCCACATTTAGGAAGCCCTCCCCTGCCACGACTCCTGCCACCCCTCGCACTCCCTCCGACGCGACAGGGAAGACTATTGTTCCGGGGGGCCCCAAACCTGGGGGCGTCCAATGCTATCGTTGTTCCGGTAGGGGGAATTTCGCAGCACAATGCCCTACCAGGAACTTGCTGATTGAAGATTCGGGCGAGCCCAGCAATGAGGCCGAGGATGTCACCGCTGAGGATGTTTTGGTGGTTGAGGAAGGATGGGAGAGCGATGTTGAGCGATCACTAGAAGTTGGAGTCCTTCGCCGCATCCTTCACACCCCACGTGCGGAGGAGGATTGGCGCCGCACCACTATCTTTTATACGTACTTCCCAAGTGCAGGTGGACCCTGTAAGCTCGCTATCGATAGTGGTAGTTGCGTGAATATTATTGCAAGGAAAGGATTGTAGAGGATGCAACTTACTGGTGAGCCCCATCCTCAGCCGTACTGCGTCCTATGAGTGGACAAATCCACCATCCATGTTACGCAGGGGTGCTTGGTGCCGATCCGCTTGGCATCTTCTGAGGATCAAGTTTGGTGCGACGTTATTCCCATGGATGTCACCCACGTGTTACTTGGGAGACCTTGGCTCTACAATCGCGATGTCACGTGTTACGGCCGATCCAACACGTGTGTATTCTTTGACAAGGGACGAAAGATTACTCTCACCCCAACCCAGCCCAGGGATATTCCCAAGGGCAAGGTTGACTCGTCAGTCAGTGTCGGGTCGTCGAGACCTTTACATGTTTTGAGACGGGGTGATTTCCTGAGAGAGAGCCTCGAGAGTGGTGTCATGTTCATTATATCAGCCACGATGGCGGCCGAGACCCCTATTGAGACTGAGAGTCCTGACCCGGATGTTCAGCAGTTGCTGAAGGATTTCTGTGATATTATGCCCGAGGAGCTCCCCGATGAGCTTCCCCCAATAAGGGACATCCAGCATGCGGTTGACCTGATCCCTGGGGCATTTTTGCCCAATCTTCTGCACTACCGTTTAATCCCGACTGAGCATACCGAGTTAAAGCGGCAAGTCGATGATCTCTTGCGGAACAAGTTTATTCGAGAAAGTTTGAGTCCGTGCGCAGTGCCTGCCCTTCTTACTCCGAAGGACGGAAGTTGGCGCATGTGTATTGATAGTCGTGCCATAAATAAGATCACGGTGAAGTATCACTTTCCGATTCCCCGCCTCGATGATCTCCTGGATTCAATGGCTGGAGCCCAGATCTTTTCGAAGATCGACCTTCGTAGTGGATACCACCAAATTAGAGTTAGAGAGGGGGATGAATGGAAAACTGCCTTCAAAACAAAGGATGGCGTGTACGAGTGGTTGGTGATGCCGTTCGGATTATCGAACGCACCCAGTACATTCATGAGGGTGATGACTCAGGTTCTGCGACCCTATATGGGCAAATTCTTGGTCGTATATTTTGATGATATTTTGATATACAGCCAGGGCCGCACCGAGCACTTACGTCATATTCGCATGGTGTTCGAGCTCCTCCGAAAGGAGCATTTCTACATCAACTTGAAGTGTTCGTTCCTGTCCACATTTGTTCATTTCTTGGGTTATGTAGTGTTGGCTTCTGGAGTTTCTGTCGATCCCGACAAGGTCAGGGAGATTCGAGAGTGGCATATTCCTACGGACATCCATGAGGCCCGGAGTTTTCATGGACTCGCCACCTTCTATAGGAGGTTTGTTCGTGCTTTCAGCTCTATCATGGCTCCCATTACGAGTTGCCTTCGTAAGGGTGACTTTGTTTGGACGAAGACTGCCACTCGAGCCTTCGAGGAGATCAAGGAGAGACTATCTACGGCTCTCGTGTTACGTTTACCCGATTTCTCCGAGCCCTTTGAGGTAGCTTGTGACGCGTCGGGAGTTGGTATCAGCGCAGTTCTTAGTCAGGAAGGCCACCCAGTGGCCTACTTTAGCGAGAAGTTGAACGAGACTCGTCAAAAATATTCTAATTATGACCGGGAGTTCTATGCTATTGTGCAGGCACTGCGATATTGGCATCACTATCTCCTGCACAAGGAGTTCATTCTATATTCAGATCATCAGGCCCTGAGATATCTCGACTCCCAGAAGAAATTGGGTCATCGTCACGCCAAATGGGTGGAGTACATGCAGGAGTTTCACTATGTTCTAAAGCACCGAGCAGGTGTTGAGAACAAACTGGCAGACGCCTTGAGTCGCCGATTTAGCATCCTCCACACCATGCGTACCCGAGTCGTGGGATTCGATCAGTTAGTCTATGCCTATCCTGAGTGCCCGAATTTTGGGGACATCTACACAGCACTATCGAGGGACCCTCCCGATCTGCGAGAGGGCTACTCGATTTCTGACAGGTATCTGTTCATGGGCTCTCGCCTTTGCATTCCACGGTCATCCCTCCGAGATTTCCTTATCTGGGAGTTACATGCAGACGGAGCTGCGAGACACTTTGGTAGGGATAAGACGATTGCATTGGTAGAGGATCGTTTCTTCTGCCCAGGCCTAAAGAAAGACGTCACCAGGGTAGTGAGACATTGTGGAGTTTGCCAGCTGGCAAAAGGATCTCGCCAACCTACAGGCCTATACACCCCACTCTCCATCCCTGAGAGGCCCTGGTCTGATATTAGTATGGATTTTGTTCTCGGGCTACCTCGCACCCTGAGGAAACTAGACTCGATATTTGTTGTGGTTGATCGTTTCTCCAAGATGGCACATTTCATCCCTTGGCGAAAGACCGCTGACGCATCCCACGTGGCAGCGTTGTTCTTTAGGGAGGTATTTATGTATCATGGTCTCCCCACCTCTATAGTCTCTGATCGCGGCGTACGATTCATGTGTTATTTCTGGAAGACTATGGAAAAAGACGGGTACGACCCTGAAGTTTTCCTCCGCCTACCACCCGCAGACGGATGGGCAAACAGAAGTCGTTAACCGTAGTCTTGGGACTCTTCTTCGTTACCTAGTTGGGGATAGTCCATCGACCTGGGATTCTGTCCTCCCCATAGCCGAATTTGCATACAATTGTTCAGTCAATAGGACCACGGGCTTGAGTCCATTTCACATTATATTAGGGTATGAACCTAGGAAACCAGTTGATTTGGTGGATATTCCCCTAGGATCCCGACCTAGTGAGTTAGCTGAGTCTTTCATCCAGCATGTGCATGCATTACATGAGTCGGTCCGTAAAGAAATTGCAGCTAGTAATGAATATTATAAGAATCAAGCAGACCAACACAGACGGGAACAAACCTTTGAGACAGGGGAACACGTGTTGGTTCGCATTCGTTCTGAGAGGGCCCCACAAGGGCCAGTAAAAAAATTAAGCGCACGTAGAATGGGCCCCTATACAGTTGTACGGTGGATTGGTACAAATGCATATGAGGTAGATATCCCTCATGGTATGGGCATCGGCCGAGTATTCAACGTAGAGGATTTGACTCCTTACTACGAAGAGCATGCGTACGTGGACCCACTCCCCACACTGCCACCAGAACCCTCATGTGCAATATCTCCACCCCATGAACCTTCTCCTCCTGTTGCCCCTACTTGTCCCTCTTTGTTATCCCCCGCGACGTCACGTCAGGCAGATGGGCTTGCACCTTCGGCGGTTCCATTGATATCATCACCAGACAGAGATACATCATCACCAAACGAAGATACACTAGTGCCAGACGGAGACACATTGACACCACTTGCTTCTATCGACGACGTGCTTCAGATCGTTGGGCATGACTTCCGCGCCGCGGGTGGGCAAGATACCCTACGCTATCTTGTCCGTTGGAGCGGCCGATCCCTGCACGATGCTACTTGGATTTCACCAGAGGAGCTTGAGAGACTCTCCCCGCGGCTCCGCCGCTACTACGATCACGCGCACTCATCGGAGTTGAGTGCTTTTAAGCCCGGGGGAGTTGACGGCGCGCCACGACCCACTCGCGTGTACACCCGCAGGAGGCGGTGATCCGCTACCCGGATGGGCGATCGAAGTCCATGATCGCGTCCGGCTGCCCGACTTCTGCAACTTTAATGTTTTGCGATTTTTGTTTGGATGTGTATTCAACCCCCGATCGGACCAAACATTGTGAGCCGTCCGATCGGGGTAGTTTTATTTATTTTTGTATTGTGTAAGGGTGTTGCTGGTTCGGTGGGGGGATGGATCGGTTCACCCCTAGGGTTATAAAACCCGGTGGTTTTGATTGTGTGGGGGGGATCAAATGTTTGCAGAGAACTTTGCAACTACTCGGTCTTGAAGGAGCGAGTCCTTCTTCCTCCGCCTTGCTTGGTACGACGCCAGCAGCCCGCCTCCTCCCTATTCTCCATTTCCGGTAAAAAAACCTCCACCCTCCCCTCCACCTTCCTCCTTCTTCCCTCTTTCCAGTGCAGCCCGCCTCCGTTCCGATCCCGTGCAGCCCGCGCCCATCCCGAGCCCGCCTCCTCCCTCTTCCCCCATTTCCGGTAAACCCCCACCTTCTCCTCCGCCTTCCTCCTCCTTCCCCTCTTTCCCGTGCAGCCAGCCCCCATCCCGAGCCCGCCTCCTCCCTCTTCCCCCATTTCCGGTAAACCCCCACTTTCCCCTCCGCCTTCCTCCTTCTTTCCCTCTTTCCCGTGCAGCCAGCCCCCGTCCCGAGCCCGCCTCCTCAGTCCTCCCTCTTCCCCATTTCCGCAACCTCCACCTCCTCCCCACCCCGAAAACCCCACACTCCCCTCCAGCAACTTCCCAAAGCCTCCACTCATTCTCATCCTCTCTCACTATTGCCGTTAGTCAACCGCTACAGCAGCCTCAACACCCACCGCCGCCGCCGTTTACACGTGTGAACCGTGGTAACAGTTATTGTTCCTTTATTAGTTGTTTATTTGACATCTGTACTTTGTGTTGGATTTTGCTTCATTACTATTAGTATTGTCCACTATATGACTTGCAGAGCCTCTTCTGCATATGCTTAATTATTTGCACCTCTAATGAATTACAGGTGATGCTTGTTCCCTTGTTTAATAATTTGTAAACGCGTGTGTCTCTGCTAATTTACATAATATTAACTACTGGTTTTAATTTGAGCGGACCGCTCTCTGCATTAGCCCTTCTCTGCATTTTACCTTAGGCCACATTAGCGCGTCCACTGTGTTTGCCTTACTACTGCATCACTTTTCTTGGAGGCGGTCGTAACCATTGTCTTGCCAAACATTCATTCTATGATGGTGGTGTTTTTTGTCATGTCGGGTACCCAACCGCTTCCGCTCATTATAAATAGGGGCGGATATCCAGATTTTTAGGGATTGCCGAGTTTTGTGAGAGATTCCAGGATTCAGCAATCTTATCGTGGTGCGACGTTGCAAGACCCCGGAGTGCGACGTCCCGGTTCATTTTAGTTGATCTTTTTATTTGTTTTCTCTTTGCTGTTTCTCCTGTGAGCCAATCCTTTCCCACGATCCTTCTTCAAAATTGCCACCTTTCATCCTCGTCGAAGGATGAAACCGCCCTAACTCCTTCAATCGGCCACGATCTCCATCTGTCGGAAGGAGGAAACCGCTGCTAGCCATCTTTGTCTTCCCTGTTCATCGTCTTACTCGTCGACAGCCGCCAGTTGTTTGCTGCTCGTCACCCCGGCACGCCGCAACTTTCATTTCTCCCACACAGCTGCCTTCACTGTTCATCTTCTTCCCTGCCAGTCGAGCGCCCCGTCCACCTCTACCGGCAAGCTTTTCCTCTTCGATACCTCATTGTTCTTCATCTCTACCGCTAGAGACGGCAAGCATCTCCTCCTGCTTCGTTGTCCTTCATCCCGTTCCAGCCCCGCACCGCCGCTTTACTTTAATCCCGTCAAGCCCTACCCTAACCGAAGCCCTCGTCGAACCTCTATCCCAGTCGAACCAGAATCCAACAACTCCCCGTAAATTTTGCCGTCCCAGCCACATACCCCTTTGAGCCTGTAAGCCTAAACCACAAACCCGGCGTTTGCGGCATTTGCTTCCGCAGCAAGGAGAAATAGCCCTGCTTCCCTTCCGTTTCCAGCCTTGCCTCCCTCCCTCCAGTCCGAGACCTCCCTTTCCACCCGCCGAGAGTAAACGCCACCGTTGCGCCAAATGAAGCCTTTGTGTGTTATTTTATTTCCTGTATTAAATGTTCGATGAACATTTTGTATGTACTCGAGTATTGTGGTTGTTAGTATTGTTCTATTTCTTTGAATCCTATAAAATTTATTTGTGCAAGTTTTAGTGAATAGCACGCACCTCTTGTGACGACGAGCATGATTTTACTTGTATGCCGGAAAATTTCGAAGCTCATCTTATGTAAATTTTGCAAACCTTATAAAAAATTATTGCTAATGTTTAGTTGCCGGGCTAACTTTAAAACATGCATACATAAATTTCATTGAATTTATTCACATCCATTACACACACCCACGTAGGATTGCATTAGCGTGCCAACACATATATTTTCACATCGGGCCGTCCCGCATCACTATGGATGGGCTTGTAATCGCCACAAGGTATCCCTGCACGAAAATTTGGGAACTGACTGAGAAGAAAGGCAGGCTGATAAATTTTTTGATATTACAATGGGATATGAAAATGGCTCTTCTTTTTATAACATTAATTCGTATTATAGATTAGTTTAAAAATAAACAAGCTAATTTGATCATTCTAAAGAAAACTAAGCGCTCTCTAAATGTCATTATCGAGAAAATTAGGCCACCTGAACTTGCCCAAGTGCGGCTCTTTGAATGTTATGCTCCAAAATTGTCGTGGTGCCTGTTTTGATATAGTTTATAATGAAACATATTTACATTGCTTGAAATTAGTACTGTACCCTTTGAAATACTGCTCCTTTAAGCCTATTATAATATGAGCTTTCAGTTGATCCAAGACAATGGGAAAAGGGGGCGCTAAAAAGGCCGGGTCCATCTTTATCAGGCTGGTTTCAGCCGCCGGGACTGGCTTTTTCTATGTGAAGCGCAAGAACCCGAGGAATATGACTGAGAAACTCGAGTTTCGCAAGTATGATCCGAGGGTGAATCGACACGTTCTTTTCACGGAAGCAAAGATGAAATAAGGGTTTTCTTATTCAAATAGCTTGTCTTTGTTAAGGATTTGCAGAGAGAACTTCTCTCTATGACTAGCTCTCCACACCTCTCTTTTATCTAATTTGTGTTCTGAATATTTCTTTTCCTTTAAAAGAGTTTATTGAGACACTTTAGGCTCTAAGGCACTTATATCTTAGACTTCAATTTGATGTTGCTGTGTGATCTTGAGAGTCCTTTGAACCCTCGCTGTGCGGGGATGTTTTGTGCACCAGGCTGCCCTTTTTATTGTGCAAGGGTATTTTTTGCGAGTATACGAGTGTATTAAGTGTATGCAAGATTTTAATAATTGAGGGTAAATGAGAGTAACTGCAAGTATTTGGGAGCTGAAAGTAATTGAGAAGGGTTGAGACTTGAGAGTAATTGAGGTATAAAAGTGCGTTGAATGATATTTGAGCGTATTTTTAGGGGAACAAGGGATTTTTATTGAATTTTTGTAATGAAAATATTTTAAAAATTTATGTGTGTTTTAATTTTGAATGACTTATTGCATAAATGATAAAATTGAGTATATTTGATATGCTGGAGGACAATTTTAATACGTAAATTCAATTTAAAATTTTAAACTGAATGTTTGGGGCTAAGAGTGAGGAGTTTGGAGTAATTGAGAGAAATTAAGGGTTTGTTTGGAGTGCCATTGGTCCCTGTTTTTTCCCTCCTTGCCCCATTGTCTCTAGCGGCCGCCCTCTGAGAATGGCGTAATACCTCCATTGCTGTGCTGTACCTCAATCCGATATAGTTGCTGCGTCTCTTTCCAGCCGCACGGTCGGAATCCCAAATAGAACCTAAATGTATTTGTATGGTGAGTAATGTGTAATAATATTTATTGATTATTTGAGAGTCAATCCAAAATGATTTGTTTTTAATAAAATGTTCTAAAATATTTCATTCACTTCTAAATTTAAAAGTAAATTTGGATTTTTTTTAACATATATAAACGCATATTCGGTATATCCGAGAAAATTTTTAATTATATGCCGTCCAAGGATAAATGCACGCCAAATTAAAAATTATCGGAAGTGTATAGATTTGGACTGCATATATTTATTATAAAATTGTATGGTCTGCACATAGCCGAAGTGAGCTTGTATATAATTATTGTCTATAATAATCACGTATGTGCAAAACTTGTGTTGGACTAGGCATAAAATGACTTCATCATCCATTCGTAAGGATCCTTAGGTGACGTCAGACATTCACGAACGACGGTTCATAACCACCGCTATCATACTATCACCGTCTTGCCAAATGTAACCTTAAAGTCCATTTTATGAGGTTCTAAGCTATTTGACGGCTTGATGCCTTACTACTTTGAATCTAACTGCTGTTTTGGGACTGAGCTGGCTAAGACTTGAACCACACTTAATAGGATTTGAACCAACCTGGCTTAAACTAATGTATTAAATCAAAGATTTTAAAAGATGGTAATAACTATATGCATGCCGCACTGTGGCTATGTGCACGCCGTGTATTTGAAAATGATTATATACAGACCAATTTTTGAACGGGTTCATCACTTCCTATAATTTTTTAATTTGACTTGCATTTATCCTTGAATTGCATATAATCAAAAATGACCTGCATATAACATGACCCTAAAAGATCTTCAAATTGATGAGAAAAATGGCGGCCATTATTAATACACCCAAAAATTATCGACGACTCACAAAACTTCTACCGGTCCGAAAAAAGAGAACAAAACTGAGTATCGCCCCTAAAGAGCAAATGCATCCCCAAATGATGAACACCAAGCTATAGCATGCCATCCCGATGCACAGCCCATGTCTTCCTTCGCCTTCCTTGCCCCCCGCATTGTCGTAAATGACCGCAGCGACCGTGCCGAAGAGGAATGATCCGATCGGAATGTTCATGAGAACGATGTTATGGTTCACCGGAAAATTCTCTTGTCCGAAGAGCTCCGAAGTCACCGACACGGCAATGGAGGAGATGGCGCCGGAGCACAGCCCGATGACCGCCGTGCTGACGAAGAGGAAACCGTCCCCCGGACACAGAAGAAGAAAGAAAGAGACGGACATGGCCACCATCAACACAGCTACAGTCCCTGTGTTGGAGATCTTGTACTTGCTCCTGTTTGTTTTTGTTCGTGAGAGCAAAAGTCAGTAAATGAATGGGCGGTGCAAATACTAATATTTTTTTTTTTAGAGAAAAAGAGGGCCTAATTTATTCACTAAGGCTCCATTTGGTGGGACTTATTTTCACCGGTCAAGTGGTTACGGCCACATGAATCGGGCCTTAACTGTTTGACCGGTGAAAATAAGTCCCCCCAAATGCAGCCTAAGTTGATCCAAAATTTCAAACTGATCAAGTCCAATACACTGGGCGGAAGAGCAGAGCGAACACGCAGCAATCACATGAGCAACATTAATACAATCACTGTTGAAGCCAAGAATTGACCTATGTGGAGTTCGGGGTCCCAAAAGAGGGGTGACCTCACACCTACTACACTCGGGGGAACGTCCCGCCCTTGGATCTCTTTTGACCCTATTTTTACCGTTTTACCCTCGGGGTGGAATTACCTCTTTACCCCCCCCCCCCCCCCCCCCGGTGTGGATGTTTTCTATTGGCCCAAGACCTTTTTGTCTAGGGGTGTTTGTGTCATTTTGATCAATGGGATTGAGAAAACTATAAATAGACCCTTTAGGGTGCCTTGCAGAGCATTGCATCTTAGCCAATGACAACTAGCTAGAGTTGAGAAAAACAAACTAAAGGAAGAGAGACTATGGTGTAAATACTATTAAATAGTACTAAATATTTAAAATTCAATAATTTTGAAATAAAATGGTAATAATGATTTGTTTTGGCAATTAGATTAGGTTTGGGGAATTCGGATCCCCTGGAGTTTGTACGGACAACTTCAGAGTGGAGTTCGATTTATCTTGTGCGTTGGATTGAAATTCAACGCACCAGAAAAATCCCGTTTTTCTCAATTTTTAATTACTTTTACTGTTCATAGTTTTGTCTTTTAGCGCCGGTACTCATCCCGTTACAGGATTGGCGAGATTAATTAATCTCGCACGTTGGATCGAACTCCACCCCGGAGTTCTCGCGTGAACTCCAGGGGATCCGGATCCCGGTTTGGGACTCTAATGGCGGCTAGGAAGGGAGACAAAAACTGCTGGAGCTTTGGGATGGAGGTAGAGGGCGGCGGCTGGGAATGAAGGGGAAAGGCTGAAAAACAAATGGTCCTGTGGATGGCGGTGGCTCTTTTTTCAACCGCATTGGAGCGCAAAAGTCCTCTACCTCCGAAAAAAGCACTTAGAACTCAGGTTCCGTTTGACATGGTCGTGGCAATCATGAACATAAGAGTTAAATTGTTTTTCATTAACATCCACTTAAGAAACTTCATCCACTTTTATGTTCAAACGGATGATGTTTGTTAGGTGATTATTAACGAATGATGGTTTAACCTATGTATTTACGACCCCCAACACCGTGCCAAACGGAGCCTAAGATATTATTGTGACTGTTAGATATTAGAACTGGATGGCGTATCTTAAATGTCGCATGACATAGGAAGTGTGTAAATCATGCTCACGGCACCGAGCTCGTCGCGTCCAAGATGTGGGAGGCTGAGCTTGATAGCATGTTTCAGGGTGCCATTGTTTTTGAGGAAGAAGAGAGTTCGGAAGCCGCAGACTTTGACTCTGTATGCCGCGGCGGCGGTGGACATAAATATGGGGGTTAAACTGTCATTCGTTAACGTCGACCTAAAAAATTTCATCCATTTGAACATAAAAATGGATGAAATTCCTTAGATGAGCGTTAACGAATGACAATTTAACTCTTGTTCACGACCGCCACCACCACACCAAACGGAGCCTTTGTTTTTCAAGTACTATGACATTGTGGTGTCATGATGGTCAACTATGAAGAGCTTGTTCTGCGGAAGAGTTTCTGTTTAATTCAGGGGATTGCGAGCAGCGGGGCACGGTCACGTTGGAGTATTGTCAGGCGAGGCATTGGGGGCCCACCCCATACACTGTCGCAATTAAGATATTGTCGCGGCTGACCATAGGGATAAACTCGTGTCTCTCACTCCGTAATGATATAAATGTATAATGCTTGACTGTCTTATTTTTAGTATTTAATTAGAAAAGAATAAATATAAGGGAGTTGTTAAGCGCACCGTAGTTTTGGCTAGGTGCATCACAATTTCTCTTAATTTTTTATGTTTTTTGGAAATATGCCTTGTACATATTTTTTAGAAAAAATGTTCAACACGAAAGTTGTAGATCTCGACGAGATCTACAACTTTCGTGTTGAACACTTTTCCTAAAAATGCATGTACAATGCGTATTTCTAGAAAGACGCAAAAGCTGAACGTATTTCCAAAGTACGCCTTGTACATGCATTTTTAGGAAAAGTGTTCAACACAAAAGTTGTAGATCTCGTCGAGATCTACAACTTTCGTGTTGAACAACTTTTCTAAAAATGTATGTACAAAACATATTTCTAAAAGACGCGCAAAAATTTGGAGAAAGTGCGGTGCGCCTAGTCAAAATTGTGGTGCCCTTAACAACTCCCTAAATATAAATACGTGCATGTCTTAGGTTTATTATTTAATTAAAAAGAAAATTGGTGCTGACAAGCTGATAATGATCTCTTTAAGTTTGTTTTTAGGTGTAATTATATAAAAGTAAAAGTCGTGACCATAACGGCCGATTATATAAACAAAAGGGTTGACCAATAAGACAAATGTTTTCCTTATATTTTGTAGGTTTGACAATATATATACTTTAATTGGCTGTTATAATCAATGAAATTTGGTTTTAAAAAAAATAATTCCAGAATATTAAAATAATGCTACCAAAAAACAAAGTACACACATGTTGATATTTAAAATACCGGTCATAGCGGGTATATTATACGTATCAGAATCAGCTTCATTTGAGTCCAAATGAGTAGTATCCATTTCACAGTTAATATTAATTTGTGGATCGTGGATCATCCGACGAGTTCACTAATCCAAATCTTGTATGTTTTTTCTTTAAATAAAAAATTATAAACCTTTAGATAAAGCGAGAATCAATCCTCAACATGAAATAAACCTCCATTTAGAATCCCAAATGGAGACGATCCCAAACCATATTATACATTTGAATGACTTTTTTTGAATTAAAATTGTTTCATAATTTTAGAATCATTGTTAGCTATAATTAAATTTTGCTCCGTTGCATGGTATCTCATGTGCACAGGGGCATGGATCTAGGAATTTCAACAAGGTGAGACCAGATTGTTAAAAATTTGATATAGCGGAAGACGGGAAACCAGGCGCAGGAACACTCAACCTATCCGAACCCAAATAAACCAGATGCAAAACAGAAGAGCAAGAATCTTGTACTATAATAAACTTCTTTACAACGTGAGATATACATGACGAGACATAATTCGTCAATGTATCCAAAGGAAGCAGAAACAATACAAGACAAATATTAAACCGCGCGGACTCTAGCAGTAACCGCCGGAACTACTGCTGCACTACAGAGTCCCCTGAGACCGGCAGGTCGCCAAACCGCAAATCATGCCGCGCGGACTACCCGTTATTCCAATGCAAGAAGAAACTCTACTCGCCGATCAGCAGGCCGCCTAACCGCGAGGTCGCCTAGCCACCTGACTGCATGATCTGCTGCCGCTGAACTGAACAGGCCGCTAGAAGCGGACAACTTATTGAACCAGGAAATTAGTTGCAAAAGAGATACTGCCTAGCCGTAACCCCCAACCTGCCGTTAGCCGCTGGTTGTTATCCGCAAAGTCTGCACTATCTCCGACCGCAGTCAGAACCAAAGTCCCTGGCTTCCAGCACCATCCGCACAAACTGCACAACACAAACCGGTCAACCTTCTCAGACCGCGCGGATACAATATCCAGACCGCAGAAATTATCCGCGAGTTCACTTACTGTTCATTCTCTTGTGATTGGTGTGACAGGGGGCCTATTTATAGGCACAATGAGGAGTGTGGTCACCGCCCTAGCCAATAGGATAACCGCCTCATCTCGCGGCGAGCACCAAGTGTATCCGCAAGCCGCAGATACACAACCAATCCGCCGTGACTTGTGCAGGATAGCCAGACCGCCAATAGCATCACCAAGGCCGAATAGCAACCCCATCCGCCTTGTCTCCAAAGGCCAACCAGGACAAGCCGTCACCAGCAGACCCTACTGCAACAGCACTTGTCTGCATGCCAGCTGACACTGCTCCAGTCTGCACGCCTTGCGAACACAGCTCCAATGTGCACTCCCCAAGCTCGCAACCAAGGCACAATGCTAACTGTTGCCAAGCTTGGCCGACTAAGAAGCAGTTCGTGCATAACCGCGCGATCACCTTAGATTGAGAAAACCTGGACTTGGTTCAGAACCAACCAAGTCCACACCACCGACCACAAGGGCCAGTCTGCGTTTACTGGTGGACACTGGCACCAGTCCGCGCATCTTGGCGAACTGCAGCACCAGTCCGCTCTAACCGGCGAACTCCGCGGCTACCCCCTGCTTTGCCACCAGAGCTAGACCAAGGCACCTGCCATGCCGATCTCCTGAGCTCCAGTCTAGTCCGCATCTTGTCGGACTCCGCGGATAAATAAGCTATCCGCTCGGTTACCTTATGGGGACAAACTGCATGCTGAGCATAAGCCAGCCTGGCTGGCCGCCACCTCTGTTCGCACATACCGCTCGAATAGACCGCCCATGCCGCCAAGGAACAAGCTGACTGCAGCAACTCTGCCGAACTGGCTAACCGCCAATCCTGTCCGCATAGACCACACAGACAGGTCTCCCAGGTTGCCCAATCCTCCACTTTCACGTCACAATTTTCAACACTCTCCCTTGAAGTGAGAAGTGGTGAACAACCCCAGCAGTTCCTGTAATCTCGCACATGGTCCCTTTGATAGCGCCATTGAGAAGATGTTTGAGACGTAATCCTCGCCCTGCATATCCTGGACCATAAGGGATCCCTCCAGCATATCCCGAAAGGAGTCATGCTTCCCTCTGCCTTCTTCTTTAGCTTCGACCACCACTTGCATGCTACATGAGTAACACCAACGACCTTGGGCTCAAGATCTCAAGCCCCGTATCCTCTGAGGGTAGTCACCGACTCAACCTTAGCATCATCCACCTCCTTAACTCCAGTGGTGTCATCACAGTTAGAAAACACTAGCTCGAACTGAGGGCCTGTGAGGAAACATGAGACCAAGCTCACTACGTTCTCTTATCCATATATCGAGTTGGTGGGTTGGTGACCCTCTTCGACCTCTGAAGAGTCTGATCACGGCTAACCACCTCTGCTGCTCTTTCTGAACCAGCTCTATTCCCGGGAAAACTAGGAACAATGCTCCTTTTGCTTCCTAAATAAGAAGCCACTACACTGGAACCAGAAGAACCTGGAGCATCGCTCCCCCTGCTTCCTAAACAAGACGCACCTGGAGTATCGCTCCCTCTGCTTCCTGAACCAGAAACCACCGTCTTCAATCCAGAAGCACCTGGAGCATCGCTCCCCCTGCTTCCTGAACCAGACATCTCTGCCCCGGAGCTAGAACAACCTGGAGCTCCTGGTGGCATAGACAACTCCATTTGAACCTTAGCAGCAGCCTCCTCCTACCCACCATCTAACCTGCTCTCCTCTAGCTCCACATATAAGCTATCCCAATACGACGTCAGTTCATCGAAGACAACGTCTCTCGACACAACAAACCATTTCGTCGCAGGATCCATACACCTTCATATCCTTTTCTGCTCATCATACCCAACGAAGACTAACTTCGTCTTGAGAGACCCCAGAGAGTGTACATAGCAGGTAGAACCAAATACCCGAAAGTACTTCACGCTGGGCTTCACCTTGAACATCAGCTCATATGGAGTCTTCATGTTGATCGGACTCAAAGGCATCTGATTGATGACATATGCCAAGCAGGTCATTCCTTCTGCCCAAAATGCCTTAGGAGTGCCTTTGCACTGAAGCCAACACTTGCAAGTCTCCGTCAAAAGACGAATCATCTGATCTGCAACACCACTTTGTTGCAGAGTATGTCCATGAGAGATCTCCATTCGGATCTCATGCTTCCTGCGAAAGTTAGAGAACACGGTGGAGTCGAACTCACCTTCGTTGCCCGTTCCCAACTTCTTGATCCACAGGCCAAGATGGCCCTCCACAAGCTTCTTGAACCTCACAAACAAGCGGAACATGTTCGACTTCTCTTTCATGAAGTATACCCAAGTATACCTCGTATAGTCATCAACCAATATCAGCATGTACCTACTGCCTCCAAGACTGGAGGTGACGATAGGTCCTACCAGATCACCATGGACAACCACCAATGGTGCTTTGCATCTGAACTGCGCCTTATCAACCGTAAAGCGATAAGATTCACTGTGTTGACATCTCACGCAAGCTTGACCGTCCCTGAAGGATGATAACTTAGGAAAGCCTCTCACAAGGCTCCTCACTGTCATTGCTTTCAGTTTGTACATCCTCACATACTCCAGTCTTTCAAGCCAGATAGTTGCATTATCACTGGCCTTCATCTGATCAGCATCAGAACTTGTTGATGACCCAACCAAGTTATTTTCCTTACTCCCAACATCAGCAACATTCACCGAGTGCAGGACAACCTTACACTCCTTCTTGAAGTGACCGGGCTGCTTGCATTTATAGCACCTTGGTCCTTCATTTCTCTTCCCATAACGCCTAGGAAAAACACTCATTTCTTACTGATCAGAAGTAGAGGGACCAACCTCAGCAGCCAACTTCACCTCCTTGTTGAACAACTCATCAAGGGAAGTACAAATCTCCGCAGCTATCCGACATCCGCCGATGTGGTCCAAGAGCTCCGATGTGATCACTTGCTTGAGAATAACCTCCGTTTTTACGTTTGTCTTCTTCCAAGCTCTTACCGCTTTAGCATTGCCAGTATCAACAGTAACTTCTTACCTTTCTGCTTTGCAAACCATCTCCCAAAGGTCCTCACAAAGAAGATAGTTTTTCATAGATGACTTCCACTTATCAAAGTTAATCAATGTAAAAAGCTCCATTCTAAGATCTCTTGCCAAATTACCTACCATTGCACTTAATCCTGGTTCAACTAGACTCACAGAAGCACTGAAGCAAACTGTCGGTTGATCCACTGCACAAGCCTCTGTTCCCTCTGATACCATGTTAAAATTTTGATATAGTGGAAGACGGGAAACCAGGCGCAGGAACACTCAACCTATCCGAGCCCAAATAAACCAGATGCAAAACAGAAGAGCAAGAATCTTGTACTATAATAAACTTCTTTACAACACGAGACATAATTGGCGAGACATGATTCACTAATGTATCCAAAGGAAGCAGAAACAATACAAGACAAATATCAAACCGCGCGGACTCAAGGAGTAACCGCCGAAACTACTGATGTACTACGGAGTCCGCTGAGACCGACAGGTCGCCAAACCGCAAACCACGCCGCATGGACTACCTGTTATTCCAATGCAAGAAGAAGCTCTACTCGCTGATCAGCAGACCGCCTAACCGTGAGGTCGCCTGGCCGCCTGACCGCACGATCTGCTGTCGCCGAACTGAACATGCCGTCAGAAGCGGACATCTTATTGAACCGGGAAACTAGTTGCAGAAGAGAGACCGCCTAGCCGCAACTCGCGACTTACTGTTAACTGTTGATTGCTATCTACAGAGTCTGCACTGTCCCTGAGCGCAGTCAGAACCAAGTCCCTGGCTTCCAATGCTATCCGCACACCCTGCACAACATAAACCGGTCAACCTCCTCAGACCGCACGGATACAATATCTAGACCACAACAACTATCTGTGAGTTCACTTACTATTCATTCGCTTGTGATTGATATGACATGTGGTCCTATTTATAGGCACGATGAGGAGTGTGGTCACCGCCCTAGCCGATAGGATAACCGATCCATCTTACGGCGAGCACCAAGTGTATCCCAAGCCGCAGAAACACAACCAGTCCGCCTCAACCTGTGCAGGATAGCCAGACCGCCAATAACATCACCAAGGTCGGATAGCAACCTTATCTGCCTTATCGCCAAAGGCCAACCAGGACAAGCCTCCACCAGCAGATCATGCGGCAACACCACCTGTCTGTATGCTAGCAGATACTGCTCCAGTTTGCACACCTTATGGACATAGCTCAAGTCTGCACTCCCCAAGCTCGCAACCAAGGCAAAAGGCTAACTGCTTGCGAGCTTTGCGGACTAAGAAGCAGTCCACGCATAACCGCACGATCACCTCAGATTGAGCAAACCTGGACTTGGTTCAGAACCAACCAAGTCCACACCACCGGCCACAAGGGCCAGTCCGCGCTCACTGGTGGACACTGGTACCAGTCCGCGCATCTTGGCGAACTCCAGCACTAGTTCGTTCTAACCGGCAAACTCCGCGGCTACCACCTGCTGCGCCACAATAGCTAGACCAATGCACCTGCCATGCCGATCTCCCGAGCTCCAGTCCAGTCCGCATTTTGCCGGACTCCGCGGATAAAGAAGCTATCCGTCTGATTAACTTCTGGTGACAAATTGCCTACTGAGCATAAGCCAGCCTCGCTGGCCGCCACCTCTGTTCGCACAGACCGCACGAACAGACCGCTCAGGCCGCCAATGAACAAGCCGACTGCAGCAACACTGCCAGTCCTGTCCGCATAGACCGCGCGGACTGGTCGCCCAGATTGCCCAATCCTCCACTTTCACTTCACAATTTTCAACACAGATATCGTCTTCTTCCGACCAAAAAAAAATTTGAATGCCTCAATCTTACTAGAGTCGTTAATCTCTCATGCGGCAATCATTTGTGACGTCTAAGTCAGTTCTTGATTGCCTTCTGGATGTCCAACTTACATTCACCTTATGTCCAAGTTATGTGGAAGTCACAAATACTTCATTTTCATTGACTTTAAAAATGCGCACGCCTACACTATGTAACAAAAAATTAAATTCTAAAACTTTTAGTCCAAAATTACAATTTAGAATATCCTATTAACTATAATATGTAAAATTTAACATTTTTATGAATATTTTCATATAATAAATTTTTTTTGAAACAAATTTATTTCTATTGAACAATTTTTGGGTACAGTACTCACACAGCAACATTGTCGTGCGAGTACCGCATCCAGCTGTTGGGTACGGTACTCACAGTCGCACAGCTACAGTGTCGTGCGAGTACCGCATCCAGCTGTTTGATTGCTCATCAATGCACTCACACAAATTTTGATGTGTGAGTACACGACTGGATGGGTACATGCACGGCACTGTAGCCGTGTGGGTACCGTACCAAAAATTTATTTCTATTAGTCTATTACCAGAAAGTGTTATGTTGGTCGTGTACACACACCTACGTATACATTGCTAACGCCGCGCCGTACAAAATGCATAATATATGAATAGCTTATATGAATAGCTAGGGATAATATATTAAAATATTACGCATTCATACTTACAATAATTTATTTTATTATTTAATTAGTGGCTCTCAATTTAAAAGCCATGCAGTCAGAAAGTTGACTGATAATTAATTTTATAATGTGGTATTTAATCGCATGTACTATTTGCATTAATCCTGTATATTTTACTACTCAAGGGTCGGAGTAGTCCACCACAAAAAGACCGTCGCTTCGGTTCAGGACCGGCCTTTTAAAAGACTAGTCTTTTGGCGGACCGGTCCCGCTCAAAGCAGTCCCGGTCCAGGATAAGTTTTCCTCTTTTTGAGAAGGACTGGTTGGGACCGGCGGACCGGTCCTAATTGGCCTCCGACCGGTCCCCGACCGGTCCCGAACCGAATTTTTTTATTGGGACTCACTACAAGAAAATTCTCATTTAGCAGGGTAAATTATGAAGATTTTATAATCCTTCCTAATTAGTATCAAATTTAGCTAGAAAAATATTTTTTTATTTTACCTACAAAAAAAGCAAGGGATTTCCTTTGTTGCAAAATTAGCAACAAATTTTTTTGTTGCAAAATTTTCGTTGTTAAAATAGCAACGAATTTTTTTGTAGCAAAATTTTTGTTGCAAAATAACAACAAATTATTTTGTTGCAAAATATTTATAGAGATAAAAAAATTATTTTTTTGAAAAAAATTATCTCTCTTTTGCTTCGTTTGATTCAATGGGAGCAGACGAATGTGTGAAAACGCCTCTGCCGTTCAGAGCTGGAGGGGGAGTTAGGGATTCTAAACTAAGAGTTTTTTATATGTTCCTCTAGCGCGGCGGGAGCACGCACCCCCCGTTTAATTTTCTGTCATGTCGCGGTGTCTGCTCCTGCACCGGTGTGAAAACGCCTCCCCTAATGAAGTCTTAATTAAAAATAAAATTTTAAATTTCCATAATCTCTCTTATAAAATAATTTTTTTTGTTTATATATTTATAAATTATTTATATACATATATATTATATAAATATATATTATGAAATAATCATATATTTACATAAATTATATATATATATATATATTTCAATAAATAATTATATATATACGTGAATATCTAAATAATTATATATATACATATATTTAAATATTATATAGATAACTATATATATATATATATATATATACAATTATATGTATACATAAATTTAAATATTATATAGATAACTATATATATACATTTATATTTTTTCGTATAATTTTATAAATTATATAAACATTTTTTATGTGTGTATATATATATATATATTAACGCATTCTTAAAATATATTAATTAGTTGAGTGAGTTGGTTAAGTATAATTTATTGTATATTGATGGTTGAGGATTCGATCTTCAACCAACACTATTAAAAGTGTATTTTTTTTAGCAACGAAACTAAATTTCCTTGCTAATTTAGGAAGGATATAATACCTTACTAAATAATTTTTGCAAATTAGCAAGCAATAAATGTCTAGTTAAAATTAGTTATGGTCATATTAGTTAGGTATTTTTTTGTTCATAAATTCGTTGCTAATTAAAATTAGCGACAAATTTTGCAATTTAGCAAGAAATTTTATTTCTTGCTAATCAACTCTGCTATTCTGAATCGATTGCAGTCTTCTTTCTTATTAGGTTTTGTATGAATGTTGCCTAGAATCAAGTTTTGTTTCTAATCTTATCTAGGTTGATGAAAATGGAGAGAATTATAGTCCAAAACGTATGAATACGAGTGCATAACCGGTCTAATTAACAGACTTTTACCGGTCTTTTACAGGTCCCCGAATTTTACCGGTCTTTTATCGATCCCGGTCCGGACCGGTCTTTTACCGGTCCCGGTCCGGACTGGTCTTTTACCGGTCCCGGTCCGGGATCGGTCTTTTTCCTGTCCCGGTCTTTTACCGGTCCCGGTCCGGGACAAATCTTTTACTGATCCCGGTCCGGGACCGGTCTTTGGTGAAAAAGCGGGGATCTCTAGGGACCGGACCGGTCCTAACCGGGACCGGTCCCTAGCCGGTCCGGCCCCAACCGGACCGGTTTTTTTGTGCACCACTAGGTCCGAGTCCCGAGGATGCCAAGGTTATCTAATTCTTCAGAAATATCAAATATGATAATTATTTATTTCCAGCCAGCTAATTTCCCAATTCCCATTCAAAGTTTGGGAAGTCTCTGCATTGAGTAATAGGGAGACAGTGATGTTTTGGGAAGTCCCTGTACTGATCACTTAATTATAGAGTTTTTCTTATCAAAGAAGAGGCCATGAACTCCAAGGTTCCGGGGGTGGTAAAATGCAGCTTTTCACTTTACCGTGAAGTGCATCTTAGAGATGATGACACATGTACATTTCTAATCTAATGGACAGAAAATAAAAGCTTTCTTTATAATTTAATACTTTAATAAAAACCAGGAAAAAACAGGCAGAAGAATTCCCGCCTCTGCTCTGCCATTTTCAGCTTGCAGGCTGGTCCGCCCCTCCCCTCCTCCTCCTCCTTCCTTACCCCTCCAAAATTTGCTGCTTTTCTGCACCGCCATTTCCGTCTTGCTCCACCCCTCTCCTCCTTCCTTTTCCCTCCAAAATTTTCAGGTTTCCTGCACCACCATCTATTTCTTTCTCTGCCCCTCTCCTCCTCCTCCCTTTCCTTCATCAACCTTCCATGACGGAGCCGACTAGGTCGCTGGAATACAAGTTCGAACAAGCCGCATCACCCGCATCCACTGAAACTTTCCTCGGTTCTTCCGATCTGTTGTCCTTGGATGCGTCAGCAAGCTCTCCAGAAAGGTTGGTATCCTTTCTTAAACCACTCCTTGGATGCGCCGACAACTGATAGCATACTGTTTTGGGATTAGGATCCAAAATTATTTTAATAAGCTTCTTGGCACTGTTGGAGAACCAAGCGGGGCATGTAAATTTATCTTTGAAGATCTGCATCCATGCCATATTGAGAAAGATGCAGGGTCCTCGGAAAGAACGCTGGAAGCAGCCTCTAAAATCTTCCTACTCCGTTCTCCCAATCACTCATCTATGGCTGTGCCGGCAAGGTCGCCGGAATATGAGTTCCAGCAGACTGTTTACTGTAAGCTAATGTAATATGCTTAAAAAATTTAAAATCACTCAAATTATTGAATGTGGAGATGAAAATCGATGTTTTGATGTCCTGTAGGTAGTAGTGATATCACAATGACTAACAACATGTTGCATCCATATTTTTATTTGAGGAAATGACTACCAAATCATACAAGTATGCATATTGATTTGCCTTGACACACACATATTTTTCATATAAATTAAAACTCACTTATATGTTTTGGGTGTATGTTTTTTGTCTAATGGCTGAACTATTTGATTATGTGGAATCCAAATGCCGAGCACAAGCAATATCATCGAGGACAGAGAAAGTGATGAGTTAAAGTATACACCTCATGTCGACCAACAAATTACTCCTTTTCTCAGAATGGAGTTTGATTCCGATGAACTCGCATATCAGTTCTACAATGAGTATGAGAGACATGCTGGTTTTAGTATCAGGAAACATTATCGAAATAAGAGTAGAAAGGATGGCTTCGTGAATAATCGAAGATTCGTTTGTTCAAAAGAGGGACAAAGGACAAAGATGATAAATGGGCAAACATTTAATACTAGAGTAAAGCTGACAAGAATAAAATGTAGAGCATGTTTGGGTGTCTGCTTGAATCGAGGAACAAATAAATAGGTTGCAACCACATTTTATGAATTCCATAATCACGAATTACACATACCAGAAGTGACTCATATGATGTTATCACAGCAGCAAATAACTTCGGTACAAAAAACCAATGCTTCTATTGCTGCAGATTCTGGTTTATCTTTGAAGGCGTCTTTGGACCTAATTAGCGTTCAAGTTGGAGGTAAAGAGAACTTAGACTTCACAAATGAAGATTTAAAATGGTACTTGCGTACTAGAAGGCAAAGAGACCTGGAGTACGGGGGTTTGTGCTGATTGATGAAATATCTACATGATAAGAAGGGAGAAGACCCTTTGTTTTACTATGCAGTCCAAATGAATTGTACCGAGTACATCACTAATATATTCTGGGCCGATGACAGAATGATTAGCAACTATGCAGACTTCGGTGATGTTGTGTCTTTTGACACAACCTTCCGGACAAATAAAGAATCAAGACCGTTAGGTTGCTTTGTGAGATTTAACCATTTCAGACAAGCAGATGTTTTTGGAGCTGCTCTTATGTATGATGAAACTATTCCTTCATTTGAGTGGGTGTTTCAGACTTTTGTACATGCAATGTTAGGGAAGAAATCTGTGACGATTTTCATAGATCAAGACCCAGCAATGACAAGAGCTCTTAAAAATATCATGACAGACGCATTACATGGCCTTTGTACTTGACACCTTTCTCAAAATGCCTTAAGCCATTTAGGATATTTGTGCAAGAAAGGATCATCATTCCTTGGTGATTTGAGTGCTTGCTTTTATTCATATGAGTCAGAGGATGAACAGAACGAAGCATGGTGTAAAATACTTATTCAATACAAATTGCAAGACAATGCATAGATGCAAAAAACATGGAACGTAAGAGAAAAGTGGGCACATGTATATATGAAATGACATTTCTCGGGAGGAATGTGAAACACCCAATTAAGTGAAAATTTTAATGCAAGGATACGACGATATCTCAATAAGGATCATAACTTGTCCAAATTTTTCATTCACTTTGAGCGAATTCTGGAGGACGTAAGATACAATGAATTGAAGTCAATTTTTATCATAAATGAAAAAATCCCAGATATAATGATTCATGACTGTGATATTTGTTGATGACTTCGAGGTATTACACTTATTCAGTATTTGAAATATTTCAAAAAGAATTTCTAGCATCAATTGCTTGTAAAGTTAAACAGTGCGAGAAAGTTGATGTTGGAGTAAGGTTTGAGGTGACCGAGAATATCAAACAATATCATGTTCTTGGTAATCGAGAAGGTCAAACCGCATGCTGCAATTGCAAGAAATTCGAAAGTTTCGGGATTTTATGTAGGCATGCCCTTAAGGTTCTGGATAGAATAGACATACAAATCTACCTTCTAAATATATTTTAGGACAGTGGAGAAAGGATCCAAAGTTATTGGTGGCTGGTATCTACCTTCTCCATATGAGGATCCAAAGTTGTTGGTGGCTGCTAGATATAGGACATGTCTCATGTAGCAGTAAAAATGGTGGCTATGGCAGTTGAGAATGAAAATGCGTTTAAACATTTATATCATTGTTTACCGCAATTGTGTCAAGAAATTGAAAAAATTGTATCATCGAATGGTACAGTTGAAGATGGTGTAAGAGAAAAAGGCATGGAATTTGGAGGTGGGTATTAGTTGAATGATCCAAATTTTGCCCGTGCCAAGGGTTTGAAGAAAAAAGAAGTGAAAGTAAGAAACACAAAAAAGGCTGAAACAATGGCAAGAGAATTTGACGCAAAAGAAACAAAAGACTGTTTTACAAGGGAGACATGATGGTGGTGTTCCATTTCATTTTTTTGATATATAGTTGTATATTTTCTCTTGCATGATTGAAGCTTTGAATATATTGTACCTTTGTAATTGTTAATTAAGCAATGATTAGCCTTCCTTTTTATAATTACAAGAGGCATAATTAACTTTTTTTTCATAATCAGTTGAGAATTAATTTGATTATCATTCCTTTTTATTGCACATATCTAGATACCAAACCTGTCTTTTTTAGATGGAATGAGAAAATAGAAAATAGGCGTTGAGTACAGAAAAGTCAACTCCAGGAAATAGGCATTGAGTTCGTTCGCCCCACTCGATGCCAGAAACAAGGCGTTGAGTCCACCTAACTCGGCGTCGTAATAGTGTCGCTCTTCTTTTTCACTACTATCTGGTCAAAATCCTAGGATTTCGCCACTCTGGTTTTGGTGGTGTGTAGTTTTTGTTGCTCCCCTGCTTCAAAGGTATTATTGATCAAAGACCAGTTTTGGTATCTCTTCTCCACTTCCACAAGCATCAACGGTATTGTAGGGCTAGTTTGTTTCTCACGTCCAGCTCCTGCACGACGACGCTCTGTGTGGCCAAATGCAGCGTTTAGGCCACCGTTTAGCCAGCCCCACCATGGGAGGTTGATGATGGAAAGAGAGGAGGAGGAGAGGGGCAGAGCAAAAAATAGATGGCGGTGCAGGGAACCTGAAAATTTTGGTGGGAAAAAGGAGGAGCAGAGGGGCGGAGCAAGACGAAAATGGCGGTGTAGGAAAATAACAAATTTTGGAGGGGAAAGAGAGGGAGGAGGAGAGGGGTGGACCAGCCTGCAAGCTGAAAATGGCAGAGCAGAGGCAGGAATTCTTCCACCAGTTTTTTTCCTGGTATTTATTAAAGTATTAAATTAGGAAGAATTGTCTATTAGATTAGAAATGTACAGGTGTCATCATATCTAAGATGCACTTCACGGAAAAGTGCAAAACTGCACTTTACTGCCCCCGGACCCGACCTCCAACAACCCGTTGTGCCTCATGATGGAATCCGAAACGAGTTCGATGTACGGGCTCAGCCCGGACGATTTAAAAAAAAAATTTACATTATTCCTAAATAAAAAGTAACGTTGAAAATCAGTTAAAATATAAAAATTTTTAATAGAGCTTCTACATCTATTATGAAAGACTGTCATTCCGCATGTCATCGGCCAATTCAAAGAAATTTGTCATTAATGTCAGTAGTTTTTTTAGGCGATTGTTATTATCACTACAGTTTTTGGCTAGTCGCACAAAATTTTCTCCTAATTTCTCGCGGCTTTTAAAAAATACTTCTTGTATATGCATTTTTAGGAAAAACGTTCAACACGAAAGTTGTATATCTCGACGAGATCTAGAACTTTCTTGTTGAACACTTTTAGTAAAAATGCATGTACAAAACATACTTTGGAAATACACCCAGATTTCGCAATTTTTAGAAATACGTCTTGTACATCCATTTTTTGAAAAAATGTTCAGCACGAAAGTTGTAGATCTCGTCTAGATCTACAACTTATTTTCGCAAAGCGCGATAAATTAGAAAAAAAATGTTGTGCGACTAGCCAAAACTTTAGTGCTATAACAATCACCTACCACTAAACCAATCAACTTTTTTAAAATTAATTAATTAATATTGTAAACCGGACCGGCCGGTCCAACCGGTCGGACCGCCGACCGGTTAACTGGGTGGTCCGATCTGATCTTTTAAACCGCCTCAGCGAAGAACCGGCCAGGAACCGGTTAACCGGACTGTTGGACCGGTTAACCGGAAACCGAGCCGATTATTTGGCAACCGGGCGGGCCAATCACAAAAATTTTTGGATTTTTTTTCTTATAAAAATGAAAGGGCTTAGCAAGAATTTGAACTCAGCACCTATCTTATTAAAGAAATGATCATGACCACTCCAACAACTATTTCTTATTGTTGAAAACAAAACTATTATATATATAACATCTTTTATGAAAGATATACATTTATAATATAAATATAAATATATATTATTAAATTAAGTATAAATATATATTGTTATTAATTAATTAAAACTTGATTAAAATATTATTTAAGTTAGATAAAAATAAAAAATTTCAAAAAAATATTTAATATTAATTGATCTTTATTACAACATTTATTATTACCTATAATTTTTCATTTTATTTATATTATAATTATATTATTTAGTAATATTTGTCCTCAATTTGATATTTAGATAATGTGTAATATGTTATGAATTTATGACTAATATTACATAATAGATTATTATCTAACATCACGTTTCAACCCCGGCCCGACCGGTCCAACCGATCGGATCTTGAACCTTTAAACTTAGTGATTCGTTCTCAGTTTCTTAAAACCTTGATATTACATTTATTTTAAGGTGTATGCTAATATGGGAAGTAGAATTTAGAAAAAGAAAACCAGCACGAACCTGGAGAAGACGGAGAGCGGAGCGGTAGCCAGCCTGCCAAAAAACCCGAAAGAAGAAGATACGGACAGCAGAATCGAATCTGACACGTGTCGTGATTTCGATATCTGCCCCAAGTGGTTCCCATACACCACTCCCAGTGTCGCCCCGCACAAGTACACCAAAAAGTACACCCAAAATGTCACCTTCTTCACCAACACCCACACATTATTCACATTCCCCTCCGTTCCCGTCACCGACTCCTGCGCCCCCGCCTTCCGACCTCCCTCCACGTCGACAACCTTAGCAGCACCTTTCTCCGCCTCCTCTTTCCCACACCTCATCACCCACTTTCCCGCCTTCACCACCGGCACCACCACCACCGCCGTCACCATCACCATCAACACCGTCGCCGGAATAGTCCCCGACGAACTCCTCATCGCCGGTAACGTCGTCTGTATCACCGTGTATGCCCCCGTCACCCCCGCGACGCTGAACATAGTCACTAACCCGGCCTTCATATCCGCCGGTTTTGGCCTCATCGCCGCCAGCGTCGGAATGGTGAATAACGCAACCGCCACCGGCGCAACCGCGTTTAGCAGCAGATAAACGCTTTTGTCGCCTCTCACTACGCTGCTCTTCCCAATAACGGTTTCCGCCATGGATAGGTATATGTTCGCCGTCAAGCCGGTGTAGCTCGTCGTGAGCGCGAAAACCGCGCCGTGATCCGCCAGAAAAAACTGCCGCCGGACGGCGGTGTATCCCGTCGTGTTTAGCCAGCAAATGCTGTTGCCGTTCAGCATGTTGAGAAAGAAGAACTGCGCGTAGGAGAGTGTTGATATTTTGCGGCAGAAGTAAAGGAACTGGACGCCGTAGCCGGCGGCGCCTAGAGTAGCGCCGACGGCGAGAACGGACCATAGCGGGAGGCGGAAGGTGGCGGCTCCGGCGCACCAGCCGAAGAACTTGCCTGCGTCGGAGGCGACGGCGAGGTAGTTGAGCTTGACCTGGCTGATGCTGAGCCGGGTTTTGAGTTCAGAGGAATATGCGGAGAAATCTGTGTTGGTGTCGGCAATGGCTTGGAGCCAGATGACGGTGGCTAGGGTTAGCCATGGGAGCACAGACATGGAGCTAGCTTGCCTGTAAATAATGCACCTGGGCTTGTTTTAGAACGAGATTCAGAATTTGCGTGTGGAGGAGAGAGTGAAAGAGCAGCGTTGGAAGGTTTGCTAATTGATGTAATTATATAGTTAATTATATGGTCCTCAGATAAACATGAAATATTATACATATATTATTATATTAATAATAATTTATTTATATGTGAGTAACGAATTATATTTACAGCTGGCACAAATTGACTTCCAAATTACTATATATGTGTGTATATATGAAATATATATTTACATTTATGTTAAGTGATTAGCCGAAGTTGTGTCGTTTACGATGGAGAATTATTAATATTTATCATCTAACCTGGACTACAAAATGTGCCAGCAAATAGCAACATAAAGAGAGTATTTGCTACGTTACGGGGATTCACAGCTGGCTAAAAAATTCAATTTTGGAAGCAGAGTTTAGGGATCCGGATCCTCTGGAGTTGGGGTGAAATGGAGGGGATTTAGGCTCTGTTTGAGATACCGGTGTCGTTTTAAAAGGGGAAGTTCAAAAAGGAGATGATAAACTGTATTTTAAAAACTGTGGTTTTAAAACTGAGGATTCGTTTGGATAATCTCAGTTTCGGTGACGGTTTAACTTATTTTCAAAATTATCTTCACATTAATTTTATTTATTTCGTGCTAATTTTTTCTGAATTTTTAAAAACAAAATTAGTATTATATTTGTAATTTTTTTACAAATTTATGGATATAATTATTTTTTTATTGTGATTAAATTGATTAAGTAAAATAAAATTAAATTTTAAAAATATTTCAAACGATCGTTTTGAAAGGGAGAATGGAGGTCTTCCTGACCTTTTCAAAACGGAGGAAAAAGTGGGTTTTAAACCGACCGTTTTAAAATGACAACATTTTAGTTGTTCTCAAACACCTTTCCTCTGGTCCGTTTAGAACGGAATGAAGTCAAAACGGACTCTCAAACATAGCCTTAGTTCACGGCGGGGATCATCTCGCCCAAATCGGACCGCGGTAAAGGGCGAGACTTCACTCGCGGGGTCCACTTGTGGGGTCGACTCGCTTGGTACTCACGCTTTTACACCGTCCGATTTGGGCGAGATGATCCCCTCCAATTCACTCCAACCGGAGAGGATCCGGAGTTTAGGAGATCCGGATCCTCTCCAGTTGGAGTGAACTAGAGGGGATCCAATTCACGGCGGGGATCATCTCACCCAAATCAGACGGTGTAAAATCGCGAGTACCAAGCGAGTCGACCCCGCGAGTGAAGTCTCGCCCTTTTCCGCCGTCCAATTTGGGCGGGATGATCCCCGCCGTGAACTGGAACCCCTCCAGTTCACGCCAACTAGAGAGGATCCGGATCCGAGTTTAGGGTGGTACATGGATTTATAAATTTAGGCCATATTCGGCCACCTGTGAGCCGGCTTTGGTCCGGTTCGGGCTTGTTAAATCATTCATGAGCTAAGTTTAGGCTCTGTTTGGCATGACGGCGACGGTCATCAATGCGGTGGTTACCAAAATTCTTGGGGGCCCCGCCCCCTAGATCTATCCCTGTGTTAGAGCGCTCGAAGCATCCGCGTGACCATCAAGTTTGCAATAGTCTCCCCGTTGCCCCCAACAGGGGTATTTATAGGCGTAACCCTAAATCCCCGACTACGGGTTTGGATGTCTATCAGATCCTAACTGACCCGTTAAGGAGCCCATTAACACATATATAAATATACCTCAACAATCTCCTCATATATTATATATAAGTGTTAGCATAAGAAAAATGGCTACTTATCCAATAGTTAATAATGATCAAACAAAAGAGTTTTTCCAGAAATAGAAATATGAGTTTTAGATAACAAAATGCTAAACTCAAACCAAATGTTCCAAACATGAAGTAAAACAAGAAACTAGAAAGCTCAAACTGATAATTGATCTAGGCGAATAGCAGATCATCATCATCTGGGTCAAAATCAACTGACTCTCCTCCAATCTCCACTTTTCCTGCAAACAATTACAACAAGAATGTCATGAGACAAATCTCTATGAATTCAAACATTTGCAGAAATAAAGTGATTAGTTCTAGCAGCGGGTGAACTTAGTACTCTAACTAGGAGGAAAGAATCCCAAAACAGCATCTCTATCTAATTTACACAAAATTAGATTAATTGATTTCATAGAATCAAATCATGTTACTTCGATTATTAAAATTATTATTAACGTTCCACAATTGTGCTATATCATTAAGTTTGGAATGATACAACAAGCTGTGACTATTATATCATCAAGTTTGCAATGATATAACTAATAATCATAATATCAGGACACATATCAGGACACATAATATTGATACAACAAGCTGTGACAATGTTGTAAAAAATAACTATTTAAGATAATAAATATTTTAGTAATATACTTAAAGTCACGCCGAATATTAGTCGACGAATTGTCACTTTCTTCATTATGATAATATTCTAGATCGGTGATAACAAAGAGTTTTATTTCCTTGACGCAACGTTGGGATGAATCAATGTTTGCATAAATAAAAACTCTAATATATAAAACTTAGGGTAATGATGAATTCTAGTTGACATAGCGTTGATAAGCACTTAATAATTATGTTCCTTCTAAGTTACGTCGAATAAAAGTCAATGTTGCGTTGATTAAAGAACCACGTGCCCTAATTTGTCGACGTCTTACTTGGTTATATATATCAGACTCAATTAAATAAATTGTTTAAAACTCTTCATTTTCCCCACTCTTTCATTCTGCTTACACCACCGCTTTTTCTTTGTCAAGAATTCTTGCAGGTTTTTGTAATGGCGCAAAAGACAAATCAGGGTTTAGTGTAGATCTGGAATCTTTTAGTGCAAAATATGAAATGTTTCGAAGAATTCTCAAATTATTCACTGATTCCGGTCTCAATAAACTTAAATATCTCAACAAGATGCAGATTATTTGAGACAAAGCTTACCAAGTTTGTTTCAAATAGATCATTGATCAGATCCATTGCTACACAAAAGGTACATAAAACAACAGAAATGATACAAAAGACATTTGATCTCTTGCCGAGATTTGATACTGCAGAACTATCTGAAGAAGAGATAAAAGAGGTGCTAAGAATTATGAACTTTTCAAAGAACAAAGTCATTGAGCTTAAGACAATAGATATATCATAGGAATATCAGTTTCTGGTAGATATAATGGGAAAAGTGTTGATTGTAAAATTTCAGCACATGATGCAATCCCTAAAGTTCAACTAAATTTAATGGGGGGGGGGCTCTGGTGCTAGGGAAGAAGATCAAATGGGGAGAACGGCTGATAAAACTTATTGCATATAAGTATAAGTGGAAGAAGAATGCTTACATGACTATAATGAGTCAAGTTCTGCTATATAATTTTCAACATCTATGCATATGCACAGGAACACCAATACCTTTAAAAAAGAAGTTTTCAATAGCCCTTTTATCCAAAAAGAAAGAGCTTGATGTTGCAATAAAGTTTATCAAAGGTAAAAGTGTGGTAAATTTTACAAGTGAAATGGAAGAAATTAAGAGAAATATTGGGGAGTTAGTGAAAATAATGATAAATCTAAATGAGATATATCATTATGCTTAGAGAGACTGGGAAAAGGTTAATTTCTATTCAGGAATTTCTTAGAGACAAACCTAATTATTGAAGACACAAAAGTTTAAGTCAATATTCAGAATTGATAAAGGACAAGTTGCTTGACGAACTATACAATTTTCTATTTGGGTTATTTATTTCTGAATCTGCTAACAAAGCATGTTGACGGTCAGTCAAGAGTTATATATGCAAATATATTCTGAAGGTATACTTTTGAGAACTATGTTTGCATTTTGATAATTCATTTTAAAGCCTCATATATTCAAATGTCTCTCATGATTGTTCTTTTTTCAATTTAATTTGTGGCCATTACATGATGTATGTAAGTCAAATTTTTGTAATCCTACTGATTTATCTTTGTAAAATCACCTTTAAAATTTAGTAAAATTTGTTAAGATAAATAAGGAAGATTTTTTGAAAAAACCCTTATGATTTACCTAACAATTACTTTAAGTGATTTTACATCCTTGGTTTATTACCCATGATGTATAGAGATGGTAATGTGGTCTTAAAAGTCCTAGGATGTTATTGGTGTAGTAAAAGACATGAGAAAGACACACTAAATTTAAGAGAAAAGTCAGGAAATTCTAACATGCATCGACTAGAAAGTGGACGCAACTTCGACATTATATGACACTACTTCGAATATAAGTCAGAGTAACAGATATATGACAAGTCGACGTTAATTAAAGGATTAAATCGATGCATACTTCGATATAGTATTGACACAATGTCGATTACAAAACTAATTTGACAGATTGCCTGAATGAAGCCAAAACTCGATGCTACTTCTATGTGAATTCGACATTACGTCGAATAGGTTTTTAAACGAGTATTGTTTTGAGAATTAAATAAGAATTAATTCAATAAAGGTTTGAATTGAATAACTATTTCTTAGAGACGTTAGATTCTCTGTTATATATATATATATATATATATATATATATATATATATATATATATATATATATATATATATATATATATATATATATATATATATATATATATACACAAGCAGTCATGCACGGGGGATCCCGTGCGAGCAACATTTGTTGTGGGTGTAACATTTGTCGTGGGGGCGACATTTGTCGTGGAGGCGACATTTGTCGGGGGGAGGCGAGACATTATTGTGGGGGCGATATTTGTCGTGGGGCGACATTAGTCGGGGGCAGCGACATTGGTCGGGGGCGACGACATTGGTCGGGGTCCACATCGGTCGTAGGCGGTGACATCGGTCAGGGGAGTCGACATTGGTCAGGGGCAGCGACATTGGTTGGGGGCGACATTGATCGCGGATGGCGACATCAGTCGCGGGCGACGACATTTGTCGTGAGCGGGGATATTGGTCGACGGAGGCGACATTGGTAGGTGGCGGCAACATTACTCAGTGGAGGCGACATTGGTCGTGGGGGCAACATTGGTCGTGGGGACGACATTGTTCGTGAGAGGCTACAGTGGTCGTGGGGTGACATTGGTCATGGGGGTGACATTGATTGTGTGTGACGACATTGATTGCGAGCGACAATATTGGTCGTGGAGGCGATGTCATTTGTCGTGAGTGGCGACATCGGTCGTGAGTGATGACATTGATCATGAGGGCCAAAATGATTGAATCGAATCCCCATAAATGTGCTGCAAATAATGTATTGTAAAAGCTAAATATGAAATTTCCATGCTAAGAGAATTCCATTCATACATGGCAGCAATTATTGGTGTTTAATAATTGCTATCAAGAACATTCCCAAAATACAGCCTAACGTACAGTCAGAGCGAGTTGGCTAACAGTTGTTGTATATGGCTTTCTTTTTATTTATTTTAATAAAATTGGGTTTCTAGAGCATGCTCTAGGAGATCACCCCCTCCCCTAAAAAAATAATGAGCAAATGCATAGTCATAATCAGAACTGTAAACATTTATTCAAACAAAGATTGTATATAAAATACATCAAATTTCAATAAACTGCAACAAAGCCAAATGTTTTCATTTAAAAAAATGACTTAATTAAAACACAAGTGGGGAGAAATAGCTCACAACACTGACATGCCTTAGATGGGCAAAGAGTAGAATGAGAAGTAGTAGTGGCAAATTTGTATTCTTAAGAGAACAAAAGTGACAGGGGAGATTAACTAAGAGAGTGTAAGGGTCAGTTGCCCTACAAAAGAGAAGGGGAACTGCAAGTATCATGCACTATAACTAAAAAGCTTTCTCCCTCAAATTCAGAAAAGCAGAGAAAACAAAATAAAAGCCTTATGAGTAAAGAACATAAACTGAGAACACGTCTACAAACTAAGAAGCATCTTTAATAGTTCAAACTCATAAGGGTTTTCAAAGCTGAGAACACAATCTATAACATGCCATAAATCATTATCAAATCTATAACAGGCCATAAATCATTTTTGATAAGCACAAATTATTGATGAACATTGCAGAACCATAAAAGAACTATTTTCAGAAGAAAAATGTGCGGCCTTTGAAATGGCGTCAGCCTCCTCCGCAAGTCCTCGACTTCTGGTGATGAGAGAATTTGTGTGTCGGACTGCTTTTGTGAACATCGGAGGACGGCAACGCTGACTTTGTAGGGAGCTCGTTGCAAGCAATTGAAATTGAAAAAAAAAGAGTACATGTGAAGCAAATCAGAGACAAAGGAGCTAGAGATCCCTTTAACTAACATTAGTGTTATTGACCACAGCCTCTGTTAATGGCAAAAAGGCTGCAACAATTACTCATAGAAGTAGGCACAGGAAAAACTTTAACATATATTAAAAAATGTGTTGAAGCTGGAATACTTGCTAACATAGAATTGATACTAGAATTAACACTCTTTCAAAACAGCTATTACAAACAGAGACAATAGTGATGAGCATAAAATTGCCAACAATCAACTTCTCATACTTTAATCTAAAACCAGAACTTATGCATTTACCTTCTCAGAAGCAGTGATATATAAAAAATTCCATTTACATCAGAATCCAAATCTAAAGTGATCATTAAAAAACTCGTGACACATCTTCTTTCCCAGTTATATACTTAACATGCATTCATACTCATGCTCTGGAAAAACAGAAATTTATGTTCATAGGATCTCTAAACCTTCACACTCATTCTTGAAATATCATCAAGCTGAGGATGCAAAAAAAATTATGAAGGTGTAAATCAACAATAAAAGAAATGGAAAAAAGGTAAGCTGAAAGTTGAGGTATCCAGATCATACCTTTGCCACAGAAATCTGGGCCCCAAGCAAGGAAACAATGGCAGAAGGCCAAAACCACCGGCAAAAACAAATACAGAAGCTCAGAATTCACAACAAAAATAGAACTTTTGGCTTAGAAATTGATAATAACTTCGTCAAAAAATTAAATTTACAGGGAATATAAATTTTTACTCTCCTGCTTAAAAGATCATACTCAATCATACTTTGAATTAACATTAAATTTAATGTCGAGCCTAGAAAAAATGGCAGCTCACATTAAATTTAATGTCGAGCCAACACTAAAAATAATTATGATCAAGTGAAATTAAGTCAAAATCACAGTTAATCCTCAAACAGTAATTAAAATTATTATATCAAATGATCCTATCAAGCCTAGAAAAAATAACACCTTGATGTGCTCTAAGTAGGGTTGTAAATATAGGCAAATATTAGTGTTGAGTTTGAAATTAAAGCAAGGAATCTGAAATCAAAGCAAAAAAAATCTGAAAGCACATGAAGATATGGCTTGGACTAAAACCAAATCAAGATTTGCTGGAAGAGTTATGAAATTATGGCTTGGACTAAATTCCTATACTTCTATGTTCTCACATGAAGATAAGAAATACAGTGTCTGCTTACGGTGAGGAGTTTGGGTTTAGGAGGAGCTCAAAAATCCAGAGAAAGAAAAAATAGAAATCAACACCGGCAGAAGCTTACCGCGAGTTTGGAGGGAGGATGCGACGGAACGGCGGTGGCATGTGAAGAGGAGAAAGAAGGACGTCTCTTCACTGGCGGGAGTTGCTTTCGACGGGATTTTTGCAGGACAGGCGGGATTTGAGGTAGGGATTGCCAGCGGAAGAGCAAGACCGGCGCTCCTTCTTTATTATAAGTATTAATATATAATATAAGTATTATTTAAGTATTATAATATTATTATATAATATAAGTATTATATAATCCGGCCAAATGACCAAAATATCCCTCAATTAAATCACAAAAGCTAGTTTTATGAGGGCATTTTGAGATTTAAATGTTACACCGCGTTACACCATGTGCTGATTAGCTCCATCCTTATAGTATATATATATATATATATATATATATATATATATATATATATATATATATATATATATATATATATATATATATATATATATATATATATATATATATATATATATATATATATATATATATATAAATGCATTGAAGTCTTTATGACCGTCGGATATGTCCGGATATTTTAGCAGCCATCAGATCAAACCACTCCCTCCCTCTTCACTTTTTCATAGGTCTCCTAAACCTAATAAGCCTGTCCTAAAGCTAACACTTTTAAAATAATAAATTCAAAAAATATATTGAATGAGCGGGCTGCAACTAAGAGAGGACCGTGTGGGCTAAAAACAGCGGCAATCAAGTGTCGTAAACCTGCTCCTCTACAGTAGCCCGACCAATAAATGCTATTTTTCAAAAAAGTAACACCATTTCTTTAATATATACCCGAAAATATCTCCCTAACACATGATGTGGGACTAATTTGCGCAGGAATTATTAAATATCAAAAATAAAAAAAGAGCGCGCTTGCTGAGCATCGAACTATCGACCGACTACATAGATTTAGGCCTGTGAGCGGTGGGGTTCGGTGCGGTTTGGGCCCAAACCGAAACTGTACCGCAAGGGTGCGGTTTATTACCGACCAAAACCACACCGCATCGAAACCGTGCGGTGCGGTTTCAATTCAGTGCGGTTTTGGGTCGGTTTTTGCGGTGCGATTTCGGTTTTTGACAGTTTTTTGTGTCCCTTCTTTAATTTAGGCAAGACTCTTCTATGAAAAGTTGAAAATTGATTTCTTTCCCGGTAACCATTGAGTTTAACCATTAGCTATAATTTCTAATGTTCAGTCATTCAATCATACATTCAGAACATTTGCTATATTAGTTGTGAATGCTTTTCTTTCATTCGTATTAGTGCTCTTTGTTAATTCTTATTTGGACGAGTTTTACTTTATAATAAAGATAAGATTATACAACTAAAAAGGTTAGCTGGCTAGGAAATTTTCTAAAGTACTTCCCTCTCCACTGCTGCTTTGATTAGGGTGACAATTTTAAATAACAGATCTTCCTAATTCTTATCTATACGCAAATCCTCATTTAGTCATGCATTCACTAAGGTTCCGTTTGGCACGGTGGTGGCGGTCATGAATATGTGGGTTAAATTGTCATATGTTAACGCCACCTAAGGAACTTCATCCAATTTTATGCTGAAACAGATAATGTTTGTTAGATGATACTTAACTAATAACGGTTTAATTCATGCATTTACGACTGCCACCACAGTGCCAAACAGAGCCTAAATATGTAATGATGTATTAAATTATATTATATAGTTATATTATATATGTTATATGAAATACTTATATTTTATATATTATATAGTTATATTGAAATCTCACGAAAGATTTGTTTAGCAAAATCACTAAACCCATTTACGAATTACGGTGCGTGCGCTTTTCTTTCTTGACATAGAATTTTAAAAGTTAAAACCAAAGTCACGTCGTCACGGTGTAGTGCAGTTTTCTCGGTTTTATGGAGTTATAAACCGCACCGACCGGGGGTCGGTTTTCACATATACAAAACCGAACCACACCGCAACCAAGCGGTTCGGTTTGAAATCCAGTTTGTTGCGGTGCGGTTTGTCGGTTTGATGTGATTTTCGGTTTCCCTGCACACCCCTACATAGATTCCAAAGATTTATCCATCAAGCCACAAAGGCTTTTACGCCTTTCTGGGCACATTACGTTTTTTTAAAACTTTAAATCGCTGAAATTTATTTCTCACTCATAATATCTACAACTAAATCCTTTAATTTCAATAATGTCATCACTGATGTCAGCCTATATCCCAAAATGTCATTCTAAAAATAACTATCAAAAATATTTGCAGTTTAATTTTTTATGTCTATTGCACCATTTTAGTAAGCGCAAATAAAATTTTGTATGCCCGCTGCACCCATCGTCGTTACTTCCCGCCTCCCGTCGGGGGCCGGCGAAGCCTGCCGGGGGAAAAAGGACCGAAGGCCCCACCGCCATGGGTCAGATACTGTCGTGCGGGGCACGAGGGCCGGAGGCCACGCCACCATGGGTCGGATACTGTTGTGCGGGGCACGAGGGCCGGAGGCCCATGCCCGTCACTCGTATGTATGTATATATATATATATATATATATATATATATATATATATATATATATATATATATATATATATATATATATATATATATATATATATGTATATATATATATATATACACACACACACACACGAGGTACCAATGTCTGGTTGACAAACTCATTTAACTCACGGTGATCAAACCAGATATCTCCTATGTTATATGCAAGGTTAGCCAATTCATGCAAGCTCCTAGGAAGTATCATCTACAGTCTGCCTTGAGGATATTGGAGTATGTTAAAGCAGCACTAGAGAAAGGATTGTTTTTCAGAATAATGGTCACTTGAGGGTTGAAGCGTACTCAAATTCGAGCTATGCTGATGACAAAGGAGACCGCAAGTCAACATCTGGCTTTTGCGCTTTTGTTGGAGGAAATCTTGTGAGCTGGAAGCGCAAGAAACAGTCTGTTATCTCTAGGTCTAGTGCAGAAGTGGAATATCGTAGTATGTCGTCGACCACATGTGAGTTAAAGTGGTTACATGCTCTCATGCTTGACTTAGGAGAGGTCTACAACTATCCTCTTCCCATGTTCTGCGACAACAAGGCCGCAATATACATCTCCAAAAATTTGGTATTTCATGAGAGAACAAAACGCATAGAAGTCGACTGTCATTTTATTCGGGAAGAGATTTTGAAGAAACAGATTTGTACTTCATTTGTCACTTCTGACGAGTTGGCAGATATCTTCACCAAGCCGGCGTCTGCTTCCTTGTTTCACATTTGTGACAAGCTGGGCATGATTGATATTTATGCTCCAGCATGAGTGAGAGTGTTGCAGTATGGAGACCGGGTGGTCTGGTGGTTTGTCTGACGGTCTGGCGGCTTCTCCCAGCGACTTGGTAGCTGGGTTGTTGTTGTTTTGTGTCTGAGCGGTCTGACAGCTTGTCTATGACGACTTGAAGACATTGTCGGGTTGTCTTCTACACATTGTAGTTGTCGTGCAGTTAGTATAACTGCGCGGCTTATGCGGCTTGTATAGATGCTTGTTCATGAAATTATTAGTCTCACATTACTTATTTGTAATCTCTCTTCTCTCCTCCATTCTATAAAAGGTAGGTCATACCTTTGCAATAGATACTTTTTTGGATAATAAAATTTTTGCTATTCCAAATTTCCGGTCTACTTTTTTCTGTTCGCACAGATCTCTTCTCCTTTGGCTTCTTGCTCCACCTTTTCCATCCTCCGCTGCATATCCCCAGCTCTCTCCTGACAAGAGATGGAGTTCACGGTGGTGATGTAGCACTCCCTTACAAATTTGGGGTCCCCCCGAACCCAGATCTGGATCCCTTTGGCGCTGAACTTTAAGCACCGGTGGAAGGACGAGGGGACGCAACGAAAGGCGCTGATGAGGGGCCTTCAGAAGATGGCGTTGTATCTATTGGGGGCATCCACGATGACAAACCTGCAGTTCCGGGACTTCCCCCTAGAGTGATGTGGAGCCCCACTCCTTCTACCTCCTTCCTCTCCCCCAAAAATCCAAACAGGGGCCCATCTGAGGCCAGTACCCTCTTCCACTCCACCTTCATCGTGTAGAACGTCTTCTTGAATATGACGTTGAGTGAGCTCCCATTGTCAATAAGGATCTGGGAGACAGTGAAGTTCTCGATGACCGTCTGGATGACCAGCGCATCGCAAAAGGGATCCTCATGATCCGACATATCACTCCTGGAGAAGGTGATCTTCTCCTCCGGGGGTAGGGTCTGAGATTTGGAGCCAACGCTCTTTCGATACATGGTATGGAGGCTCGCCTTCTGAGAATCCTCTATCCCCAACCCCATCCCCAACCCCATTCCCATGGATCACTCTGATCTCTCCCCGGGTTCCAACATCCACTCGGTCTTCGCACATATCCTCCTCCGCCCGAGGCAGGTCCTCCTCAATCCTCACCTCATGGCGACCTTATTGCTGATGTTGCTCTCTGTTTCCCCTCAACTCGAGGAACTCCGGGCATGTGGTTGTGGTGTGCCCCTCTTCCTAGTGGAAATCACAGTAGGGCAACTCCACCCCGACTTCTCTTCTCCTTCTCCATGCTGCTCTCCTCCCCTCCCCATGGCTATAGTCATAGCCTGATTCTGATTGGGGAGGGGAGGTCTCTGGGCCTGCCTCTAACCCGGAGGATGGAACTAACCCTAGTCCCTCTGGCGGTTGTCTCCTCTATGGAAACCTCTCTACGGCCCCTAGTCTTGCCACTCTGGCCTCCAACCCAGCCGGCGGTCTGGCTCCTGACGCCCCCACCTGGGTTGTTACTGTTGTTGGTGTTGTAGTTGTTCCCTCTGTTGGGGTTCAGCTCTCCTCTCCTCATAACCTCTGCCACCCCTTGGCTCCTTCTCCTCCTTCGTAGCCCATCTAGCTAGCTTTCAGGCAAACTCCGGGTCCGACGCCTCCCCGTCGACTTCTCTTGCCGCCCTTTCCGTCAGCTCTTCGTAGGAGATGGGCGACACTCTCTTTAGTTCCATCCTGAAAAAACCTTATTGCAGCCCCAAGGTAAAGGTCATCATCAGGCTATGCCCTGTCATCTCTTGGACCTGGGTGACCTCCTCCTGAAACCGGTCAACATAACTCTCCAAGGTCTCATTCACCCCTCTGCTTGATATGGAACAGGGACTTCAACTCCTTCCTCCTCTTGGTGGTGGTGAACCTCAACATGAACCCCCGACGTAGGTCCTTGAAGCAGTAAATGGAGCTGGGAGGTAGCTGGTGGAACCACTCCCTCGTCTTCTACTTGAGAGTGATGGCGAAGAGCTTGCACTTGAGCCCATCTGACATCTTTCGTATCGAAACCACGTCCTCAAACCACTGGACATGTTGGACCGGGTCTCCCTTCCCGGTGTAGTAAGACATATCGGGCTCCCTGAACCCCTTTGGAACTGGGGCTGAAGAAAACAACTCGCTGAAGGGGCTGCCTCCCCCTACTGGGCGAGCTGGAGGTTCTCGCGCCCCCATCTCGCCAAACCTGCCCCCACTTGCCGAGCCCGGGAAGAGTACTCACCCGGGGAGCTCGCATCCTCTACCTTCCTCGGCGACCTCCTTCCCAGCACGCCTGCCGGGAGCATCCTCGCCCAGAGACGGGGCGGCTATGACTGGAACTACTGGAGTCGAGCACTCGGCCCGCGCGCCAAGTGCGAACTTGACGAGGTTGAGCATATCTTGCCTGAAGTCTTTGAACATCCCCACCGTGGCCAGAGGGGGTGGGGGTGGCGAGTCGTACCAGTCCGAGCCTTACTCTGATCCTCCCATCATTGAGCTCGCCAAAGATTTTCTGTGTTGACCACTCTCGACGCTCACCACACCAAAATATTGTAACCAAAAATTCGTTAATTCGGTCTCTCGTGGAGTTCACCCTTGGGAAAGGGGTGATCGCATACTTACTTCTCTCCTGCAAGCCAAATAACAAAGGAAAAGGAAAGGAAACTGACCCAAAGGCTCGGCGTGGAGGTCCCACAAAACACCCGAAAGATCTTAGAGCGCTTCCCCTCCTTAGCTAAATGCCGAGCCAAGGCAACCTCAGAAAGTGCAAGAAGACTAGGGGGCAAGTAAGCAGAAAATAGTATGCCTTCTGAGGTACCCCTTGGGTCATATTTATAGATTTTTGAAAATGGCCTGCAAATAGCCAAACTTCGCTGTTTTGAACCGCTATGTGCAGCCCAACTGGGTCTGCCAACAACGTAACTCTGATGTTCTAACAGACTATTACACCATTTTAGTAAGCGCAAAAAAATTTTGTATGCCCGTTGCACCCATCGTCGTTACTTCCCGCCTCCCGTCGGGGGGCGGGCGGAGCCCGCCGGGGGGAAAAAGGACCGAAGGCCCCACCGCCATGGGTCAGATACTGTCGTGCGGGGCACGAGGGCCGGAGGCCCGTGCCCGTCACTCGTATATATATATATATACACACACACACACGAGGTACCGACGTCTGGTTGGCAAACTCATTTAACTCACGGTGACCAGACTCGATATCTCCTATGCTATATGCAAGGTTAGCCAATTCATGCAAACTCCTAGGGAGTGTCATCTACAGTCTGCCCTAAGGATATTGGAGTATGTTAAAGCAGCACCAGAGAAAGGATTGCTTTTTCAGAATAATGGTCACTTGATGGTTGAAACGTACTCAGATTCGAGCTATGCTGATGACAAAGGAGACCGCAAGTCAACATCTGGCTTTTGCGCATTTGCTGAAGGAAATCTTGTGAGCTGCAAGAGCAAGAAATAGTCTGTTATCTCTAGGTCTAGTGCAGAAGCAGAATATCGTAGTATGTCGTCTACCACATGTGAGTTAAAGTGGTTACGGGCTCTCATGCTTGACTTAGGAGAGGTCTACAACTATCCTCTTCCTATGTTCTGCGATAATAAGGCCGCGATATACATCTCCAAAAATCTGGTCTTTCATGAGAGAACAGAACACATAGAAGTCGACTGTCATTTTATTCGGGAAGAGATTTTGAAGAAACAGATTTATACTTCGTTTGTCACTTCTGACGAGTTGGCAGATATCTTCACCAAGCCGGTGTCCGCTTCCTTGTTTCACATTTGCGACAAGCTGGGCATGATTGATATCTATGCTCCAACTTGAGGGAGAGTGTTGCAATATGGAGATCGGGGGGTCTGGTGGTTTGTCTGGCGGTCTGGCGGCTTCTCCCAGCGATTGGTAGTCGGGCTATCGTTGTTTGGTGTCCGAGCAGTCTGACAGCTTGTCTATGACGACTTGAAGACATTATCGGGTTGTCTTCTGCACATTGTAGTTGTCGTGCGGTTAGTATAACTACTCTGCTTATGCGGCTTGTATAGATGCTTGTTCCTGTAATTATTAGTCTCACATTGCTTATTTGTATTCTCTCTTCTCTCCTCCATTCTATAAAAGGGAGGTCATACCTTTGTAATAGATACTTTTTTGGATAATAAAAATTTTGCTACTCCAAATTTCCGGTCTACTTTTTTCTGTTCGCACAGATCTCTTCTCCTTTGGCCTCTTGCTCTGCCTTTTCCATCCTTCGCTCCATATCCCCGGCTCCCTCCTGACAAGAGATATAGTTCACGGTGGTGATGTAGCACTCCCTTACAACTTTGGGGTCCCCCCGAACCCGGATCTGGATCCCTTTGGCGTGAACTTTAAGAACTGGTGGAAGGATGAGGGGGCACAACGGAAGGCGCTGATGAGGGGCCTTCAGAAGATGGTGTTGTATCTACTGGTGGCATCCACAATGACAAACCTGCAGTTCCGGGACTGCCCCCTGGAGTGATGTGGAGCCCCACTCTTTCTACCTCCTTCCTCTCCCCCAAAAATCCAAACAGGGTCCCATCTGAGGCCAACACCCTCTTCCACTCCACCTTCATCACGTCGAACGCCTTCTTGAAGATGACGTTGAATGAGCTCCCGTTGTCCATAAGGATCCGGGAGACAGTGAAGTTCTCGATGGCCGTCTGGATGACCAGCGCATCGCAAAAGGGATCCTCATGATCCGGCATATCACTCATGGAGAAGGTGATCATCTCATCCGGGGGTAGGGTCTGAGATGTGGAGCCAACGCTCCTTCGATACATGGTATGGAGGCTCGCCTTCCGAGAATCCTCTATCCCCACCCCCATCCACATGGATCACTCTGATCTCTCCCCGGGTTCCAACATCCACTCGGTCTTCGCACCTATCCTCCTCCACCTGAGGTAGGACCTCCTCAATCCTCACCTCATGGCGACCTTGTTGCTGATGTTGCTCTCTGTTTCCCCTCACCTCGAGGAACTCTAGACACGTGGTTGTGGTGTGCCCCTCTTCCTGGTGGAAATCGCAGTAGGGTAACTCAACCCCGACTTCTCTTCTCCTTCTCCATGCTGCTCTCCTCCCCTCACCATGGATATAGTCATAGCCTGATTCTGATTGGGGAGGGGAGGTCTCTGGGCCTGCCTCCAACCCAGAGGATGGAACTGACCCTAGTCCCTCTGGCGGTTGTCTCCTCTATGGAAACCTCTCTGCGGCCTCTAGTATTTCCACTCTGGCCTCTAACCCAGCCGGCGGTCCGGCTCCTGACGCCCCCACCTGGGTTGTTACTGTTGTTGTTGCTGTCGTTGTTCCCTCTGCTGGGGTTCAACTCTCCTCTCCTCCTAACCTATGCCACCCCTTGGCTCCTTCTCCTCCTACGTGGCCCATCTAGCCAGCTTTTGGGCAAACTCCGGGTCCGATGCCTCCCCGTCGACTTCTCTTGCCGCCCTTTCCATCAGCTCTTCGTAGGATAGGGGCGACACTCTCTTTAGTTCCATCCTGAAAAAATCTTATTGCATCCCCAAGGTAAAGGCCATCATCAGGCTATGCCCTGTCATCTCTGGGACCTGGGTGACCTCCTTCTGAAATCGGTCAACATAACTCCCCAGGGTCTTGTTCACCCCTCTGCTTGATGTGGAACAGGGACTCTAACTCCTTCCTCCTCTTGGAGGTGGTGAACCTCAACATGAACCCCCAGCGCAGGTCCTTGAAGCAGTAAATGGAGCTGGCCGGTAGCTCGTGGAACCACTCCCTCGCCTTCTCCTTGAGAGTGATGGCGAAGAGCTTGCACTTGAACCCATCTGACATCTTTCGTATCGAGACCACATACTCAAACCACTGGACATGCTGGACCGGTTCTCCCTTCCCAGTGTAGTAAGACATATCGGGCTCCCTGAACCCCTTTGGAATTGGGGATGAAGAAACCAACTCACTGAAGGGGCTGTCTCCCCCTGCTGGGCGAGCGGGAGGGTCTCGCGCCCCCATCTCGCCAAACCTGCCCCCACTTGCCGAGCTCGGGAAGAGTACTCACCCGGGGAGCTCGCATCCTCTACCTTCCTCGGTGACCTCCTTCCCAGCACGCCTGCCGGGAGCATCCTCACCCAGAGACGGGGCGACTATGACTGGAACTGCTGGAGTCGAGCACTCGGCTCGCGCGCCGAGTGCGAACTTGACGAGGTTGAGCATATCTTGCCTGAAGTCTTCGAACATCCCCACCGTGGCCAGAGGGGGTGGGGGTGGCAAGTCATACCTATCCGAGCCTTGCTCTGATCCTCCCGTCATTGAGCTCGCCAAAGATTTTCTATGTTGACCACTCTCGACGCTCACCGCACCAAAATGTTGTAACCAAAAATTCGGTCTCTCGCGGAGTTCACCCTTGGGGAAGGGGTGATCACATACTTGCTTCTCTCCTGCAAGCTAAATAACAATGGAAACGGAAAGGAAACTGACCCAAAGGCTCGGCGTGGAGGTCGCACCAAACACCCGGAAGATCTTAGAGTGCTTCCCCTCCTTAGCCAAATGCTGAGCTAAGGCAACCTCAGAAAGTGCTAGAATACTAGGGGAAAGTAAGCAGAAAATCGTATGCTTTCCGAGGTACCCCTTGAGTCCTATTTATAGATTTTTGAAAATAGCCTGCAAATAGCCAAATTTCGCTATTTTGAACCACTATGTGCAGCCCAACTGGGTCTGCCAACACGTAACTCTGCTGTTCTAACAGGATATAGGCAGACCAGCGGGGGGCAAGATGGTAAAGAACATCATAGGTCGTTGGGCAAGTGGCCCTCCTGAAGCCTCTGCTCGCCCGGGGCGGCGAGTGCTCGATGGAGCTGGCACTCACCGTCTCCTTCTGGGCCTCGGCGAGTACGGGCCCGGCTGGCCCTACTCGCTTGCCTCTTGCCGGGCTCCTCTGGGTGAGTGCGAGCCCTTCAGCTCTACTCTCCCCTAATAATTCCACCTTGCCTGGGCGAGCCTGCGGCTGCCGAGTTCTGGCCCCCTTGAGTGCTTGCCCGGGACTTAGACTGCGCGATTTGGCGGCTCCGACCCTAGAGAAATACAGTTCGACGAACCCATGTTTCTAACTCGACGAATGCCGAGCTCCGTTCGACGAACGAACAAGATTAGTTCGATGAACTCTGAGCAGGCTCGGGCTTGTTGGGCCTCACTCAACGCTAAGGCAAAACGACGTTGAGTGTCTAGATTGGCGAGTGCTCCTTGAGAAATTTCACTCGCCCGGGGCGGCAAGTGCTCGATGGAGCTGACACTTGCCGTATCCTTCTGGGCCTCGGCGAGTACGGGCCCGGCTATCCCCACTAGTCCACTGCTTGTCGAGCTCCCCGAGGCGAGTACCGGGCTTATTCGCCGGGTACGACCGGTTTGGCCCCCACCGAGCCCACTCGATGGATACGGGGTTATATATTCGCCCCTTACAGATTCATAAAAGAAAAATTACAAGTTGAAAACAAATGTACGAAAGCTCTTCAGGAGGAGTCGTCAGACGTCTCGTTGGATGATTCGTCAGTTGACCCGTCACTCTCACCAAGGATTATTTCATCATCCTCACCTGAGGAGTCGTCCTCTCCCGGAGTCTTGGGGATGAGATCAAACAGCCAGGGGAATATCCCACGCGATGTGAGTGTCTCGCCACCTTCGTTCAAAAAGCCGGACTCCCGCAACACCTAGATCACGCACTTGGTCGCCGCCTGTACATTATCCCGCATCATCACCTTTATCTCATAGTTTGAGTATTAGTGGTATTTGTCCTTCTCGACTGGCGGCGGCAGAACCTAAGCCTTGGCCTCGTGCGCTTGCTTGAGCTCGGCCTTCAGCAGCATGATCTCGCACCTGAGGGCAGCCTAGCGCACACGCAATAGCTCGGCTTGGGCGAAATCCTATAAGATGTTTGTTAGAACTAAATAGATAAATGGCGGGAAGTCAAGAGGCGGAAGGCCTCTAAAGTTTTACATACCTCAACTGTTGGGTGAAGGGCGAGAAGTTTCCGCGAGGCCTCCAGTTCGGCCTTTAAGGTGACGACCTCAGCGGCTGCGAGATCCCGCGTCTTGTGCGCATCGACTATGTTGCGCTCAAGGCAGAGGCAATGGTGGGCAGACATATGCGCAAGCTCGAACACATGCTGCTGGGCTCGAACAGCTTCGTGGGCGAGAGCCTTGGTAGACTCCTAGTCATATACGCTCGCATCCACTCGATTGTAGAGCCTGAAGCCGACCGCGAAGGCTTCGCCGCTACTAGTCTCCTGATCCATCCAAGAGGAGAGGAGTGACAAGATCGTGACTCGGTTAGCTTCTGGGTCCCACTGCAGGAGGGGTTGACCCTCTTCATCCATGTGCTTCCCTCCCAGGCTAAAAGTTTGATGCCCTTTGGGCACCAGCTTGGCGGGAGCCATCTTTGAGGCAGCGACAACCTGCACTACGACATCTTTTTCACCTGCGGCAAACGAGGCTTCAGCTGGGGTATCGACGATGGATTTGCCCTTGTCCGCCGCAGAGGGTTTGGACTTCTCGGAAGGGGCGGAAGAGGGAGTGTCGGGCTTCTGCTTCCGGGCGCTCAGCTGGGAAGAAGAGTCGGGCTCATCCCGACAAGCAAGGGCGGCGGATTTGGCGAGAGCCAGTGTGGCGGCGGAACCCCCAGTCTCATCGAAGGGTTGATGGAGGGGGATATCACGCTCACCTATAAAAGTCATAAAGGTTAGTCTTAAAAAGTTTGAAGTAAAGGTAAAGTGGGTAAAGTGGGTAAGGCGGAATGGTACCTTCACCGGTAGGAACTGGCGGAAGGGAGTTGATGTTTCGCCACAAGAACTTGACGTCAAAGTTCTTGGTCCCGAAGAAGGACAGGAGGGCCGACTCCCATCCCCCAAGTGCTGGAGGCTGGTAGGTCGCCTCATCATATTGGACTAGCGAGAGGGGAACATTACCAAAGTGCCCGGACATGAAGACAAATTTATGTGCCCAGTTGTGATTTTTGTTAGAGAGACCAATGGTCTTGATCGTCTGCCCGGAGAAGAAGACGATTTCGCACTTTGCCCGAAAGTTGAACAATTTGCGGAAGATGAAAAGGTTGAACTAAATCCTTTCAGCATGCATATAACAGGTGAAAGCCACTAGGTGCACGACGTAATTAGGACTGAGTTGCATCGGGACCACTCCATAGTAGGGGAGGGCCTGACGCACTTCCGGACACGGGGGGGGGGGGGGGGGGGGAACCATACCTCAAAGTGGTCCAACGATATGGCCAGCTCCGCTTTCAGTAGGAAGTTGACCCTGTCGTCATTCCCGGGATTGCGCACGGCGAACTCAGGGGGAAAGTAGTTCTCCGTTATGAAGGCAAATTCCGTCTCGGTTAGGCAGCAAAGGCGGAAGTTGTGTTCGACGAAACTTTGCGCACATTTGGTGCGACCCTCAGTCTCGCCTGGCATTGTGTGAAGGTGGAAAGGGAAAGAAAGCTTGTAGGCGAGAGGCTCAGGGAGCAGAGAACGACGAGATCGTAAGAGAAAAAGGAATACGAAAGTTCGGAAGCAAGTGAAAGTAAATGTGGTTGGTAAGCCGACGTATTTATAAAAAAGTATGACAATCATGACGTTTTTCTAATGGCGGAAGTGCGGATAACAATTTTAAATAATTCGACGCTTCGAATTTCGCTCGGTCTCACTAGCGCTTCATGTACCCGCAGACGGCAAAAGCCTCCGGGAGGGCTCCCGAGTAAGAGCAAAAGCAGCGACAAGTATAAAAAGAAAATATAGCACGAGAGCTAATCATTTGGCAAGGTATGACGTGAAAAAATATGGTTATATACAATAGGTCACTCGTTGGGCGAGAGCCATGTTAAAATATAACAAATGTTCAAATATTCATTACAAAAATAAAAAAAGGTATAGGCGGGAAGGGTAGGCTGAGAAGTTGGGGTAGGAAGAGGCGAGAACCCGCGGGTCTCAGTACTATTCCCACCGCCAGCGGCCTTGACCTCGCCTCTCAGTCCTCGAGGGAACTTGCGGGTTGTGGTAGACCGTCACGGCTGCGAGCTCCTGGTGGACTAGGCACAGCTGGTCCCGGGCCCGCGCAATGTGCCTCCCAGGAGAGGTCTCCTCACTTCCACCTCTCATGTGGTCCGTCTCGCCAAGAAGATTAGTATAGTCTCGCTCGATCATGCTTAGGCGCCGCTCAATCCGCGTCAGGAGGGTAGTTTCCCGCAAGGAGTCCTCTCTCCACATCCATATAAGCTTTGATAGGACTTCCACAATCGTCTCCCTCTCCCTCTCGGCATTCCCAGAGGCCTCGAGAAAGCTCAGCATCTCGCTTGGGGAAGGCGACAATGAGATCACCTCCTCATCCGCGTTAGGCTCTTCCGTAGGCTCTTGACAATCTGGTGACAGGACTGTCAGGGCCAATTCATGAGCGAAATGGTTAATCAAAGCACGGGAAAGGGTACTGTTTACCTGATTGATGGCAAGAAGATCCAGGCCGCCCTCTAAAAGGCTTCCCAAGGAGTGGACAGTGTGTCTTTCCCCGACCAGGGGGAAGGCAATCTACTCCGACAGATGAGTCTCGGCCGAAGGCGAGAGAGCAGTGCCCTCCCCACCACGTAGGCGAGAGTCCGGCGCGAGAGCAAGGGACTTGTTGGAAGATCTCCTAGGCGAGAGGGGAAGGCCGGCCGCAGGATCGTTAGGGTCCTTGGCAACAGGACACTGTAAGAGGCTATGAAGGTGAAGAAAAAAACAAACCATTAAAAGTGAAAGCGAAAGCCATGTGAGGAGGTTACCAGGAGCATTCGCGGGCTCTGCCTGGGTAACCGGAGCGGCAACCTCCAAGACCAGCTGAGAACTCTCATCAGGAAGCTGAGATGACTCGGCATTCGCTAGAGGGGCATTAACATCGCCTTTCAGAACCATCTCCTGCAAAAAGGTGGTTGATCAATACCGCAAGCCCGCTTTGGGGGTTAGCGCCAAAAGATGGGGAAAAGAAAAGAACCTCTGGCTGAAGAGCAGCCTCCTCACGGGGCAGGCGTTGGTGTTGGCGAGGACGACTCGTTCCTAGAGTGGTCTCGCCGAACTGACTTGGCTTTTTTCCGCTGGTAGGAGAAATACGTAGGCCTTTTAGCCAAGAGCCAGGGGCGAATCCAGCACAGTCGGCGCGAGCTCTCGCCTGAGCGGCGACGAGACGATCTTGGACTTCTTATGAGAGTGGTTTTGCGGCTCGTTTGGCATACATCTTCACAGCAATACGAGAGCTCGAGTGGTAAACTGTAGTAGGAGGAATGAAGACTTGGAGACAGGCCTTGCCATATATTTATAAGGTCGAGGTAGGGCCCGCAAAAGATTCTCTTCCAGGTCAGCAAGCACTCACTAAATATTAGGGGTTGGTCGTTTCTTTCAGATCGTAAAATTAGCTTGCAAAGAGCGGGAATTGTGTAGAACCTCATATTTGTTGAGTGAGACCTAAAGGCCTAGGACCCCAGGTTTGAGTAGGCTTTAATCTAATCGGGTCTAGTGAGTAGTGCAGGCGGAAGGGTTCCCGCCCAGGGCTTGCGCCCGGGTCGGCGGGAGGCCCTCAGGGTTGGCGTCGAGTGATGCTTCTCCACTCAACGCCCTAGTCCCTAGTCTCTAGCGTTGATGATGCTTCTCCACTCAATGCATTATCCCTCAGAGTTGGTGTTAAGTGATGCTTCTCCACTCAACGTCTTAGTCCCCGACGTTGAGTGATGCTTCTCTACTCAACGCCTTAGCTCTCAGAGTTGGCGTTGAGTGATGTTTCTCCACTCAACACCTTAGTCCTTGGCGTTGAGTAATGCTTCTCCACTCAATGCCCTAGTCCCTAGTCTCCAGCGTTGATGATGCTTCTCCACTCAATGCATTAGCCCTCAGAGTTGGTGTTAAGTGATGCTTATCCACTCAACGCCTTTAGTCCCCGACATTGAGTGATGCTTCTCTACTCAACGCCTTAGCCCTCAGAGTTGGTGTTGAGTGATGTTTCTCCACTCAATGTCTTAGTCCTTGGCGTTGAGTAATGTTTCTCCATTCAACGCCCTAGTCCTCTAGTCCCCAGCATTGAGTGATGCTTCTCCACTCAACGCCTTAGCCCTCAGAGTTGGCATTGAGTAATGGTTCTCCACTGAACGCCTTAGTCCCCGACGTTGAGTGATGCTTCTCCACTCAATGCCTTATCCCTCAGAGTTGGCGTTGAGTGATGCTTCTCCACTCAATGCCATAGTCCCCGACGTTGAGTGATGCTTCTACACTCAACGCCTTAGCCCTCAGAGTTGGCGTTGAGTGATACTTCTCCACTCAACGTCTTAGTCCTTGACATTGAGTGATGCTTCTCCACTCAACGCCCTAGTCTTGGAAGCGGAAGGGTTCCTGCTCAGGGCTTGCGGGAAGGTTTGTGCCTGGGTCAGCGGGAGGCCCTCAGGGTTGGCGTTGAGTGATGCTTATCCACTCAGCGCCCTGGTAGGGTCCAGAGGTAAATTTGACAAAGAGTCCCTAGGAGGTCTGCATTTATCTCCTCAAAACAACGGAGTTTGGATGTTGGCTGACCACTTTGGGCTACATATAGCCTTTTGGAACAGCGGAGCTACGCTGTTGCAGAACAGATATTGGAAATCTATAAATAGACCCACATGGTACCTTAGAAGGCAAGTTTTCTCATTTTTTAAGTCTTATAGCGTTTTTTGAGATATCCTTAGCTCAGCACTTGGATAAGGAGGGGAAGTACTCTGAGATCTTCCGGGTTAGTGGATGGACCTCCATGCTGTAGCCTAGGGTCAGTTCTTTAGCTCTCAGCAGTTGGTCAAGGGTCTGGGTTTGAGAGTAGTTGTTAGCTACACCCCAGGGTCCGAACTCTCGTTGGAGGCCAGTTTTTGGTTCCAACTCTTCCAACATCTTCAAGAAACGGTTATTCAATTTAAATCTTTCTTGAATAAATTCTGAATTAATCCCCCAAATAAATTTTGTTCAAAACTTTAATTGGCGTAGCGTCGATTTTATATAGTAGTTGCTTCGACCTCCTGCTTAATTCTGATTGACTATCGACTTTACTCTATAATCGACGTTATGACTACAACGTATAGAAGTATGCATTGGTATAATGCTTGAAGTAACGTTGACTAATCTTATTTTGTTGCTCTGACTGCTAATCGAAGTAACGTCAACATTAAGTTGAAGTCGCGTCGAATTTTAGTGGACGCATGTTAGCTTTTCTTGACTCTCCTCTAAATTTAGTGTGCTCATCTCATGTCCTTTACTCTACTAATATATTAAGAATCCTAAGTCCATATTACTCTCTCCATACATCATGGGTAATAAACCTAGGATGTAAAATCACTCAAAATATATTTTGTTAAGGTAAATCGTAAGGGTTTTTCCCAACAGGCTGACACCGGGCTTCCCTCGTCCGACCGGCCTCCATGAGGCCGGTGCTGGGCACTGCCCGAGCGACCTTGCGGAGGCTGGCTCCTGGCGGCCCTTTTCGGGTCAGCCTCCGTGAGGCTGGCGTTGGGCACCTCCTGGGGCGGCCAGCTCCCGGTCGGCCTCCTTAAGGCCCACGACCGTCAACTGGCCTTCCTCGACCGAGTTTTTCTGGTCGGCCACCCTTCAACTGCTGTCATCTGATCATCCTTCGTCGATAATCACTGTTTCTTACGCAGGTAACTACCAGTATAACCTCTGGTGTAACCACCCTTATGAGTGGGCAAAATAAGTAAAATAATTATGGCATGCATATAGTGAAATTATAAAATAATACTCACCTTGAAACTATATTAAAAAAGGCATGCACCTAGTAATGTGAGTGGATATAATTTGTAGATTGTCGTATAACTACCGTAACTACCTCCTGGGGCCTATAAAAAGGCCCCCCAGACCCCTCTCATTTCTAACTTTCTCCTCCAAAGTCTTCTTCTCCTACATGCCAGAGCTCTGTCAAAATCCTCATATGAGCCACCTCCTTCCAATTATTTCGAGAATTTGTCTTAGTCCACAACACTTTAGCGAAGAAGATGAGCCATCAGCCTTTCCAAAAAATCTCCTACGTGTAAGGCATTCGACAAGTCCACGCCAACGAATCTCATAAGCGCATCGCTACATCACATAACATTCGGGCAATGTCCAAAAACTTTTACCACCTTTAGAAAGAGATTGATTCTGAGTTGCATGAGATGGTCTGTTGCCCACCAAATGCACATGTATTCTCTCTCATCCCAAAGCTATAACGAGTAGCGGCATGTCGCCCTCGAATTCTCAAACAACTTTAAATCGCCGCTGATAGTGAAGTTTGACTAGCACCGAACCGGCCACGTGGGTTTTTACCAAATTTACGGGTTTTTCACGTTAAAAACATCTTGTGTGTTTCTTACTTACTTTGTGATTGTTTGCGCACTCAACCGCTCCATGGACTAAGATGACTCAATTTAGTCAGGTCTACCAGAAGCCTTGAGTTGTTCGCAATAGTTTGGCACCGTCTGTAGGAAAAGTTCCCCAAAGACTGAAAAGGACTCAGAAGACAGTATCCCCCACATAGCGATACTCATAACTAAAGATCATGTACAAAAGTGTAAAAACCATTGAGTCCCATGGTCTCGCAACTTAGGTTCTCTCCACTGAAAAGCCTGGAAGGGAACATTTTGGGAAAAGGTTCAGGTTGGATACCACCATTACTTTCGGGGATGAGGACCTTGTTTGGGTGTGCTCGACACACCTTGACCCCCTAGTGATAAGTGCAAGGTTTGTGGACCCGTGTTATGAGATAAAAAGGGTCTTGGTTAATAGCGGAAGTTCGATTGACATCTTATTTCTCTTCAGACTCCTCAGAATTAAACTTTCCAAGGAGCACCTTGACCCTACGGTCGGAGCCAGTTTAGGGATTGACAATCGCCCCATCCCCGTTCAGGTGCTGATTTTCCTCCCAGTCACAATAAGAGAACCTCCGAGACTGGCGATAAGTCATATTAAATTCATGATTGTGGATTGCAACTCACCTTACAATGTGTTTTTTGGTCGACCCCTGCTCTCAACATTCAGGGAAATCCTGTCAATACCGCACCTGACCCTGAAATTTCCAACCAACACTGGGATTGGAGCTGCTCGTGGAGGCCAGGAGACAACACATGTGCGCTTCCTAAGATTAAATGAGGAAGAACAAGCTACCACTCTCGACATCAACAACTTCGACCGACGTGATGAAGATGCACTTCAATGAGGGACTCCTGTAGATGGGTTGGAAGAAATCCCCCTTTCTCTACAAAACCTGTCTTGGACAGTCCGTATTGGGTCCTTGCTCCCCCCAGGCGAGAAAGAGCTACTCATGGCCCCGCTCCGCGCAAACAAGGACATTTTTGCCTGGAGTCCTAAAGACATGCCAGGGGTGGACTCGGACGTAATCATGCATTCTTTAAACATTAATCCTTCCTACCGCCCGACCATTCAAAAAAAAGCAATTTCACTTGTGAACGGCTTCAGGCTATTGAGAAAGAAGTGACAAAGCTTTTGGAAGAATAATTCATTCGAGAGGTTGGGTACCCGATTTGGTTGGCAAACGTCGTTATGGTAAAGCAAGCTTCGAGGAAGGTGCCGATGTGCGTCGATCACAATGACTTGAATCAAGCTTGTCCGAAGGACAGTTTTCCGCTCCCAAGGATCAACCAACTCGCGGATACAACAGCTGAACATGAGCTACTCAACTTCATGGATGTGTACTCAAAATATAATCAGATTCAGATAAACCTGGTCGATGAAGAGCATGCTGCCTTCTAGACAAATAAATGAGTCTACTGTTACGAGGTGATGCCCTTTGGCTTCAAGAAGGCATGGGCTATTTACCAAGGACTAATGGATAAAGTATTTAAAGGCCTTATCAGAAAGATGATGGTGGTATACGTCAACGACATGCTAGTAAAGAGCGTCAACCGCCATAAACATCTTGAAGACCTGGAAAGATGATTTTAGATCCTTTGCCACTTCAAAATACGGCTTAACCCCAACAAATGTGCTTTCGGGGTTACGTTTGAGAAGTTCCTTGGATTAAGGTGAACCATCAGGGAATCGAAGCTAACCCTGAGAAGATAAATGACCTAGAGCAAATGGTGTCACCCTGTTCAATAAAATAAGTATAACAACTAAATGGAAGGATTACTGCACTCTCAATTGCTAGATTGGATAAGAGACAAGTATCTCCTTTCTTCAAAATCCTCCAGGGGCACGAAATATTGCTTTTCAGTGGACGGATGAGTGTCAGAACACTTTTGATGACCTCAAGCAATACCTAACATCACCCCACTTCTATCTAACCCAATCCCTAGGGAGAATCTACTTTTATACTTAGTAGTATCCCCGACAGCCCTCAGCTCAGTGCTAGTAAAGGACAAGGGAGGCATTCAACTCCCAGTCTACTACCTCAGCAAGATCCTTACTGATACTGAAACAAAATATCCAGTGAGAGACAAGGCAGTTATGACACTAATTTTCTCTGCAAGAAAGCTCTGTGGCTGCTGCTTCGAACCATTCTTTAGAAGCCAGAAGTTTCTGGGAGGCTAGTCAAATGGGTTGTTGAGCTGGTCCTCCCAAAACTAGACATCAATTCCCAGGTACTCACATATTTCATTGTGGAATGTACTGTCCCTCCAAAGCTCTCCCCTGAGGAAGATTCCTCCACAACTCAGTGGAACCTCTTTGTAGATGGTGCATCAGGGGAAGAAGGAGAAGGAGCAGGTCTACTCCTAATCAGCCCCCAAAAAGTAGTTCTTAAGTACAACATCTGGTTAGTTTCCTGCTACCAACAACATTGCGGAATATGAAGCACTAATTGTCGGGCTTCGCCTTGCCATCAACTGTAAGACATAAAGCTTAATAATTTATACTAACTCCCAACTGGTGGTATCACATGTAGAAGGTAATTACGAGGCTAGGAATGACCTATTAGTGGAATACTTGGCACTTGTTAAATCTTTGTTGAAGAAGATATCTACATCTCAAATACTCCACATTTCTCGAGAATAGAATTCTAAAGCAGATGCCCTTTCAAAGCTTTCCACTTCCACAACTGGATACCAGTCACGGAGAAGAAGAGTCGAGGATGTTAAGGTCCCATGTATTCAAGGATCATGAGAGATCGCTACCCTCGATCACAAAGGATCATCCTAGATGACTCCGCTACAAGCATACCTCAAGCACGAAAACTCAGGATAGCGCCAAGTAATCAACGCATACAAACAAAATGTGGCTTATGGAGCATCCTTGGTGAAGTAATCCCAAAGTTCACAAATCCCGAGACGTAATAATCAAGCTTAGAAATTTTTGGGCTTGACGCTTCGCGGATCAAGACCCGCAAAAATTTGGGGGCATTTGATGGGTTTCCCCTAAATTTTATAAGTCAAACCAGTAGGACTCCGACCGAGAATGTTCAACCAGTGCGACCCAACCGAGCGAGTCGCGCATGCACAAGCCATACCTACTTAATGGGTCTGAAACAACCTGAAAGGATAGGACCAAGCGCGCATGGAGGTCGCATAAAACCGGCAAGCACACAAGCGCCACTCATCCCCCCCCCCCCCCCCCCCCCCCCCCCGCGCGCGCATTTGCAAGCGCTGTGCGCGCAACAACGCACACGTGTTGGTGGTCGCCGCCGTCAAGCACCCTGCTCGGGCTTCGCAGACCGCCCGGGGGCACTTTCGCCATTCCCTGAAAATTGGTGATCCATGTAACCGTCGACAAGAAATCTGCAGAGAGCTCTGATGTTTTTCGACTAGGACGTGAGACTTGGAATGTTCCTCCGCTCGTGATTCACTTCGCTCCCTTTTTATGTCGTCTAGCGCGCAATGATCTAAGAGGCAAGGACTTAGTCATTTTTCTGGAAGAACGCTCTCATCCAAGCTCCAAAGACTTAATTAATCCTCCGCTCCATTGAACACTCTTATTAGAGCATCGTTGACTTAGTTTATTTCTACCGTTCTTATGTTCAAAGCTTTGTAACGGTGAGGTGACTCTGTCATCTTTCGAGGAAACTTTCAACCCTTGTAAACTCAACGACATAAACATAGTGAATTTTGGTCAGACATAAATCCGATCACATGATTTTTCAACTTTTTTTAATTTCTATGATAAAAAAATATTTTGTCATTTGCTATTGTATTTTCATTGATTCTTCACGGATCCCATATAACTCCGAGATAAGGTTGTCGGATTATCAAAAAAAAAAAACGAGGTGATCCGCAACATGATTGGAAGTCAATTCTTTAATACGAATTTGTTTCAAACTACTAGAACTTCACTTTTCGGAGTAATTTTCAAATTGAGAGGTGGGGCGCTCCGAAAAATCGAACTATTTATTGCAGCTAGAGAGGATGTACCTTGGACGCACCAAAAATTTCCCGTCCGGCGAAATTTTTGGATCGGCGACTCGGTGGCGGAGAACGATGGCGTCGCGATCTCGCTTGGAATCGATGGTGTCCTTGATCGTTTCCGTCCATCCCCATGAGATTCCTGCTCTAATCCATTCTTCTTCCTGCTTCTTCTTCGTAACTCCATCTTCCCCAAGCTTCTCGTCAATTCTTTCCCCCATTTTCCTCCTCAATAACGTTTTTTTTCTTTTGTGCTGGGTGAATTTTAGCTCCTGAGCGCCTATTTTGTGATTCTTCCACTACGGGACGAGGGAGCGATATCTCTTGGCCTAGACCACCTCCCGGGACTCTTCGTGGGGTCCCTGATTCTGACGCTCGTTGCCGCCCCCGTGTCAACTCTGTTCTTTTCGCTGCCAAATATCTCCAAGGACAAGGTATGTTGTCGCTGTATTTTCTTTGGTGGTGTGAGAATCAGAAAGATGAATGCCAATATCTTGATTCACGGAGTGAAACAATTACTTATAAGCTCTCAAACTTGGAAAATGAAGTGATTTTCAGTGTTGTACTTTGCTTTAGTATGCTTGTTTGGTGAGCAGTGAAGTTTCCCCATTCGTTTGCTTGATTTCTTATATAGCTTTACGCCTGTAACAGCTGTAGCACTTATAGGTAAGCTATTCATCGAGTTAACTTCTATGTTCCTGATTTGTGTGCTCTTATCTTTGTGAAATTATTGTTTCCGGAACCGAACAATTACATACAATCATTTGCGGCCACTTGCTATACATTTTTGTGCACTTGGTGGGGCTAGATTGGCTGCGGAGCAACTGGGGATCCTGGACGCAACAACTTTGCCTTTTCTTTTTGAATTTTGGTCTATGAGATTTTAAACAAAAAAAATTGCATTTGAAATTTTAGTTTGAACGCGGTGAATGAGGACAAGCAGTGGCGGAACTAGAAAATTTGTCAAGCCCAGGCACAATAAATTTAATCTTAGAAAGCATAATCAATCATCTTGGAAGAAAACAATCACCTAATTTGCTATTAAGACTTTTAGATATGAAAATAAAAAATACATTATAACAAATGTAATTTTGCAAATTATAATCAATGGGCACCTTCTTTTGGGACTTGGAGTATTGTTATTCACTTCCAAATTAGAAAATTGAAGACTTAAGAATCACCTGACCGATTATCTGTATGTTACCAGCATGAAAATTGAAGACTTCAAAATCAGAAAATTGAAGAATTCCAAAAATTGGAGTAGTTATGTAGTGTTATTCACTTCAAAATTAGCACAATCTGAAGCTCTTGGGAAGGCCTGATGCCTGCTCCTTGATGTGAAAATCGAAAAATCTTATGCGACGGTGATGCCTAATACCTGATGCCTGAAGCGATGAAGTCTACTTCCAAGCTTTGATCGATTGCCAAGCTTTAAAGTCTGAATGAAATCCAACTGCTCTGGACTAAATCAAAATGAAAAAAAAAACAAAATCAAAATTAGGGAAAGGAAATTAAAAATCAAAAACTGCAGTCTGACCTCGTCCAAAACAAAACGAAACTGGAGCTCACCGCTCAACAATCAAAATTGAAGGGGGGGGGGGGGGTGGGGGGTGGGGACAAAATCAATACCTAATGCGGTGGTCGCCAGTGATGCTTGATACCACCTCTGTGTGGAGGGTGCACCGCCGCACAGGCCTTAGAACGCCGACACGAAAACGTCGGAGCGGGAAGGGCTCACACCGTCCAACTAAGCTGCAAAATAATTAGGGCACGAACCCACAAGAACACGGGATGGAGAAGAAACAGGCGGGCTTCAAATTTTTTCACGTCCGGCACGTGCCCCGGTGTGTCCCTTCATAGGTTCGCATATGAGGACAATAAATAATAGCTTGAGTTTGAAACGAGTGGAACATGTTTAACATGGCGTGCATCTATTGACTCTTTGTATGAGTGTTGGATATTGTATTTACTTTTATGTTGCCTTCTCTTACTTGGAATAGAATTTGAGATTCATGATTTGTTGAAGTTCAAATTTCTTGGTTCATACATGGAGTTTAGGACTAGAAAGGTCATTAATTTGAGCTTATATGGATTAAAAAATATGATTTTTTTTAATTTCAAAATGCCAAATAAGAAAAGCTCGAACACACCACTTCACCTTAATTTCATTAATATGATTGGTCTTATCAAGGGAACAACCGATTATGTTCCAAATCATGTTATCTATTTTAGACGCCATGTGTTTTTTTGGGTTTGTCCACACCAAGGAAAAAAAACAAGGAAAACAACTTAGGCTCTGATTGTTTGAGCAAAGGGAATGAAAGCGGTTAGAATGAAAACCTTGGTGAGAAATGGACCTTCACCCGGTGGTGATAATGAGAGCTAAAAATGGAATTTTTGACCTTCCCCACCGCACTGGAGTGGTGGAGTTACAAAAATGAAGTTTACCAAACATATGTCTATGTCCGATGAATTTTTCTCCCACCGAAATGAAGTTAAATTGCCCAAACAAATAGAACCTTACAATACATGAAAGACATTAGATACTATTAGATATATTTTATGTATTTGATATATTTCATGTATTTTGTACTATGAACATCTATTTAAATAAACACATGTACCTCTATCGAAATATCAAGTCATTTACATCGTATCTGTGCAAAAATATGGCGTCCGCTTTCGAAAAAATTCCCACTCATACGTAAATCTCACTCCTACATCTGTCGATTGACGCCGCCTTGATCGTCTCTGACGTGCTCTCATTGTCGAATCCTGCTCTACCTCTCCCTCTCGTCGTCGACTCTTGCTCTTCCTCTCCCCCTCGTCGTTGATGCCCTGATCTGAAAGGGTTTTGGTGCCCTAGAGAGGGCCTGTCGTCGACCTCCGGACAATTCAAGGCTCACGCTGTGATGCCTTTTACCTCTGACCTGCTTCGTTGATGCCACCACTACCTCTCAAATCTGAACCGGAAGAACAAAAGGTCTCTAATTCCAATACAACCTTATGATCTACATATAGGTCGTGACATCCTTAGTTACCAACACCACTCCGATGACCGTACCCCCAGAGGATTACAACAATATATTTCCTCTTAATGCGAGACTTGCTACTACTATCCTTATCTCCTCATACTTTGAATTGTGAAAACAAGGGTCACTATATTCCTATCGGGCATACGACGTATGCACCCCCTTACTCAACTCCCAATTCATATTGTGGGCAGTCAAGAGTACAAGGATTGGTATAATGATGATTGTTGGATCTTTGCTCTCCTATTGAGCTCCATGGATCCCTCAATTTGTCAAATATGTAAGAACTGTAACAGTACTAAGGAACTATGTGATATCTTACATATGATGTTCACCCAGACGAACAACCTCACTTGTCTAAGTGAACTCTTAACCAAGATGACTGAACTGAGACAAAGGGGCACGTTCAGTCACCGAGTACTTCACATAATGGAAGGTCCATGCTGATGAAATCTTGGATCTTTGGGAGATCCCTTCTAGTAGAGAGGAACACCATGCCCAACGTGAGCACCTTGTACTACTTTGGCTACTAAATGACCTTGATTTGAATTTCTCTACAACAAAAACTAAAATGCTAGCGAGTCCCGCTACTCTGAAAGACTGCTAGTGTGTACCATTGTCTGACCATAGCCATAATAATCAATACTACTACCGGAACAGCCAGTACCATCGTCTGACCAAAGCCGGAACAACCAGTACCACTACCACATTTGCACTACATGTTTCCTTTGGTGATCTGTTGACCCTTACTTCTCGTAGTGGACAAGGGAGTAACAGTTGAGGCTTCTCTGGACTTGGCCGTGACACTGACAGGAGACATTGCACCCATTGCTAGCCATATTAAGGACACTTGTTGGTCTGTCTATGAGAAGCCTGAGTGGGCCTCCAAACCTCATCATCTTGCTTTACTCACCTTGATGATTCGACTTCTGGATCTATGCTTCTGAGGACGGTTGGGATATCTGAAGAGGACTATCAACGTCTATATGAACTCTAGATTGATCCTACGACTCATAGTGTTGTTGTTTCAAAAACCATTCAACTAATGTGTACTTCACAAAACCCAGTTCATTAGCTGGCAGACTCGGGATCTTTGGATCACCTTACTAGTACCTCAGGTATCTATACTCATACAAATCTTATAGTAGGTCTTCGATTACTGCTGCAGATGGATTGAATGTACCCATTGTTGTGTTTGGTAGCTGTGATATGACTCCTAACATGACTATCATCGGTTGCTCACGTTCCCCAACGTGCTTACAACTTATTGTCTATTAGTAACCTTATACGTGATTTAGGCTCCTTTTGACACGGTGGTGGAGGTCATGAACGCATGGGCTAAATCGTCATTTGTTAAAGATCACCTAACAAACATCATCCGTTTGAACATAAAAGTGGATGAAGTTCTTTAGGTGGGCGTTAACAAATGACAATTTTACCCCCCATGTTCATAACCTCCACCACGGTGCCAAACAGAGCCTTAAATTGCATTGCTACATTCACATCTTCTGGTTGTGTATCTCAGGAACAATCGACGAGCTGTATTATTGATAGAGGGAGGCTTAGTGGTGGCGTGTATATCCTGGATGAAGTCTCACCCCTCGTTTGTTCTGCTTCTTCCTCCAAGTTTTTGGACCATTATCGTCATGGTCACCCATTTGTTCATGTTATGTATTGTTTATATCTTGAGTTTGAGCATGTTTCCGAATTCAATTGCGAGTCTTGTCATGTTGCTAAACTCCACAGAGTTAGCTATGTCCCTCATCCTGACGTACGTGCTACAATACTACAACAACATTCAAGCCTTTGTCCCACTATAGTGGGGTCGGCTATATTTATCCTTTGTCGCCATTGTGCCCTATCTTTTGTCATAATCTCACTAATGCTTAAGTACATCATGTCTTTTCTTACAGTTTCATTCCAAGTTTTTATTCGTTTACCCCTCCCTCGTTTAACATGCCTAGTGACTAGACTCTCACAACGCCTAATAAGTGTCTCTAATGGTCTCCTTTGTACGTGTCCAAACCATCTTAGACGAGCTTCTCGCATCTTCTCTGCAATTGGTGCTACTCCTATATTATCCCTGATACTTTCATTCCTAATTTTATCCAATCTCGTGTGTCCTCACATCCGCCTAAGCATTCTCATCTCCGCAACTCCCATTTTTTTCTCATGCACACAATTCACTGCCCAACACTCAGAACCATAGAGCATCGCTGGTCTAATTGCAGTACGGTAAAACTTGCCCTTAAGTTTTAGTGGTACTTTACAATCACATAAGATCTCTGACACGCCTTTCCACTTCAACTAACCCGCTTGGATTCTATGTCTCACGTCTTTATCAATACCTCCGTCTTTTTGAACTATCGATCCAAGATATTTAAAACACTCACTACTGGAAATATCTTGATCACCCAACTTAATAATGAAGTCACCTGTCCTTATACTGCTAAATTTAAGCTCCATATACTCAGTCTTTGCCCTGCTTAACCTAAAACCCTTATTTTCTAAAGTATCTCGCCAAGATTCAAGTTTTGCGTTTATACCCTCCCGCGTCTCATCAACCAAGGCGATATCATCCACAAACAATAAACACCAAGGTATTGCTTGTTGGATATGTCTGGTGAGCTCATCTAAGATGAGGATAAAGATATAAGAGCTTAAAGCCGAACCTTGATGTAAGCCAACAGTGTTAGAGAATTCCTGTGTTAATCCTCCAGATGTCCTCTCCCTTGTCATTGAATTTGTATACATGTCTTTGATTGTGTCAATATATGATATATTTACACCTTTCTTTTCTAAGACTCCATAAGATCTCTCTTGGAACTTTATCATAAGCCTTCTCAAGATCAATAAACAACATATGCAAATCTAGTTTTCTTTCTCGATAGTTGTCAATGAATCTCCTCAAGAGATGTATAGCTTTTAAGGTCGACCTCCCTGACATGAATCCAAATTGATTCTCCGAGATGTTAGTCTCTCGTCTTAATCTTCTTTCTATTACTCGTTCCCATAGTTTCATGGTATGACTAATCAATTTAATTCCCCTGTAATTAACACAATTTTTTATATCCCATTTATTCTTATACAAATGTACTAAGATACTCTTTTCATTGGTCTAACATCTTTTTTGACTTCAGTATCTTATTGAAAAAACATGCAAGACATAAAATTTCTTAATTTCCTAAACATTTCCATACTTTGATGGGTATATCGTATGACCCAACCACCTTTCTATTTTTCATCTTATTTAGAGCATCTTTTACCTCTGATACTTGAATTTTACGATAAAACATTATGTTCTTATACTTCTCTGATTTACTTAACTCTTATAAGTTCAATTCATTGTCCTTTGTTTTATTATAGAGTTGATAAAAGTATCTTTTTCATCGCTCTTTAATATCAACATCAACCGTCAAAGCTGTATCTGTCTCATCTTTTATGCATTTTACCTGACTTAAATTTCTTGTCTTTCTTTCTCTAGCTCGAGGCAATTTTATATATGTTACGCTCTCCATCTTTGGTATCTAGTCGCTTATAAAATTCAGCATAAACTTGACTTCTTGCTTTGCTTACTGTCTGTTTAGTTTTTTTTTTGACGATTTTATATCTTGCTAAGTTTTCATCATTCCTACAAGCGTAGAGTGATTTATAGCTGACCCTTTTTGCCCTCATTTTGTCTTGCACTTTCTCTTTCAAACACCAAGATTTCATCATTCCTACAAGCGTACGTGCTACAACACTGTTTGATTTATTTCACTCTGATGTTTGGGGATCCTGTCTTGTCTCTATGTTGTTAGGACAAATATTATGTTACTTTTATTAATTATTTCTCTCGCATGAGTTGAGTGTATTCAATTGTTCAAAACTTGTGGAATGAAATATCTGCTTAATTTTATGTTTGTCTTAAATGTCCGCGCACTGATAATGGTAGAGGATATTTACCACAATCTATGTCTACCTTCTTTACTGACAAAGATATTTGCACCAAACCACTTATCCGGATACCCCCAACAAAACCGTTTTGTCGAAACAAAATTGACATCTTGTTGAGGTCACTCGAGCTATTCTTCATCATAAGCACATACCCAAACACTTCCGGGGTGATGCATTCCTTACAGCCGCCTACCTTATCAATCGTTGTCCCACTCATATTCTTAAAGGGAAGACACTCTATCATACCCTTCATCCAAACAATACCCTTCATCGAAACAATACCCTTCATCGAAACAATACCCTTTATCTCAATCTATCCATATCTTTACGTGCCTTTGAATGTGTGTGCTATGTTAGAGATTCTTGTCCCTTTGTCTCCAAATTTGGCCTTTGCTCCTTGAAATGTATCATTCTTGGGTATTCCCATATTACAAAGGATATTGATGTTATTTCCCTGACTTACACAGATACATTATTTCGGCTGATATTTTTCTTGAATCCGACTCTTATCTTACTCTTACTCATGGATCCATACCTCCTGACTATTCCCTTGATTATATACTGGTTCCGTGTCCCGAGCCTCCTGTTCTTTCTCCTGATGACATCCTCAGTCCTCCTTGGGGACATATCTACTCTTGTTGCCCTTCATATAGCACGTTCAACCTCAGCCTACCTCTTCCCACGGTAGTCTGATGACTGTTCCTCAGGAAAATCTTGTTGGTGCACTTATGGATCCCCTGTCGTTCAACCAGGAGCCACACATTACTATCCGTAGGGGAATTTGTGCATGTTGGAACAAACCACTATTTGTTACTTCTTATCGGGGCTTATCGACTTCTCATACTATGCTGCACTCCACTCTGGATCAGAACCACCTTCCATTTATTGTTGTTGATGCAAAATCCCATCCTGGATGGGCCGCTGCAATGCATGATGAGTTGAAGACCCTCCAACTTAATCACACATGGGACTTGGTTCCTTTGCCCTCTCAAAAGCGGGTTATTGGGTGCAAATGGATTTACTCTATCAAGGTCAATGCCGATGGTTCCCTTGATCACTTGAAAGCCGTCTTGGTTGCCAAAGGTTATGCTCAGACTTCTGACGTGGACTATGATGAAACATTTTCCCCAGTCGCCAAAATGTACCCCATTTACATTCTTCTCTCTCTTGCAACCTCTCACCAGTGACCCCTTCACCAATTAGACATAACAAATGCCTTTCTTCATTGGTCCTTAGAAGAAGAGATGCATATGGAGCAACCACCTGGGTTCGTTGCTGAGGGGGAGAGAACCAAGTGTGTGACCTCTAGATGTCATTATATGGATTGAAGTAATCCCCCTGAGCATGGTTTGCCCGTCTTACCAAGAGTACAAAAGACTTGTCTCTCTTCTATGATTCAGAACTCTCCGGCAGGTACTATCCTATTGGTGTTATATGTTGATGGTATTGTTATCACCAGGAGCAATTCAAAAGAAAAATCAATCTCAAGGTATTTTTACACTCAAACTTTCAAACCAAGGATCTAGGATCATTGTGTTACTTTCTTGGCATTGAAGAGGTTGATCATGCTAACACCATCTTTATTTGCTATCAGATCTTGGGATGTCTAAGTGTGGCCCTATGTATTCTCCACTTAAACCAGGAGAAACGTGTCTTCATGTCAAAAACATGTTATTAGATTTACCGGAAAAATATCAAAGAGTAGTTGGAAAACTGAACTATCTTACCATGACTCGTTCAGATATTACTTGTGCAGTAAGCAAGGTTAGCCAGTTTATGACAACTCCAACTAACTCTCAATGAGAATCTATTTTTCAAATTGTTAAATACATAAAGAAAGATCCCGAACTCGTGATATTGATGAGCGTTGATGAGCGTGTATTTCATATATTGTTTTAGACGCTCATCTAGCATGATTTCCATATCTTTTGGCTCACCATTTAGTATATTTACTTGTTATTTCATTCATATTTATGTAAGTCATCATGTGAGCGCTTTCATGTTAGTTAGAGTGATTTACATTCATTCCATGCGTGAAAGAGACTTCCTCTCATTCTCATTTCATTTTCTTATATTGTTATACAATGTATGGCCGTGTGGATGTTCTGGAGGTTCTTCATGCAGGTACAAGCCTTATGTTGTGTCCCTCGGGTGATTAGGCCCTATTTCAATTGGAATGCCACTGGTTGTGTATTACCAATGAAAAGAAGAACTGGGCTAGGGGAGGGCCAACTGCAAGAATGAGAGAAGGAGGTTAGGGTTTGAGAGGAGACAAGAGAGCAATCCTTTTTTCATAACACGTCCAAGAAAAAAATTACAAAGTTCAATATGCCCTCTTATAGTAACGAGGTGCAATTAGCAAAATGGAAATATTAAATAAACAAAAAAAAATAAAAGCTGAATGCTAATTATCCTTCGCGCTTGCCATAGCCGGTTCGTCCTCGTTGGTTCGAGCCGCTCCCGCCGTCACCTCTGCGTGCGGTGCCCGCCACCTGTAGACCTGTCATGGACACACCTCGTCGTGAATGTCAGTAACAATGCCGCTATCTAGAAAATTCGCCTTGCCCTTAAGGCAGAAGTCAGGAAATTGATGGCAGAAATCATCTCGTAGTAGCCAAGTGGCCTCGGACGGGGGACGGTGGCACCACACCACAAGTATCTCCGCTGGGGTCGCATCTCCGGGAAGATGGTGACGGCGATCTAGAATGCTGTGCGGATATACAGGGGCGGAGTCAGCGTAGTTCAGATCGATCAAAATGTGGTTCAAAGTCGGATGGTCGCCCACGACGCGCCAAAGTTGAGAGACGTGGAAGACCGGGTGGATACGGCTCCCATCAGGAAGTTGGAGCTTGTAGGCGACGATTCCAATCCGGGTCACGACTTCAAACGACCCAAAGAAATGAGGCACGAGTTTGGGGCAAGGGTGTTTGGCGACCGTGAGTTGTTGGTAAGGATGGAGCTTGATGATGACCTTCTTGCTGACTTGAAAGGAGAGATTCCGGTGCTTGCGGTGGAGAAAGATGTCATTTTTGCCTGAGCCCGACAAAGGTCATGCTTGAGAATGTCGAGAATGATGTGCCGATTTTGGAGGTGATCTGCTAAACTAGGCACGAGGCACTCCCCGGGTAGGTGCCGCACGACATCCGGTGGTGGTCGGCCGTAAACGGACTCAAACGGAGTCGTTACCGCCCCATGGTGGTAGGCGGTGTTGTACGAGTACTCAGCACAACCCAACCACTTGACCTATGTGCCCGGTCTCTCGTCAATGAAACAATGTCGGTAATTCTACAAGCAACGATTGAGAACTTTTGACTGGCCATCCATATGCGGATGGTAGGCGGGGCTCATGCAAAGGTGTCTGCTTTGAAGGTGGAACAAGGATGTCTAGAAACTGCTTAAAAAGAGGGGATCACGATCGCTCACAATCGATCACGAAAAACCATGGAGATGCACAACTCCAGTGATAAAACTGTCGGCTACTCCCGCGGCCGTGTACAAGTGTCAGAGAGGAATGAAGTGCGCGTATTTTGAGAGTCGGTCCACCACGACGAGGATGCAGTGGAACCCGTTGGACCGAGGAAGGCGTGTTATGAAGTCCATAGCAAATGTTCTCCCAAATGTGATCCAGAATCGAGCGGACCACGACTGCGGAAGCATTAGAGTGGGCACGAGTGGTCAGAGGAGTCATAGAAGAGCGGGGGCACGCAATAGACGCAGGGGCGGACTGTCGCGGAAGCGGATCAGAGATCTAGGCGAGCGGCAGATCGAGTGGCCTGGGAAAAATCGCGGAATCGCAGCTCCGGACTTCTCGCGTCCTGTCGCGAAAACGCGACTGCGAGACTATGACGTGTCTTGGCGACATCGACGGCGAGGCAACGATGCAGACGCAGGGTAAGACACCAATGGCTTCAGTAACGCGTGGAACGGCAGGTCGGACCAAATATTACCAATGAAAAGAAGATCCGGGTTAGTGGGGAGGGCCGACGACAAGAATGAGAGGAGGTTAGGGTTTGAGAGGAGACAAGGGAGTTAGCACTTTTGTCATAGCACATCCAAGATAAACATTATAAGATCCAACATGCCCTCTTATAGTAGCGAAGTGCAATTAGCAAAACTGAAATATTAAATAAACAAACATAATAAAAAGCTGAATGTTAATTATCCTCCGCGCTCGCCATAGCCGGTTGCTCCTCATCGGTCCGAGCCGTGCCCGCCATCACCGCACGTGCGGTCCCCGCTGCTTGTAGATCCGCCATGGACACACCTCGCCGTGAATGTTGGTAACATCGTGCGTCTTTGTTCGCGCACGGGCGGTGGACTCCTATGCGCATGACCATTGGTTATGCACGTTCATTGGTCAGATTTATCCCAAGGATCGCATGAGAGGCCGCACGAGTACTGAACCTCGTGCACGACCACTGGTCGTGCACAGTTCATTATTTTTCCCTCCAAGCGCCGCACTTTTTCCTGCTAGTCCAGGTTCATTCGTGCACGTTTTGTGGCAAATCCTTCGCGCACGACCAGTGCCTAACCATGCACAGGTCATTTTTCCTGCTCACCTATAAATACAGATTTTGACATGATTTCGTGGATCCTTTGTTCTTCTTCCGCAAGCTACGTCTTAATCCACCGTTTTTCTTCCCTAGGGGCTAGAGATCATCCCCTAATCTCTCCCCATCATCCAAGAACTCCAAAGTGAAGATCAATCATTCCTTTCTCTCCGCGAAGGAAGACGACCCGCGGAGGAGCAAAGCGGTGCCGGCGACCCACCCACACCTGTAATTTAGGAGTTAATTTAGTTTCCTTTTTATTTTTCGTTCACAACCAAATCAAACGAGGCCCTCTTAAAACATCGATTGAAGACTTCCTATGTGAAGTCTTTCTCAATAGACAACTTCACCCCGCCGTGTTCCACGTGAGATTCGAAACTCAAGAATTTATTCCTGTTTCATTTATTTCTCGTACGACCGTGGTTAACTTGCCCCAGGATACACATCATATATCATGCAAGAATCAGTGTCATTCCAATTTATAAGCTTATTGCGATTCTGATTGGGCAGACTATTTAGCCACTTGGAAGTTTACTACGTTCACTATTCTTATGGGTGGAAATCTTGTCTCCTGAAAGATCAAGAAACCATACACAGTTGTTAGATATAGTGTAGAAGCAGAATATTGAGCTGTCTCACACTATTGATGAGATCTTAAGGATTAAACACACCCTTTGTGAGATAGGGTATTCAGTTCAAGATCCTACTCCACTGTGGTGCGATAATCAGTCCGCGATACATATTACTACTAATCCCGTATTCCATGAACGCACAAAACAAATCGATGTCAATTGTCATTTTGTTAGGTAAAAATATGGACTTATTTCTCCAAGTCATGTGCAGATAAGAGACAAAGTTGCAGATATTCTTACTAAGGGAGTTACTGGAGTTCAAATAAAATCTATATATAATAAGTTTGGTTTGGTTGATACCCATGCTCCAACTTGAGGGGGAGGGTTAGATATATTTTATGTATTTGTTGATGAAGATCGCCGACCCACACACGTGTATTCCCATAGGAGGTGGTGATCTGCTCCCCATTTGGACTATCCAAGCCCACGGATGTGTCCAGACGATAAATGATTATTTTTAGTTTTGCGGAAACTGCCAGTCACGCAGTCACGCTTTTTCTCTGTGCGACTCTGGGAACCTTCTCCTTAGTGCAACTTTAAGGTAAACTCTCCCCTCCACTGCTGCCCAGCTGTCACGACCCGTCTCGACGAAAGTCAGAGTGCGCTTCGGGCGGGCCGTGATGCCACAGACATGGGCGAAAAGAAACCATGTCTGCTAAGGCGGATACAGAGAAAATTTGAAATTTTTTTAAAAAAATAGCTGATTTGTTTAAAAGATTATGATTTTTTTTAAAAAAAAGTTTATGCGGAAGCGCTTAAGATTTTAAAACAGTGAAAATTAATGCACATGTATTTTCTTGGAAAAAAAACTTTAATGCTACACACATTGGTGAATTAGAAGTAGATGTAATAACAACAGTAAATAAAACGATTTAGTACATCAGAAACATCCTATGAGTTGTCCAAGATTCGAAAGAAAATGTCTTACCATAACTAGTACATGATAAATGAACAGACAGTAAAGGATTCTTAAAACCTGATACAAGAAACTACAAAGGAAAAACCTCCAAGCAAAACTGCAGCTGAACGAGAGGTAGCTCAGGGGGCAGGCGGCGCAGTCACGAAATCTAAGGCAAATTCAAGACAGAAGAAAAATGTCTTAGAACTTAAGATTTAAACAGGAACAAATTTATTAATTAAAATGTGAGCAAAAACAAACAGACATATTCGAGTACTGATCTATCTTGTACGAAGCTACCAAACATATCAAAAAAAACAGGTCAAACAGACATTTCTGAAAGATTAGCCTACTCCGGAGTACAACATAATGTAAAAATGTTGTAAGTCGTGATCGATGAAGTGTAGGTGCTATAGCGGGCGCACATGGCTCACATTCAGATCTAGGTGCAAGTCTTATTAGAAAAGTAATCCTGCTTGCCATGACCATGCCAGCAGACAGATGCCCTGTTAGACGCTACAATTCAAAGATTTGCTTACAACCACGGATTTGTCTTTATGTTTCATGCTTAGGTGGTTACTTATCATATTTTGTTATGTCAACATCATGAGAGTTCAGAATTTTGTAGAAAAAACATTGTAAAGGACAAGTATCCAGATTAAATCTAAAGTTTTGCAAGTGAGAGGGGGTTCTCTACTTGCCTTAAGCTGACGTCGAAAATGCTAGCGACAGCTAAATGGTGCAAGCGAGGTTAACAACTTTAGCTAAACCTGTTCCAAGATCAAAATTATACTTCAAAGCAATAATAAGGTTCCTACACTTGCACACGCATTTGGTGACAGCGCTACACAAAATGAAAGGAGTTAGGAATTTACCTCCCTTGAGAGTGAGGGGAAAAGAGGCTACCGCGAGGGATCAGGGATTTTGGCGGCGTTTGGATGCGGAAAGCCCTAATTCGGAGAGGTCTTGGAGCGACTACACCACCTAAATCCGAGGAGATGCACCGGAAAACACAAATAAATCTGGGTTAGTCGAATAAACGACGAACAAACGTTGACTTGACGTAATTACATTGATTGGGGAGCGAAAATTAGCCTAAAACATTATGAGAAAACTGAACCTAGGAGGAAAGATGAGTTTTCTTACCCAAGAGAAGCCGAATCCCGGCCCAAGGTGGAGAGGGGAGGAAACCCTAGTCGTCCCTCTCGCAAGCACCAACCCAAACGGAGCGGGAGAGGTCGCCGGAGGGAGAGACAGTGGTTGTCAACCCCTTGGAAGAGAAAGAGATGGTTGCTGCCTTGATGAAGAGGACAGTCGGCCAAGAGGAGGAGTTGTTGCGGAAGATGCCGGCCAAGGGGAGCGCCGGAGACGACGGGGAAACAAGAGGATGAGGCGCCGTGCCTAGAGGAAGGACTTGCCGGCCACTGGAGGCGGAGGAGAAGGCCGCCGGGTGCTCGGGAGACGGAGGCGGGGCCGACGGAGCGGGATCGGGGGAAAACGTGCGGGATGCGGGTAACTGCGGCTCGGGTTTGCTTTTTTTAAAGAGGGGGCGGGGGGTAGGTTTAGGTTATAAGACTTTTTTTAATACAATTTTATTATTAGGGGGGGGGGGTAGGTTTAAGATGCGGTTGTTACACCAGCCACGGTAATCCCTTTCTTCCCCTTCATGATCTCCCCCCTACATGCCTAGCCTCCTGCTCTCATTATATTCCCCATACTCCATGACTTTCCCCTATCCTCTCCAGCATTCCAAACCCTGTTTTCCTTTTCATTCGTCTGGATCCAACCCTAGAAAAACCTGTCCAACACTGTCCCGTAAGCCCACTGCAATGAGCTTTATTTTTCCCATTAAATCTATGCCTAGAACTCTCGCCCTGCACACTCCTGTGAACCCCTGCGAGAAAACTCCTTAGTTTTCCATTTTCCCGCTTGCGACGGTCCAGAAACCTCATCCATGCAATTCCCCATTAATCCTTATTCCCAGAATTCCCTCTTCATCGCAATCCTCATTACCGTGAATCCCCAAACAACCTAGTCGGCAGTCTTTTGTTCCCAGCTACTTATTCCATCCCCCTTACATCACAATTCACAACACATTGAATCTCCATCTACATCCCGCCACCCAGCCTTCCTGAAGACAACAACAACCTTGGATCCCTGCTCTTGCCGCCACCTGCATGCGTAAATCGTTATTTATAGTTGTTATCTTCTATTGTTGCGTACTTGGAACTATATTTTATTTGATGAATTTTTTCATTTGTTACTTGTATTGAAAAGATGTGTGATTTTCAGAGCCTATTCCGTGTGCGCTTCAAAGTAATTGTGCCTCAATTAATTGTGAATTTAACTTGCTATTTCTGCTTGCTCAATTTTGTGAATGAGTGTCCCCCAGTCTAAAGTTTATTGTAATTTATTACTTCTTGCCATTTTATTCGGACTGCTCCTTGCATTAACATAACATTGCATTTCATCTAGGTTACATTCTAGAGCACCCGTGTCATGTTGACTTATCCCTGCATCAAATTAGTATCAGAGGCCAAGGTTGGGCCATGTTTTATGCTACGTAGTGGTAGATTATTTCGCTCATCTATTTCTTTCCTGAATCTCATCGATAATTGAGCTCTCAGTTCGCAGTCGGACATGACACCTGCTGAATTTTATAGACGTGTACTTGATCTCTTTGATCATATTGGAGCACATTTTGACATCATTAGAGATGACATTGCTAAAGTTAGCACTAGGGTCGACCAATTAGAGACCCCTAGAGGTCAAGCTCCTCCTCCACATTACGATGAGCCTAAGGACGATCCTCGGGATGCCCCATTACATCTTGAGAGACGTGTCAGAGATGTACTTCGCCGAGCTCCCCCTCCTCCCACAAGCGGGAATCTGTTAGGAATATTGCCATTAGGCTTATGAGTATTGACAAGGTCTAATCCCTATGAGGAATCATTGTCCTCCCAAGAACCTCACCTCCACCTCCACTGGGTCGTAGATGTCGTGCCCCACGAGAACGACACGATTATGGATATTATCCGCCGCATCCGTATTGACACCCTCCTTCGACGATCACCTAGACCCGAAGACATTTATTGATTGGCTCATGAGCATGGATCATTTTTTAGATTAGTACGAGATGAGCGACGAGAGGCGGGTGCGGTTCCACAAGATGAAGTTGATAGGGCAGGCCAAGATTTACTGGTCGAGTCTGGAGATGTCTCTTGAACAAGGCAAATATTACCCCATCTCCCGATGAGTTGAAATGAAACGACGGTTAAAGGATAATATCTTCCCTCCCCGTATTGAGACCAGCTTTTAGATAAACTTTATGCCCTTCGGCAGGGGACCCTTTATGTTGTCTATTACATGTCGCGTTTTGATGAGTTAGTTGTATAGAGCGCAATGTTGCCGATGTCGGATGTCAGACTCATGGCGTGTTGGGTTTTTTATGTCGGATGTCAGATTACGGGACATATATCAGGGATATTTCAAAATGTCAGATTGTAATATTATAATTAATTATATATATATATATATTTCATTATTTCATAATATTTTCATTTATTAATTAGATGGTAATTATTTATCTAATTCAATGTAAACTAAAATTCATATGAGAAAACTAAACTAATAATTGTTTAATTTTATATGATTTATGTCATTTGGAGTATCCTTCTCTCCAAACGGCCAACACGGATCTCGACCTACTATGAAAGAAACGCTAGGAATCTTGCTAGAATCTTATGATGAATTCATTTTATACAAAAAAATTATAAAAATTTTTGAGCAAATTTGAAAAAACCGCAATATTGGGCTGCATTACCGCCATTAGCCGCAATATTGGGCCGACATGTCCGACATGTCGGCCGCAATACCGGAAAATGCCAAATTTGACAAATGTGGTGGTAACGTGTCGATTCCTCCGCAAAAATGACACGTCGGCCGCAATCTACAAGCTTGATAGAGCGATATATTGGAGGAGCCCATTGCTACTGCATCCCGCTCGGGCCGGACTCAGATCTGATATTCGAACATAACTGATTCCTCATAGAGTCGAGACAATCGAGCAGGTTTTTCTGCTTGCACTTGAGTATGAGCAGTATTTGCGCCCTGCTGGCTCGAGACAGGTCATCCCTCGACTAGATACCTCCACGCTTAGGAGGTCTACCCCGAACAAGACCATTTCCCCAACCCCTCACATTGCTGCGAATGTGAAGGGGAAAGTTATTGTCCCGAGAGCCCCCAAACCTGGGGGTGTCCAATGTTATAGATGCTCAGGTAGAGGACACATGACTGCACAGTACCCGACTTGGAACCTACTGATTCAGGAAGAGGGTGAGCCCAACACTGCGGTTGAGCATGCACCCTTTGGGGAGATTACAACTGTTGTAGAGGATGGATGGAAGAGCGATGCTGATAGATCATTAGATCTTGGTGCCATTAGACGCCTTCTACATACTGCACGCGTGGAAGATGACTGGTGTCGTACCACTATTCTCTATATGTATTTTCCTAGCACTAGCAGACGACAGCCCCTATAGATTTGCTATTGATAGTGACAATTGTATAAATATAGTTGCCAGGAAGGGCGTAAAGCGCATGCAACTTACAACCGAAGCACACTTGCATCCCTATCGTGTCCTTTGGGTGGACAAGTCTATGACTCATGTGACACAGAGGTGCCTTGTACCAATTCGTTTAGTGTCCGTAAAGGACAAGGTCTGGTGCGATGTGATACCCATGGATGGTGCACATGTTTTACTTGAACGGCCCTGATTGTACGATCATGATGTCACATGTTATGGTCGATGTAACATGTGTGCATTCTTTAATAAAGGTTAAAAAATTATCCTTACTCTGACCCAATCCAGGGACACTCCCAAGGGTAAGGTCGATTCGTCATCAGTGCAGGATCATGGAGACCTTTACATATTTTGAGGAAAAGTGACTTTAGGAGAGAGAGTTTAAACGTTGGAGTTTTGTTTATAGTAGCAACCATCGTGGCTTTTGAGGCCCATACAGACACTTTGATTACTGATCCGAACGTTTGTCATTTGCTGGATGACTATTTAGGTATTATGCCCAAGGAGATCCCCAATGAGCTTTCCTCATTGAGGGACATCCAACATGCGATCAATTTAGTTTACAGGGCATCTTTGTCCAACCTGCCCCACTATTGTATGTTTCCGACAGGTCGATGATTTTCTTAGGAAGAGTTTTATACGTGAGAGCCTGAGTCCATGTACAGTACCTGCCTTTCTCACTCCGAAGGACAAGAGCTGACATATGTGTGTTGATAGCTGTGTCATTAATAAAATCACGGTGAAATATCATTTTCCTATACCCCGCCTTGACTACCTCCTGGATTCGATGACCGGTGGCCAAATTTTTTTGATGATTGACCTCCGTAGCGAGTACCACCAGATTAAAGTTAGAAAGAAGGATGATTGGAAGACGACCTTCAAAACGAAGGATGGTTTGTATGAGTGGTTAGTTATGATATTCGGGTTATCGAACGTGCCCAACACGTTTATGAAAGTGTTGACAGATTTTGCGGCTCTACATGGACAAATTTCTGGTAGTGTATTTTGATGACATATTGATATATTGTCAGGTCCGCACCGATCACTTGCACCACATTCACCTGATATTTGATCTCCTTCAGAAGGTGCATCTTTATATCAACTTGAAAAAGTGTCTGTTCTTATCCGCGCCTATCAAGTTTTTGGGGTACATATTCTTTGCATTTGGTATTTTGGTTGACTTTGACAAAGTCAAATCCATTCGTGAGTGTCATATCCCGAAGAACATTCATGAGACCCGTAGTTTCCACGAACTTGCCACCCTCTATAGGAGGTTTGTTCGTGGTTTCAGTTCTATCATGACCCTGCTTACGAGTTGCCTCTGCAAGGGAGATATTGTGTCGACGATGACGGACACACGGTCATTCGAAGAGATTAATCAGAAGTTGTCATCTGCCCTTGTACAGTGCCTTCCAGATTTCTCTAAGGCCTTCGAGATGGCTTGAGATTCGTCAGGAGTTGGTATTGGAGGAGTCTACTCAGGAGGGTCATCCAGTCGCATACTTCCGTGAAAAATTGTCTGAAGCACGACAAAAATACTCAAATTATGACTACACGTTTTATGCTATTGTGCAAACACTTCGTTATTGGTGTCACTTTCTCTTACATAAGAAGTTTGTTTTGTAATCTGATCATCAGACCCTGCGATATCTCGATTCGTCGAAGAAAATAGGTCTCCGCTATGCGAAATGAGTGGAGTGTATGGAGGATTATCATTACGTTCTCAAGCACCGAGTGAGTGTTGAGAACAAGCCGGCTGACGCCCTGAGGTGCCGAGTCAACATCTTCCATACTATGAGTGCCCGAGTTGATGGTCTGTCAGACCACGAAGGGAGTACATCAGCCCACAAGATTATACACTCTTCTTCCTATCATACAGGTACTGGACTAACATTAACCTGGATTTTGTGCTCGGGCTCCCTCGCACCCTGATGAAGTTCGATTCGATCTTTGTAGTTGTGGACAACTTCTCTAAGATGACCCACTTTATGCCTCGTCGTAGGACCGCTGACGCTTCTCATATGACCGTTCTATTTCTTAGAGAAGTATTAAGTATTATGGGCAACCCCTTCTATAGTTTCCGACCGCGACGTTCGCTTTATGAGTTATTTTTTTGAAAACGTTGTGAAAGAAAACTGGTACGACATTGAGGTTCTCCACTCCCTATCACCCACACACGGATGGACACACCAAGGTTGTCAACCATAGCCTAGGAACTCTTTTGCGATGCTAGTTGGAGACAGTCCTTTTACCTGGGATTCCGCCCTACCCATAACCGAGTTTATATATAATAGTTTAGTTAATAGGACCACTGGTTTGAGCCCATTCCGCGCCATGTTAGGGTATGAACCTAGGGAGCCCATTGATCTGGTTGACGTCCCTTAGGAGCCCGGCCCAGTGAGTTTGCAGATTCTTTTATTCAGTATGTGCATGCACTTCATGAGTTAGTCTCAAAGAAAATTGCATCATGTAATGATTATTATAAAGCTCAAGCAGATCATCATAGCATGAAACTTATTTTTGAAGCCGGAGAGTAGGTTACGATTCACATACGATCATAGAAATTCCTACAGAGAACAACACAAAAATAAGCGCTTGCCGAATGAGTCCTTATACAGTCACACGACGGATTGATACAAATGCTCATGAGATCGACATCCCTTAAAATATAGGAATAAACTGAGTATTCAATGTAGAGAACTTGACTCCTTACTATGAGGAGCGTGTGTATGTGGATCCTTTCCCCACTTTCATACCCGAGCCACACCATCTTTCATTTCCTCCTACCTCACCTCAGCCTCAACATATGAAGTCTCACCATGAGGACCACTCTACACCACCGACAGTTCCACCAGTTCAACGTTCAGACAGAGATACATCTTATTTAGGCTTCGTTTATTTCATCGTTTTTGCCGGCCGTTTGGAGGAATTGCTGCCGGACAGTGGTTAAACAAACGGATCGCCGGCTCCGTTTCCTCCATTTCCTCCCGTCGAACGGAGGAAAAACCGACGAAACGGGACATTTCGATCCCCACCTCCGCCTCTCCGGTTCGATTCCTCCGTCTCCTCCCACCACCGCCTAACCAAATAAACCCTTAGAGTTACCCACGTCCGCTGGAAATATACTTCAGATTATCACGCATGATTTCATAATAGTTGGCAAGCGAGATACCCTATATATCTCGTCCACTGGAGCAGCCATCTTATTTTTGACGACACTTGAATTAGCGACTCCCCCCTTGATTACGTCGAGAGTACAGTCGTCTTCACTCACCAGAGATGAGTACTTTCAAGCCGGTGAGAGTTGATGGAGATCGCCGTCTCGCACGTGTATTTTCGCAAGAAGCGGTGATCAACTACCCATTCAGACGATCAGAGCCCATAAATATGTCTGTAACATCGTTCCGATTTTTCATGTATTATTTTATTTGTTTCGAGTTATATTTGACACCCGATCAGCTCAGACGATATGAGCCGTTCGATTTGGGTGCACTAGTTCAGTTATGTTGTATTTAAGCATGCAAGATTGGCTGAGTGGGGGATCAATGGTTATTTTCAGTTTTGAGGAAACCGTCGGTCATGCTTCTGGTGCGACTGCGGGAACCTCCTTAGTGCGACGCCGAGGTAAACCCGCCCCTCCATTGCTGCCCAGCCACGATAATCCCTTTCTTCCCCTTCATGATCTCCCCCTACATTTCCAGCTGCCTGTTCTCGTTTTTTCCCCCTACTCCACGACTTTCCTCTATTCTCTCGAGCAATCCAACCTATTTTCCTCCCCATTCTGCCGGATCCAACTCAGAAAAATCCATCCCTCACTGTCCCGTGATCCCACTACCACGAGCCTTCATTTTCCCCATTAAATCCACGCTAGAACTCCCGTCCTGCATAGCCCCATGAACCCATGATAGAAAACTCCCCCGTTTTGCATTTTCCTGCTAGTGACAGCCCAAAAACCTCCTCCTTGCAATTTCCTATTAATCCCTATCCCCAGAATTCCCTCCCCGCACCCCAATCTTCATTACTGTGAATCCCAAACAGCCTAGTCGGCAACCTATTGTTTCCAGCCCCTGTACATCACTTCACTTCGAATCTCCGTCCACATCCCGCCACCTAGCCTTCTTGAAGACTGCAACAACCTTGGTTTTTTGCTCTTGTCGTCGTCTGCATGCATAAGTCATTATTCAGAGCTGTTGTCTTCTATTGTTGTGTACTTGTAATTATATTTTATTGAATGCCTATTTTTCATTTGCTACTAGTACGAAAAAGTTATGTGATTTACAGAGCCTATTTCGCGCATGCTTAAAAGTAATTGCGCCTCAATTAATTGTGGATTTTAACTTACTATTTCTTGATACGAACAAGACGGATCCGGTCGAGGGAAGACGCTTCATGCGCGTTTACACCAGGCACGCGAGGGGCATAGAAACGACGTGAGCCTAGCCTGCATCGAGTTATTTTCCGCATTTATTTACTAGTATTTTATGTCATGTTGTGGCCGTTCAGCCTAGTGTGTCCCTCCCCTATATAAGGGAGAATATGTGAACCCTATGTATGTTTTGGTTTATTTAGATTTGAAGTCGGACTAGGAGAACCGACCCAGCTGTATTCTCCCGTTTTCCCTAGCCGACTCCTATCCCGCGATCTCCCTCCCCCTCTCTCTCACGCCTTCGCCTCCCTCTCACGCGTTCGCTCACTCGGCACAACATTGCCAGCCCTCACCCCCACCGCACCCTGATGCCCTCCTCACAACTGGTACGACCTGCTCTCTGAGTGTCACCCACTGCCGCGTCGCGCACCCGACATCCTTGCCATCGCCCGCTCCCGATCGACCGCCGACCTTTCAACGCCCGTCTGCTTCGTTGCCGTCTCCCTACGCCGGACCGCCGCCTGCCCTTTAGCGGCCGCCGGCTCAACCCCTGCCCTTCGTTGCCGCTCCAGATCGGCCGCCGCCTGCCTTTTGTTGCTGCCGCCTGCCTTTCAGCGGCCGCCTGCTCAGCCTCTTGTGCGCACCAGCCGTCACTCCGTTCGTCCTCAACTTCCCCTTCCTGTGGTTCCGGCGTATGCCCCTCACCCGAAGCATGGTGCGGGACCCAGATCCAACAATCGCTACCGCGGCGCTCTCCGACCGCCTCGACTGGGTTGGCACGACCCTGTCAGACTTTTAAGTGGCCATCCGCGACATTCATAACCTCCTGGCTACCTGACCGCCGTCTCCAACGCTTCCCCCGACACCACCGCCGGCCACCACAGCCTCGGCTAGCAGCCCCGACAAATTTCAAGCCTACGTTCCCCCGTTACAGGAGTTGGCCGCTGGTGCCCTCCGCCGCATCGAGTTGCCGATTTTTGATGGGACCGACCCCTTGGGGTGGCTCGCACGGGCCGAACACTGCTTCGAAATCCGGGGCACGCCCGCATCACAGATGGTGCCCCTCGCCACGATCTACATGGAATGCTCGACCCTTCATTGGGTCCGTTGGCTCTGGTAGTCCTCGCCGACCTTGTCTTGGACGCTCGTCAAGGATGAGTTGATCCGCCGCTATGGCAATCGCTGCGCCGGCAACCCGCACGAGCGTCTAAGTAATGTCCGCCAAACAGACTCCGTCGACGGCTACATCGACGACTTCATCGAGGTGGCCACGCACGTGCCCGACCTATTTCCCGACCATTACTTTGGAACGTTCCTCGCTGGGTTGCGGCCGCACACCCGTAACCGTCTCCGGGTTCACGACCCCACCACCATATCACACGGAATGGAGCAAGCACGCTTCATGGAGGTCGATTTTGCGACCGTCGCCGCTGTTCCCGCTACCCGGTTCACACCGCCACCAGCCACCTCTCGGCCGGCCTCTCCTCGGCCACCTCCGCCGCTGGGCCGTGCAATCCCGGTCGTGCTGCCCACACCCGGTCGTCTTCCTCCACAGTCGCATCCGCCACCCCCACGGGCGCGCCCTCATCCCCATCATATCTCTCATCAGGAGTACCTTGACCTGCAGGGCAAGGGCCTTTGTTTTCGTTCGACGGGCCCGTACTCACTGACCCATGAATGTCCCAACAAGGATCTCTGCATGCTCTTGGGCGGCGAAGAAGAGGAGATTGTGATGGACGACTTTGAGGCCCTCGAGCTCGACGACGAGGGGCCCAACACGGCCGAGCTGGCCGTGACGTTCCATCGGCTAGAGGTCTCTTGCTACTCGGTGCGCGGCCTCACCGGCTCGTGCACCATGAAGCTCTTGGCTACCCCGCAGCAGCATCCAACGATCGTTATGATAGATAGCGGGGCCAGTCACAACTTCATCTCTCGGGACCTCGTGCCAGCGCTGTCTTCCCGTGACCCGAGCCCCAGGCTTTCACATCTCCCTCGGGGACAGCCGCCGGGCCCGCACAACTGAATGATGCGTTGGCCTGCCTTTCTCGGTCGGTACATACTCCGGTTCGGCCGATTTCCACGTCTTCGATCTTGGTGGGTTGGATTTCATATTGGGCGTGGCCTGGCTGTGCACGCTTGGGGACAAGTACAATTCAGGGCGCCTCACGATGTACTTCGAGGCATCGGGCACGACACATCACCTGCAGGAAGACTCCTCACTGGCCCGTTCACCGACCGGTCTTCGTTCCATCCTTAGCACGCTAGACACGGACTTCAACGTTCTCCTCTGGCATATGGATCTGGGATCCGAATCAGAACCGTCACCAGTGCACCCAAATATTCAACAGTTACTCAACAAGCACCCGATGGTTTTCTCCGTGCCGCACAGACTACCTCCAACACGCGCGTCCGACCACAACATCTTGCAGCCTGTCATGGTGGCGGTCTCTGTCCGCCCATATCGATACGACCATGACCAAAAGAACGTCATGGAGGCCATGGTGGCCGAGATGCTCACGGCGGGCATCATCCAACTAAGTGTTAGCCACTTCTCCAGCCCGGTGCTACTTGTGCGGAAGAAGGATGACAGTTGGCAGTTTTGTGTGGATTACAGGGAGCTGAACAAGCTCACAATGCCAAACAAGTACCCCATTCCCATCATTCATGAGTTATTGGATGAATTGCGCGGCGCACAGTACTTCTCCAAGATAGACTTACGCTTGGGCTACCACCAAATTCGCGTGCGCGCGGAGGACGTGCCAAAGACGGCCTTCCAGACATCTTATGGACACTACGAATTCCTCGTCATGCCGTTTGGCCTGACAAACACGCCGGCCACCTTCCAATCCACCATGAATGATGTGTTCCTCCCACATTTGCGTAAGTTTGTCCTGGTATTCTTTGATGGCATTTTGGTTTATTGTTCCTCTTGACAGCTACACCTGGTTCATCTCGCCACGGTCCTCCGCCTCCTGGCCGCCCACTAGCTTGTGGCCCACCGAAAGAAGTGTACCTTCGACCAACCTCAGGTCGAGTACCTAAGTCATATCATCTCGACCTAGGGGCTCACCATGAACCCACAGAAGATTGAGACTGTTCTGCACTGGCCGACGCCGCCGAGCCGCCGAGCCGTGCGTGGATTCTTGGTACTCACCGGCTATTACCGCCGCTTCATCCACGACAACAGGGCGTTGGCGCGACCCCTGACGGACCTCTTGAAGAAGGTGTCCTTTCGGTGGGATGCATTCGCCCAAGAGGCCTTTTTCAGCTTGCAGCGCGCCCTCATTGCGACACCGGTCTTGAGCATACCTGATTTCTCCCAGCCGTTCGTCGTGGAGTGTGACGCCTCGGGGCCGTTCGTCGTGTAATGTGACGCCTCGGGGAAGGGCGTGGGCGCCGTCCTCATGCAGGAGGGATGCCCCATTGCGTATTACAGCAAGACCTTCACCGACATGCTAAAGGAGGCCTCCTCCTACGACAACGAGCTATGCGCTTTGGTGCTCGCAATGCAACATTGGCGCCCGTATCTCCTCGGTCGCCCGTTCACCGTCCGGACCGACCACCGCAGCTTGAAGCATCTTTGGAGTCAGAAGGTCTCCGCCCTAGCCCAACAGCTGTGGATAGCCAAACTCTTGGGTATCAGTTTTCGATCGAGTACAAGATCAGGCGAACGAACACAGCCATGTACGCCCTATCCCGCCGTGAGCACTGTGACACTTTGGCGGCAATCTCCCTCTGCCAGTGGCGGGATGCGGCGGTCTCTCAGGAGGAGGTGAGGGTCGACTACTTTTACGGCCGTATGATCGACAAGTTACGGAACACGCCAGGGGCGCACCCACCCTTCCGACTTGTGGGCGACATACTCTACTTTCGCGATCGTCTGGTCCTCACTGCGTCATCACCATGGATACCCCGGCTACAGGACGAGTTTCATTCCACGCCGACGGCGGGGCACTCAGGGGCCTATCCGACCTACCGCCGGCTGGAGGCCACCTTTTGCTGGCGAGGTATGATGCGGACAGTGCACCAATTCGTGGCCAACTGCTTGGTTTGTCCAAAGGCCAAATACCAGACCCTTGCCCGGGTCGGCCTGCTACAACCCCTTCCGGTACCTGATTGGGTTTGGGAAGACATCGACATGGATTTCATCACCCACCTTCCACGCTCAAAAGGTTATGACTGCGTGTTGGTGGTGGTCAATTGTCTCTCCAAGTACAAATATTTCGTACCCGTTAAACACCCGTTCACGATGAGTTCGATGTCCCAAATCTTTGTGGGTGAGATCGTCCGTCTGCACGGGTTTCCCCGGTTTATTGTTAGCGACCGCGACCCGATTGTCATGAGCACGCTCTGTCAGGAACTGTTCCGTTTACAGGGGACCAAGCTACAGTTCAGCACGACATACCATCCTCAGTCCGACGGGTAGACAGAGGTCCTCAATCGCTGCGTGGCCACCAACCTTCGCTGCTTCACCACCGAGCAGCCCCGCCAGTGGACCCAGTGGGTGGCATGGGCACGGAAGCGACATGAGCCTAGCCTGCATTGAGTTATTTTCTACATTTATTTACTAGTATTTTATGTCATGTTGTACGGTCGTTCGGCCTAGTGTGTCCCTCCCCTATATAATGGAGAATATGTGAACCTTATGTATGTTTTGGTTTTTTTGGATTTGAAATCGGAATAGGAGAACCGACCCAGCGGTATTCTCCCGTTTGCCCTAGCCGACTCCTATCCCGTGATCTCCCTCTTCCCTCTCTCTCACGCGCTCGCTCGCTCGGCACGGCACCGCCGGCCCTCGCCCCCACCGCACCCCTGGTGCCCTCTTACTCAATTTTATGAACGAATATGTATGCCTAAGTTTATTGTAAATTTTTACTTGTCATTTTATTCGGACTGCTCCTTGCATTAGCATAGCATTGCATTCCATCTAGGATTACATTCTAGAGCACCCGTGTCATTTTGACCTACACCTGCATCATTTGTATTTTGTACTATGTACACCTATAAAAATAAACTCCTGCATCATTTGAATTTCATGATCGAACTAGAACTTACTTTTTTTTGTTACGCCATCACACTTTAACTGATTAGTATTTCTTTGTTTGGAGTTCAGGCACTGGTCTATATACACAGGTTTTTCAGTTTATCCCTTCTTGTTTTTCTTTTCTTGTGGTATGCATCGTCAGATGGATTAATGGTATCAAAATCCAAGGTGAATTTCTTAGTTGTCATCAATGCATTATAAATTAGTAAGTTTTCATTGAATATTCTAATATACATTTGTGCGTAGTCTTCAGTTTCTCATTCTTCATCACCTGATGATGTAAAAGTCAATTCTGCAACAGTAGTAGGTCATAAACTTCATGATGGATGGGGTAATCATGGGTGGTTCTATATTACAGTACGGATTGGATTATTCCTTTGGGTAAATGCTATTGCAATTATTTTAATATTTTATTTTACTTTTTTTTCTAATCTAACTATGAAGATCTTTAAGGTTTCCTTGCTTAATCTTATCACAATATCATCAACTTGGGCACGAGTGATTGATATCATGGACAATGAGGTGGAGATGCAAATTGAGTTTTTGTTAAACTTGCATATTTTTTGTTTTATAGTCTTAATGTCTTTTCTCATTCAGTCAGGTTCAAGATTGTTTGGTTTTGTTGGTGCTGGTGCTACACTTGGACAATTATTCGGTTCATTATTTGCTGCGAGCATGGCTTGGTTTGGACCATGTATGTACCATTTTACGAAGGAAAGAACTTATATAGTTATTAACTGTGTAAATTTAAATGTTTTCATCTATTGTACTTTTTAATTCACAAAGTTTATTTTCATTCAGTTTTACTTCTATTTTCTGCTCTGTTGATGGAGCTCGCTGCACAGTCATCTAAAGGTATCATTCTTGATAGATATCATGTTTCAGAAGAATTATCTCATACAAGGTATGAAATACTTTGTTCTGCTGAGCTCGAGATTGATTTATAATAGGACAAGCTTGTTGAAGGATATTATACATTATTATTTTATTTGTACTATTACTATTAATATATTGCAAATGCTATTATTATTTTTACTATTATTTGTTACCTTATCATTTTAAAGGTACTTTGTTATGGGCCTCCTTTTATGGATTGTCGGAGAGCAGTGGGGTGTAGGATATAAGGGGAGTTAGAAATGGCGGAGGAGATGAAACCCTAGAGGGTGGAAGGAGAGAAGAGCTTTAGGAGAGGAAGAGAGGAAACCCAAGAAGGGAGACTTGAAGAAAGTTTTCATTTATTGATTGATTTTCTACTACATGACACTAATGGCCTATTTGTAGGACCCTCAGGTGACAGACCTGTAATTACATCAAGACGCATAAAATACATAAATATTAATATAATAAGACACGATTTAATAAAACCTAATAAAGACTTGACTCTTAATACAAACTCAATACAACATAATAAACTTGATACAGTCATACTAATATAAGAAGATAACTAACGGTGGACCTGTACCACTCCATCCGCCCTGGACATCGAGCTTGCCCTCAAGCTCGAGGGACAGAGCCTTTGGCATCTTGTTCTCGCACCAGAATAGCGCTCGATATCGTGTCGCGGCGGCCGTGGAGGTTGCAAGAAGCAACGACGCCCACAAAAAGACTGTCTGCAGAAGGAATGGCTTCAATGTGGTCGGTGGAGCAGTGGTGAGCAGTAACGACAAGGAGGTCAGAGGAACAACGACCAACAATATGAGCAGATCCGTCGGGGTTGGTGAAGCAAGAGCCGGTGAAGCACAAACTGATAGAGGAGGCGGCGATGTGGCTGGCGAAAACGCCGAGGTAGTAGCTGATGGAGAAAGTGTCAGTAGAGGTGGCGGTGAGATGGCCGAAGGCGGCAGAGCGGGGGCCGGCAGAGCGGGTGACCGGAGGGGAGGCGACAAGGCGGCCTGTGAAAGTGGAACTAGGGCTGACAGGGCAATGGTCGGCAAAAGAGGCGGCGAGGTGGTCGGGGCCGACAACTGTGGAATGGCGGCCACAGACGTGGACGATGGTGGTGTGTCGACGGAAGGCGACGATAGTTAGAGGTGTTGAATGGCGGTCACGGTGACAAACATAGGTAATTCATAAGGGGTTGACAATTGTGGATGGTGGCCGCGGAAGTAGACGGTCTTGTTGTATCTTTGGAGAGCGGTAGCGGTACCATCATTGAAGGGGAAGACGACGACTCTGGATACAGTGGTAGCGGCGACAAAAAATAATCATCGAGGCATGGGACTTGCGGAGGGTGGAGAGCTTGAGATTGAGCTGAGCGTCACGACGGTCGAGTCGAGCTTCCTGTTGAGCAATGCAATGGTCCAACCGGGTGAGCCGGCGAGCAACTCAATGCGGTCAACGATGCTGTTCAAGTAGAAGTCACGACCCTTGGGCATGTGTTGAGCTCAATGAAGTAGCAAGAGAAGGAGGGCGCTGCTGCCGTTCGGATCGGTGACGGTTCTGGACAGGAATGCGTGCGGCGCTGGAAGGGGTCAGCAAGTCCTTAACGATAAAAGGGCTGATCGATTGCGGGATAATGTCGAGCGGTGGGAGACGATCCCGCTGGGGTGGGGGGTGGGGGTCGGTCGACAGAGACAATTCCGCGGAGGGGGGGGGGGGTTGCGCAACAGGGAGAGTAGAAGGCGGGAGGGTTGCCCGACTACTGGATGCAACAACCGAGTTGTTCTTGTGGCGTGGGTTTCAGTAGGAGCAGGCTGGCCAGAAGTGGAGGAAATAGTTGGAGGAAGTGCAATGGTTGTGGGTGCTTCGGAACTGGTGCATGTGCGATGGTCTAGGAGAGCGTGTGGGGCTGTAGAGGTGCTGGTCGAATAAGATGAAAAGCTCTGAGATTATCGTTCAGAGGTGGTCGTTGGAGTGTGGAAGAGGATCTAGAGGCTCTGATACCAAGATGTTATGGGCCTCCTTTCATGGGTTGTGAGAGAGCTGCGAGGTGGAGGATACAAGGAAAGTTAACCCTAGAAATGGCGGAGAAGATGAGAGAAGATGAAGCCCTAGTGATGCCAAGCATAGACGAGCACGTGCAGTGGATGACGAGTTTTGGGTTCATTCGGGGCTGATTTGACGACTTTCCATATATGTCGTGCCCGGATCAACGATCAGACTCCGCAGATGTGTTCGGATTGGCATTGCGAATCGATTTCATAGTTTGTTATATTTGCATTTATTTTGATGTATTTGGGTGGCCCCACCTCTGACCAATCATAATTCATAGCTGTCGATGGTGAAATGCCCTAGCCTCCTCTTTATTATAAATAGATCATGTATGGGCTGAAAAGAGGATTGCAGATTTTGGAGGAGAAAGAAATCCCGAAATCCGGCGATCCCTCCACGGTGCCGAATCCGTGGAACCCTAGGTGACGATCCCTAGGTGTCGATCTTCCTCCCCAAGGTATCCCCTAACCCTAGGTGGTGGAGACCAACCCAGATCTGGTCGATACAAAAGTCTCCGATGCCGCACCCGTCCGGACCTCTATCGACCTTGAATGTTGCATTGTGTCATTTTGCAATTTATGTAATTGTTTAGTATTTTTTTGAAATATATATCTTTCACTATTATAAGGGAAAAGTTGGCTTGGGTGAAACATTCAAAAATACAAATTATGCTCTCATTTTTATATTTTAATGACTTGACATATATTATAATCTATTTCAAAAAAATTAAAATACAATGTCCATTCAAGTAATTACACTATCAAAAAATTAGAAGTAATGATGAAAATCCATTTAAATTTAAAAGTTTTTTAGTAGAGCTCCTACACCTAATATGGTAGGTTGTCATTAGGCATGTCAGCGGTCTATTCAAGGAAGGTTGTCATTAGACATTTCAGTGATATTTTCGAGGTGATATTAAATTAATCAACTTTATTAAAATCAAAATTAATATTTTTAGATTAAAACGTATATTGTTTTACAAAATAAAAATTGTAATATTTATGTATATTTTTACGGTCATTTTGAGTACTCATATGTATATGTTGCGGGCGAAACCCGCCTTGATGGGGCGGGCGAAACCCGTCGTCGCCGGTCGGGTACTGTCTCCCTTGGGCATAGGGGCGGAGCCCCGTGTCGGACACTCGTATATATATATATATATAAACTGTTAAAATTTATGAATATTTATATATATATATACATATTTATATATCCCTAACACTATAAAGGAAGTATGAAGTCATGAGTTTAAAATTCTCACCGCCATCGGATCATGGATTGATAATTCATCAGCCGTTAGATCCTTTTATTATTAAAAAAATAAAAATGATAGGGCTCCTAAAGCTAGAGAGAGAAAGAGAGAGGGAGAGAGAGGGGGGAGATATTATATGTTATATATTTTATAGGTGGGTATATTATATAGATGAAGAGAGATATATAAAGTTTTATTTGTCAAAATGTATGTTTTTGACAAAATAAAAAAAAAGTAATCGTGATTTAAAATTTTTTACGGTCATTTTGAGTACTCATATGTATATGTTGCAGACGCAGCCCGTAGCGACGCATGGAGCACGAGCAAAGCCCATGCAAAGGCGGGCGAAGCCCGCCTGGATGCGGCCGAAGGCCGCCCGAGAGCATCGAGCACGGACGTAGCCCGTGCGAAGATACTCGTATGTATAAATAGATATAAGGTATTAGGTTAAAAAAATCCGCCGGTTCACAGCATATCCTCCGGCCCAGCATCCCAGTTAAATTACAAAGCCTCAGGAGGACTTCACGAGTCCAACAATGGCACGACTAGGGCTCAGCTCCCAGCCCTCAATTCCGGTTTCGTCGCTGCACGCCGCCGCTTCCTCCGGAGCTCCAACCGCCGGCCACGTACGCGTCTCCACGCATTTTCTGCCCACGAACAACATCATCAAGGCACCGCAGAATACGACCCCAACTTCGACGGTTTCAAGAACGCCTATCCATGATCCTGCGCCTCGTCCGGTCGGTTATTTCAGTCGTAACTAGGGAAGTCTCGATTCGTTTTTGATTTCTTTCTGTGTATAAAACCACCTGTAATGTAATTGGAGACGGTGGTGAAAGAATATTGATGAAACTGAAGGTTTGCTGTTTTGAGTTTAGAAAATGGAAGTGATTTCCGTTCGAATTCCTGTTAGAGTTAGGTGCTTTAGGTAGGATGATTGGTGTAATATTGGTTGATGAACGATTTTTGCTGCATCAGTTTTACTTACCGTTGAATGGTGGTAGATGTTAAAGTTCCTGTAAGATTAGTTGTTAATGTTATTGGAAATCACTGCTCATTTCTTCGTTTCCTGTTCGAATGTGGAAGATGAATAGTGTTCCTTGAGGGTACTGAAAGCCTTATTGTTTCCTGTTGAGAATGAGGTTGAGAGTGAAAGTTTCTGTTTACTGTTTCTGGTGTTGATTTTCCCGTTTGATAATTATAGGAAGAGGATGAACAGTTGTATTAAAGGGTGAGAAAGTGAAAAGTAGAATCGATTTTACTGTGCTTGAGACTTATAAAACCAATTCCATTGTTCTTGAAGATGATGAATAGTTGTGGTAGAAGTTAAGTCTGCGGCTTCATTAATTCCTGTTTAACAGTGAAGGCTTGAGTGTTAGTTGCATTCTCCCGTGGCTTTACAAAAGAAAAGAGGAGCGTAATGAGCTTTTCGTGGAACCTCCTTGTGTTAACGTTAGTAAATATAGTGATTTAGGATTGGAAGTGAGGAGTTCATTTCCTTGTGTTAGAGATTTCGTGGAGCAAGAGCCACTCGTGTGAGAGTGAGTGAACGAATTTAGGTTGTTAGATTTGTGACTTCTCTAAAGTATTTGAGATTTCGTGGATCCATCTTATTGAGAGCGAGTGAATTTAGGTTGTTTAGATAGTGACTTCTTACATCGTTGAGTGATTCCGTGGAACCACCTCGTGTGAGGAAGCGAATTAATTTCATGGTGCCCATGTGCGATAGAGGCCGACCTCGGAGTGGCAGATCGAATGTGACGAGTAGTTTCTCGCGTGATCGCCATCGACTTCGGATACAGAAAGACGCATCTTTCCGTGGGTAATTGTTTCTATCTTTTTCTTTGTGCGTGTTTTATATTTTCTCGTAGGATAATAGACTCATTGCTGGGTTTTCACCCGAGTTTTGTTATCGAACGCTATGCCGAAAACTCTAAACGGAAAAGTATTTGGAGTTCACGATTTCCGTTTTGCTACAACATTGGGAACGAAACGAAAGTTGCGAACCTTCTTTCCCGGGTTTAATTTGAACCATTTTCAAGTGATTTAATTTTTGAAATGAAAATAGTAATTTTGTGATTTTCAAAAATTTAAGTTGCGTAATTTTTTGAAGTGTTGCGCCTGCTCTAAATATTTTATTTAAGAAAAATCAATTTAATCATCGCATGCATTTAGGGTTTCCTAAAAAGCCGACAAGCGCGGAAACCCTACGCGCCGTCCTGCATCAATTTAGTATCAGAGACAAGTTCCAAAATTTTTCTAAGTTTCGAGATCCACCCTGCGTAGTGATGTAGGGGTTGGCTATTGGTGCTCGGGAGCTAATACTCTAGGTGCGGGTGCGGGTGCGGGGAACACACTAATGCAACGCTAAATGTAATGTGACTGTCAGGTAACAACAACAATAATTATAAATGTTAGAATAACCCTTGTATTGGGCCCATGTATTGTTGGCCCATTTATGCTTCTTCTTCTTTAGTCCCACATCTTGTATAGGATTTGTTTTCCTCTCTTTCTCTCCTATATATTTGTATACTCTCTTTGTATTTATATACTCAATCAATATACATAAGTTTCTGGCCATTTCTACATGGTATCAGAGGGAGGTTCCGACACTCGCGGTTTGCCGACGTCTGACCGCACTGTGTAAACCCTCTCGCGGTCTTCCTCCGCGGCTTGTTTTTCGCGGCCTGTTTTTTTCTAGCGCGCTTCCTTGCGGCCTGCTCTTTCAGTCCGCCTCCTTCTGCCCTTGTTTTCTCTCCGTGGATCCACCTTCACCCTTCCCCCCTCCTGCTTTTATAGCCTTTCCTCTCTCCGTGGGACCACCTTATTACCTGTTCGCTGCGGCCTCTCTCCTTGTCGCGGCCTCTCGCCAGTCCGCTCCTGCGCGCTCTTTGCGTGTTCGCGGCCTGTCTTGCCTGCGGCCTCTCTTCTGTCCGCCGCGGCCTCCTTCTCTGTCCGCTGCTCAGATCTGCCTGACCGTGCGGGCTGTCTCCTTCTCGCCTGCATCTTGGTCGCGATCTCCTGCCTTCTCCTGGTCGCGCGACTTGTCTCAGTCCGCGCGACTTGTCTCAGTCCGGCGCGACTTGTCTCAGTCCGGCGCGGCCTGTCTCAGTCTGGCGCGTATAATCTGCCTGACCGTGCGGGCTGTCTCCTTCCCGCCTGCATCTTGGGTCGCGATCTCCTACCGTCTCTTGGTCGCCCGACTTGTCTCAGTCCAGTGCGGCTTGTCTCAGTCCGCCCGGCTTTTCTTTATCCGCGGCTTCTTCCCTAGTCGTCTCAGTGCTGCGGCCTGTCTTGTCACGACCCGTCTCGACAGGAGTCAGAGTGCGTTTTGAGACGAGCCGTGATGCCACATGCATGGGCGAAAAGAAAGTCATGCCTGCTAAGGCGGATGCAGAGTAGCTGATAATAGTTATATTATTGAGTAAAATAGCTTGATTTTTATGCGGAATCTTTTAAATTCATCAGTGAAAAGAGTTTTGATGCACATGTACTTGGTAAAATTCATGTTTTACAGGCTACTACAATAGTTCTCATGCAGTTATGATTCAATAGAGGGTGCACATGCATTAATTCCAGATTCTAGTACATAAATATTTAAGTAGCCTAGCAGTTGTCCATGATGCCAGAAAAAATGGCTGATTGCAATTATTACATAAAAGAATTAATTGACAGTAAAAGAAATGTAAACATAGAACCTGAAACTTGAAGCAGACCGGGCTCGAGGACCTGGAGGCGCTGACACGAAAGCTAAGGCAATTCCAAAACATAAAGGAAAAACCTCAGAACATTGAAATAAATAGGAGCACAGTAAGAGTAAGGTGCAGTAAGAGAAGCAGAAAATATATGAGTGTATCAGTTTCTCATAAAGCTGTGTTATTCGGGCAAGCAAATAAAAATGCTAAACAGAACAGGTTAGTTTATTATACTACTTTGGAGTTTAACATTTAAACGGACCAAGAGATGTCATTAGCAGTAATCAGTGGAAAGTGGAAGTGTTTTATTTGATGCACGTGATTCTGATGCAAGTCTGAACGCAAGGCTTATCAAAATAATTGAGCTTGCTATGGCCATTTGTTGGTTTCCGTTGTCAGTCAAGCGGAAACTCGAGTCAAAGCGTCACATCAATTGAACACTACCCTTCACTGATTGTGTATGACATTAATGACTTCAAAGATTCATGATTTAGGAGATTCGTAACACGTCGAGCCCGGATGCAAATTTAGCGATACAACTGTACCAGATTAGAGTTCATGAACGCGGCAAGAGAGGACTTGAGTTATGGAGCCACATTCGCTCAATTCTTAAAACAGACCTAAGAACCCAGACAGACATCAGAAACTGAATTTGATGACAGCAGATTCGATGACACAAGATTTTTTGTCACAAGATTCGACAGCACGACAAAACCGGATAAGGAGCAATATATTTAGCGGGTTCAAGTATGTACGAGTGATATGATCGTCATACGCTACTTTTCTGGACACTAAATATTCTTTTAGATTAGTCAATTCTCGGGCATAAATATCCTCAAAATAACTGTATATATGTATGTACAAGCATGACACAAATCACCAATCATTTAAATCCCTAATCAGGAGCCTTAACAATGATCATTCAAATCTATTAATGCTCGTACTCAAGGTTACTGTTCTCAATTTATTCATCAAATAAAAATACAAATCCTCAAATTGAATATCCAATTAACTATCATTTACTAACTCGTCTCCCAATTACTCATATATCATTATTTATATTCACGACTCGTGCTAATTATATCGCGTGAACCTCAAACTAGGAAACAAGTCTAATAAATGATTAAATGCCAAAATTTAACTGACAAAACCAGCTATTAAAGATTAATTCATATAAATATAAGTTTAGACAAAACAATTAATTTCAATATTTGCAAGAGAGAAGTGATCTCTACTTGCCTGAAAGAGGCTGAATCTGACGGAGACGGTTAACCGACGGTAGCAAAAACAGGAACCCTACTTAAAACCTGTACAAGAACGATGACAGAGACAAAGCAAATCAACATCACACTAACATAGGCATGAATTGATATATAACTAGATCAAGAGAGGGCTAAGAAATTTACCTCCATCATGAGTGAGGAGACGAGAGATATCACACAGAAGCGGAGACTTGGCGATGTTAGGGTTAGGGGAAACCCTAATTCAGAGAGAACTTGGAGCGATTCCACCACTAAATCTGAGGAGCGGCGCTGGAAAAACACGCATACACAAGGGTTAGACGACTACGATAGGGGCAAAAATCATGGATCACAAAATATATGAAAGCGGAGCATAATCTTTACAAAAAAACTCATGAAAATCTGTATAGAGATGAACAAGAGGGGAATCTTACCAATAGGAATCAAAACCGGGCCCAAAGAAGAGAGGGAAGGAAACCCTAGACGCTCTTCTTGCAAAATCGGCCCAAACGGAGAGGAAGAAGGCTGCCGAGGGAAGGGGAGGCGGCTGCCTTCGCTGATCGACGAAGAGGAGGCCTTGCCGACCCTAGGAGAAAGAGGGAAGGGAGCAGTCGGCCTCTGGAGGAGCAGGAGGCCGCCAGCCCTAGCATCGAAGGGGGGGGGGGAGCTGTCGACCGAAGAAAGAGGAGGAGAAGCCGGAGGAGGCGGCGCCTGGAGCAGGAGGAGGCGGCGACCTGCCGCGCGGCTGGCTGGAGACGGGAATGGGGGAGTCGTGGCTTTCTGCGGTAGACGGGTTCTGCGTGTGCGGGAGCTGGGGTTTGCGGGATACCGTGCTTACCCTAGATCGACGGGTTTAAGAAGGGGGGATTGGCTCGGGTTAGGTAGGAATAGATTAGGTTTTATTTTATAAATAATAAAATAGGTTTTTATATAAAAAAAACGGTTGTTACATTCTCCCCTACTTAGGAGTTTCGTCCCGAAACTTCCCTGAGAAACTCTGAATGGGGTCAAAAACAACGAAAATTCAGACGATATTCATTCCAACAAGGTTTGCAGATCAAGACACTAAATAGAAACGACCTAGGGAGGATCCCTAGCGCCGCTCGGCCCACTAGCATCTCATGAAGGACCCATGACGCCATGGTGGTACAGCCGGAATCCACAAGGCATAGAAGTTAACTATGATTATAAAGAAAATAGATAAAAGAACAAGCACAGAGAGATTTACTATGATCAAGAGAACAATTGTGGATACTTGCAACGCAGGTCAGATTCAAGTTCATAGGAGAACTCTTTAGTCATAGCGGGTTCGGAAAGACCGACTTCAGGGAACACATGAATTGTCTTTGATTAGCCCAAAATTGAGCGGCAGAATGCGAGAATCCGGAGCAAAAAGATCTTACACGGAGCGAATATAGAACGTCAACGGGGAAAAGAAGCTGGAGGATGATTGAGTACCGACAGGAGCGAGTCAAACTGAAGTTGGAGAATCACCAGAAAACGCTGAAGCAATTCAGCAGAGCAATTAACAAGAAAAATTTCATTTCTTGCTGCAACTGAGAAACTATCTAGAAGAACATACAAGATGACCAGATAAAATTTACAGACATGCGAAACAGGAATAACCAAAATACAAATACCAGAGGCCAGAAATTAGAAATTCTAACGCATTTCCTACTGTCAAGTACATAAATTATGTAATAATTACAGCATTTTCATTGGACAACTCTAGGTAATTTTCATACAAGTGCATCAATGAGAATATGTGTGATGTCAAGCAGATAGTAAATCAATGTGTGTACAATCATTATTGTTGTTCTTGACTTAACACTTGTGTAATGATTTATGATATGCATGCAAATGAATGGATACACATGACAGGTTAAGGCCCATATCACTTAACATGTCATGCATATTAGGACTCTAATGTTAGCGCACTTGAAAATATTAAACCGCCCATACAATTTAATATTCGCAAGCGGTGTATATCCTAGTGGAAATTCATATGCACAAAAATGTTAAGTTTGCCCATAACCCCTTAACATTCGTGTGTATACTACTCATGCTTATGAGTGAGTGTGTGCGTGTTTCAGCCGGCGAACAACAAATAATGACAAGCTGAGTGAAGCAATGATGTATGCTTATATATATTTATTTATTTTTTTATAATAAAGTTCAAAATATTTGATAATTACAAAATACTTTATCCTTTACACACAACCTGTCTCTGATACCAACTGTCACGACCCGTCTCGACAGGAGTCAGAGTGCGTTTTGAGACCGATGCACGATGCGATCATGCCTGCAGGCATGCAGTGCGAATAGAAAGTGTGCATTAAGGCGGGCAGATGCTGAGTAGAGTAGCTTGATTTTATGCGGAATCTCTTAAATTCATCAGTGAAAAGAGTTTTGATGCACATGTACTTGGTAAAATTCATGTTTTACAGGCTACTACAATAGTTCTCATGCAGTTATGATTCAATAGAGGGTGCACATGCATTAATTCCAGATTCTAGTACATAAATATTTAAGTAGCCTAGCAGTTGTCCATGATGCCAGAGAAAATGGCTGATTGCAATTATTACATAAAAGAATTAATTGACAGTAAAAGAAATGTAAACATAGAACCTGAAACTTGAAGCAGACCGGCTCGAGGACCTGGAGGCGCTGACACGAAAAGCTAAGGCATTCCAAAACATAAAGGAAAAACCTCAGAACATTGAAATAAATAGGAGCACAGTAAGAGTAAGGTGCAGTAAGAGAAGCAGAAATATATGAGTGTATCAGTTTCTCATAAAGCTGTGTTATTCGAGCAAGCAAATAAAAATGCTAAACAGAACAGGTTAGTTTATTATACTACTTTGGAGTTTAACATTTAAACGGACCAAGAGATGTCATTAGCAGTAATCAGTGGAAAGTGGAAGTGTTTTATTTGATGCAGTGATTCTGATGCAAGTCTGAACGCAAGCTTATCAAAATAATTGAGCTTGCTATGGCCATTTTGTTGGTTTCCGTTGTCAGTCAAGCGGAAACTCGAGTCAAAGCGTCACATCAATTGAACACTACCCTTCACTGATTGTGTATGACATTAATGACTTCAAAGATTCATGATTTAGGAGATTCGTAACACGTCGAGCCGGATGCAAATTTAGCGATACAACTGTACCAGATTAGAGTTCATGAACGCGGCAAGAGAGGACTTGAGTTTGGAGCCACATTCGCTCAATTCTTAAAACAGACCTAAGAAACCAGACAGACATCAGAAACTGAATTTGATGACAGCAGATTCGATGACACAGATTTTTTGTCACAAAATTCGACAGCACGACAAAACCGGATAAGGAGCAATATATTTAGCGGGTTCAAGTATGTTACGAGTGATATGATCGTCATACGCTACTTTTCTGGACACTAAATATTCTTTTAGATTAGTCAATTCTCGGGCATAAATATCCTTCAAATAACTGTATATATGTATGTACAAGCATGACACAAATCACCAATCATTTAAATCCCTAATCAGGAGCCTTAACAATGATCATTCAAATCTATTAATGCTCGTACTCAAGGTTACTGTTCTCAATTTATTCATCAAATAAAAATACAAATCCTCAAATTGAATATCCAATTAACTATCATTTACTAACTCGTCTCCCAATTACTCATATATCATTATTTATATTCACGACTCGTGCTAATTATATCGCGTGAACCTCAAACTAGGAACAAGTCTAATAAATGATTAAATGCCAAAATTTAACTGACAAAACCAGCTATTAAAGATTATTCATATAAATATAAGTTTAGACAAAACAATTAATTTCAATATTTGCAAGAGAGAAGTGATCTCTACTTGCCTGAAAGAGGTTGAATCTGACGGAGACGGTTAACCGACGGTAGCAAAAACAGGAACCCTACTTAAAACCTGTACAAGAACGATGACAGAGACAAAGCAAATCAACATCACACTAACATAGGCATGAATTGATATATAACTAGATCAAGAGAGGGCTAAGAAATTTACCTCCATCATGAGTGAGAAGACGAGAGATATCACACAGAAGCGGAGACTTGGCGATGTTAGGGTTAGGGGAAACCCTAATTCGGAGAGAACTTGGAGCGATTCCACCACTAAATCTGAGGAGCGGCGCTGGAAAAACACGCATACACAAGGGTTAGACGACTACGATAGGGGCAAAAATCATGGATCACAAAATATATGAAATCGGAGCATAATCTTTACAAGAAAACTCATGAAAATCTGTATAGAGATGAACAAGAGGGGAATCTTACCAATAGGAATCAAAACCGGGCCCAAAGAAGAGAGGGAAGGAAACCCTAGACGCTCTTCTTGCAAAATCGGCCCAAACGGAGAGGAAGAAGCTGCCGAGGGAAGGGGAGGCGGCTGCCTTCGCTGATCGACGAAGAGGAGGCCTTGCCGACCCTAGGAGAAAGAGGGAAGGGAGCAGTCGGCCTCTGGAGGAGCAGGAGGCCGCCAGCCCTAGCATCGGAGGGGGGGGGAGCTGTCGACCGAAGAAAGAGGAGGAGAAGCCGGAGGAGCGGCGCCTGGAGCAGGAGGAGGCGGCGACCTGCGCGCGGCTGGCTGGAGACGGGAATGGGGGAGTCGCGGCTTTCCTGCGGTAGACGGGTTCTGCGTGTGCGGGAGCTGGGGTTTGCGGATACCGTGCTTACCCTAGATCGACGGGTTTAAGAAGGGGGGATTGGCTCGGGTTAGGTAGGGAATAGATTAGGTTTTATTTTATAAATAATAAAATAGGTTTTTTTATATAAAAAAAACGGGTTGTTACATGTCTCCATGAATTCCTCTGGTACTTCTCCCAGCTCAGCGGCCAGCCCGCCCCCTGTCTATCCGGCCTGTCCTCCAGACCGCCCGGCCTGTTCTGTAGAACTCCGTGACGAACTCCGGATCACTACTATATCTCTTTCTGGCAAGAAGAACTTTATTCCTTGGGTACATTCTGTTCGGCCGGGTTCTCCAGGATAAGGGCCTTCTCCCACACCTTACTCAGACACCTCCTTCTACACCTACGGATGATTGGCTTCGTAATGACGGTCGTGTTCAACTTGGATTCTGAACTCCTTGGATGGTGAGCCCTATCAAATGGCTATGTACCACGACACCACACGCCAAGGCTATGCGGGATGAGCTCCATTCCTTGTATTCTGGCCGCGATAGCCTCCAGCATCTTTATGACATCCTCACTGATCTCTTCACTCTCTACACTGGCGGCGCCTCAGATATGACCTCGTTTGTCCTCGGGCTAAAACGCTTGCTGAAGCCTGGATCCAGCACCAGCCGCCGACCACTGATCTTGCTGCTCAGCGGGCTCAGAAGGAAGCTGCTTGCATTACCATCCTTATGGCTCGACTTCCTTCTCATCTTCACAGTCTTCGTGCTCAGGTTCCTGGCCGCTCCTACTACGCCCTCTTTTTCGGATGTCTGCTCCATGCTTCTCCGGGTCTCGCCTCCTCCAGATCTTCCAGCTCCTTCTCCACCGGCTCTCCTTCAGCATGCCCCTCCGCTCTTACCCTCTCCTCCCCCTTCTACTCGGGGGGGGGGGGGGGGGGTCGGGCTCGCGGGGGCCGTGGCCGTGGCGGCCGGGGGCCGGCCAAAGTGCTCCTTCTGCGGAAAGGATGGCCATCTTGAGGCGACTTGTTACAAGAAGCTCGACTACCCCCGCCCGATGCTTACAAGAAACTTGTTACAAGGACTTGTGTACCGGACTTCCTCGTCTGCTCCTACCTTAGTGACATACTCTGATGCGGACTATGCGGGCTCTCTTGATGACCGGCGGTCTACTAGTGGTTTCTGCACATACTTTGAGGGACATTTGGTTACATGGAGAAGCAAGAAACAAGCGGTCGTTGCTCGCTCATCGGCTGAGGCAGAATACCGCGCAATGGCTTCTGTTGTATCCGAACTCACATGGCTTGAAAGTCTTCTCACTGATCTGGGTGTAAAATTACCTTCTCCTGCTCTACTTCTTTGTGATAGCCAAGCAGCTATACATATCGCCAAGAACCCAGTCTTCCACGAAAGAACGAAGCACATTGAAGTCGATTGTCACTTCGTTCGAGAGAAAGTTCAAATGAAGAAGCTCGATTTAAAGCATGTTCCAGAGACGGAACAAGTTGCAGATGTCCTCACAAAGGCTCTTCCCAAAGCATCCTTCTATTAATGCTTGTCCAGCTTGGTGCATACGATTTGTACGCTCCAGCTTGCGGGGAGTGTTAGAATAACCCTTGTATTGGGCCCATGTATTGTTGGCCCATTTATGCTTCTTCTTCTTCTTTAGTCCCACATCTGTGTATAGGATTTGTTTCCTCTCTTTCTCTCCTATATATTTGTATACTCTCTTTGTATTTATATACTCAATCATATACATAATTTTCTGGCCATTTCTACAATAAATAATGAAATTAAGATTACCACACACATAATTGAAATAAAAGAGACAAATAATTATTTTCAGCAATTGGGCAACGACTTCCTCCGCCCGGAGGGCCAAGACAAGCGTATGATGAATAATTCCACAAGCAATTATTAGCATAAAAGAAAACAACTACTACGCAACCATAATCGCAGCACCATATAGATAAACAATCAAATGAAAATATCGAGTCACATAATACAATACCATAAATGCTCACAACGTAGAGGGCTGAACCGAGGCACTGAAGGATTTGAGGGCCGGATGTAAAAGCGGGCGATCGGAGGTGGAACCGGTGGCGAGGCGACGGTGACGGTGGCTACCTTCGGCGGAAATTGGTGGTAACGAAAGGTAAAACGGTGGATCCGGCCACGAATGAGTAAATCCGGATCGTGGGTGAGTAGATCCGCTATTTAGGAGCGGATCCATGCAAAAATGGAAGGTTTGTGCGGTGGAAATAACGGATCAGAGGGTGGTAGCACTAGATCAAGATAGATATAGGGTTTTCGGGGCGGTGAGAAGCGGATCCACGAAGGGGAGGGTAGAGGGCTGGCCGACTAGGGTTGGGAAACCCCTTGGACGGCCGGTTTGGTGAGGGAGAGGCGGCGGCTTTGCTGGAACTGTGTGCAGGTGGGCTGCCGACTGGGTAGGGGGGAGGGGAGGCGGCGGAATAGGGGGATGGGGAGGGCGGCTGGGCGGAGGTGCTGGGAACAGGGAGGGGTGGCTGCTGCTTCACAGCAGGCCACCGGATCTAGGAGGGGGCTGCAGTGGATTCCGGCGGTGGGAAGGGGGAAACGGGTATGGAAAATGATGGAGGGGGTAGGGTTTATCTTGTGGGGAAGTTTGGTGGCCAAGGAGTCGTCACCTAGGGTTTCACGACGTCGGCACCGAGGAGGGATCGCTGGAATCCGGGAAAGCTTTTCTCCACATCCAACAATGATTGAATTCAGCCCCTCTGCATCCTATTTATAATAAAAGAGAGGCTAAGACATCCCCATCAACGACTATAATTGGCCGGTGGGTTCGCCCATAAAAATACATCAAAATAAACTGAAAAAAATAAAGTAATATAGTTTTCTGACTCGCGGCGACGTCTCAGACGTAACCGCCGAGTCCGATCAGCGATTCGATCAAGTATTCCTGCGCGAATACATGTATGTGGGTCCCGCCTTGCGGCGAACCCCTCCAGGTGCATCTGATGGTTCCCTATCAACTCCCCCCGACTGAAAAGCCTTCATCTCCGATGAATGGAGATGATCGTACTGAGGTCGAAGTCCAGGGGCGAGCCGATCGAGCTCTGCCGGTAGTATCCAAGAGTCGTCAGTGTCAGGGCGTCCCCGCCAATGTACCAGGTAGCGACAACGCGGTCCGTCCGAGGTGGGAACAAACTGGTGGGATCTGATCTCCGTGATGCTCTCATCTATCGCCTCTCAGAAGGTGGATCCCGGTGTGATCGGTGGTGCCTGCGGTGGAACCAAAGGGGATGACGTCCCAAGTGGGTGGGTGGCAACAGTGGGTGAATCAGGATGTCCATCAGATGGTGGTGATGTGTGAGGGTGGTATGGTAGCGACAGTGGGGGCGGGGGTCGCTGGGCATCTCCACTGCTAGGGTCCACATACTCATGAGGTTCATAGTATGGAGTCAGGTCCTCAACATTAAACACATGGTGGATTCCAATACTGGCCGGGATGTCAAGTCGGCAGGCGTTGGTACCAATACGACTAATAATGGAGTACAGACCCATTCACCTCGCACTTAACTTCTTGGCAGGCCCCGAAGGGAGCCTCTCGGGGCAGACTCGCACCATTACCTTCTCGCCTATGTTAAATATTTGCTCTCGCCTTCGCTTATCTGCATGGATTTTGTAATTTTCATTGCTTAATATTATTTGTCGGCGGACCGACTCATGCAAATCATGCAAGTGCTGTGCAAATGACTCCGTAGACTCACTATTGCGGGACTCTAAAGGGCTCGACACATGGTATATGAGTTTCGTCGGGTCATATCCTGACACTACATGAAATGGACTCAACCCGGTGGACCTATTGACTGAGCTATTGTAGGCAAACTCTGCTATCGGCAAATTTAAGTCCCAACTGCCTACATGCTCTACTACCAGACACCGCAACAGATTCCCTAAACTCCGATTCACTACCTCAGTCTGTCCGTCCGTCTGTGGGTGATATGCCGAGGAAAATCTAAGAATAGTGCCAGTCTTGTGCCACAGGGTTTTCCAGAAGTAGCTCATGAACCTCACATCGCAGTCTGACACAATCGACTTGGGCATGCCATGCAATCGAAAGACATCCCTCATGAATATGGATGCAACGTGAGTCGCATGTGCCGTCTTGCGGCAGGCAATGAAGTGTGCTATCTTCAAAAACTGATCAACCACCACGAAGATGGAGTCGTGCTTCCGCAAGGTGCGGGGAAGTACGAGAACAAAGTCCATGCTAATGTCCTCCCAAGGGCGGTGTGGTACGGGTAAAGGTGTATAAAGACCGGTTTTCTGCTTATTGCCCTTTGCCGTCTGACAGATACGACAGTGACGCACAACTCGGGCGACATCCTTCTTAAGGCTGGGCCAGTAGAGATGGTCCTCGACAATGGCGATGGATTTATCTCGGCCGAAGTGGCCCGCGGCTTTGCCCGCGTGCAACTCCCAACCAGATAATCTCGGTAAGATGTCTGGGGAATGCATAGGCGGGAACCCCGGTACAAGTATCCCTTATAGATCTGATATCCCTCAACAGGGTCGGGTGGGTCTCAGGATAGGGCGGTGTAAATCCCGCCAAAATCAGGACACGTCAGATAGTCGAGCATCAACCTCTCAAGTCCCTCGACACTCACAGTCATCGTCTGCAACAGGGATACGCTGCGACTCAACGCATCAGTCGACTTGTTCTCAACACCAGCGCGGTGTTTGAGAACATAATGGAAATCCTGCAGATATTCGACCCACTTCGCATGCAGGTGGCCCAGCTTGCGTTGCGAGTACAGGTAACGTAGGGCCTGCTGGTCGGAGAACAACACAAACTCCCGAGGAAGGAGATAGTGCCTCCAGTAGCGTAGAGACTGGACTATCGCATAAAACTCTCGATCGTAATTCGAGTACTTTTGCTTAACCTCATTCAGCTTCTCATTAAAGTAAGAAAATGGGTGTCCCTCTTGACTCAATACACCACCTATACCGACACCTGACGCGTCACAGGCGACCTCAAAAGCGCGGCTAAAATCCGGCAATCGTAGGACTGGAGCTGTCGTCAACCTCTCCTTAATCTCCTCGAAGGCTCTAGTGGTTGTGGGGATCCACTGAAACTCTCTCTTCTTGAGACAGCTCTTGAAGGGGGCCATGATCGTGCTGAACCCCTGGACAAACCTCCTATAGAAGGTGACAAGTCCATGAAAGCTACGAGGCTTGTGGATATTTTTAGGCACAAGCCAATCTCGAATAGATTTGACCTTCTCAGGGTCCACAGAAACTCCAGTAGAGGATATAATAAAGCCCAAAAAGTGGACAAACTCGGAGAGGAATGCGCACTTCTTCAGGTTCACATACAGTTTCTCTTGGCGAAGGGTGCCAAAGAGAAGTCTAAGATGATCGAGGTGAGCAGCCTGAGTCTGGCTATAGACTAGTATATCATCAAAGTATACCACCAGAAACTTGCCCATGTAGGGCCGCAACACCTGCGTCATAACTCGCATAAACGTGCTCGGGGCATTGGACAACCCAAATGACATAACTAACCACTCATATAGACCGTCCTTGGTCTTGAATGCGGTCTTCCACCCGTCTCCCTCACAAACTCGTATCTGGTGGTACCCACTACGAAGGTCGATCTTGGAGAAGATCTGGGCACCAGACATAGTATCCAGTAGGTCATCGAGTCGTGGGATCGGGAAATGATACTTGATCGCGATTTTATTAATGGCGCGGCTATCGATGCACATACGGCAACTACTGTCCTTCTTAGGGGTAAGAAGGGAGGGGACTGCACAAGGACTCATGCTCTCATGAATGAACTGCTTCTGGAGAAGCTCGTCAACCTGCCGTTTGAGCTCAGCGTGCTCATCCGGGTGCATACGGTAATGGGGCAGGTTCGGGAGGGAGGCTCCCGGGGCTAAATCAATGGCATGCTGAATGTCCCGTGGGGGAGGCAGCTCATCGGGGAGCTCGTCTGGCATGATGTCCGCAAACTCACCTAAAAGGGGAGGCACCACGGGTGGGTGGTCAACTGGGGTGTCCTTAGTAACCAGGGTAGCGGCGACTACATAAATGACGTTTGACGCGGCGCTATCTTGTAGGAACTCACCTCGCCTCAAAATATGCAGTGGCCGCGAGGCGTTCGTGCTCACAGATGGCTCTACCACACCCTTGGATCTATCTCGGGGCTGGGTGGGCGTCAACGTAATCTTCCGCTCCTTATCATAAAAGACACACATGTTCGAGCGATCGAAGCACGTGACGTCACGATCGAATAGCCTGGGGCGGCCGAGCAACACATGAGCGACGTCCATGGGAATGACATCGCACCAGACCTTGTCCTGAAAGGACGCGATAATGATCGGGACTAAGCAACGCTGGGTGACCTGGATCACGATCTTGTCGACCCAGACGACACGGTATGGGTTGGTGTGAGGCTTGACTTTCACCTGCATACAGTCAAGCCCCTTCTGGGCTACGATGTTCACGCAACTCCCATTATCAATAGATAGCTTGCAGGGACCGCCTGCACTAGGAAAGTACCTGTAGAAGATGGTAGTGCACCGCCAATCCTCATCCACACGTGGGGTGTGCAGGAGGGCTCTAATCACTCCCACCTCTAACGATCGCTCGACATCACTCTCCCAACCTTCTTCAAATTCGGCCTTAACTTCCTCTGGGGCCTCCTGTTCGTCCTCTTAACCCTGCTCCTCCTCCTCAACTAGCAGGTTCCGCGTGGGGCACTGCGCCGCCACGTGGCCTCTGCCAGAACATCTAAAACATACAATTCCCCCAGATCGTTGACCATCAGTGGCTATGGCTTTACCCTTCGCATCCGCGAGAATACATGAGGGTGCATCCGTGGTGGTCTGTGGCGGGGCGGGATTCCTAAAAGTCGAGGAATCAGTCCATGAAGTGAACTGCCTCGTACTAGACGATCAGAGGTACTGCTCATACTCGAGGGAGAGCTGGAATATCTGATCAACAGTCTTCATGCGGTGGAGAATCAACTCTCTCCGAATATCGGAACGAAGACCCGCCTTGAAACGGGAGGCAGTTGCAATAGGTTCCTCTGAGATGTCACTCCTGACGATCAGCTCATCGAAGCGAGCTATGTACTTGGCGACGGTAAGCGTCCCCTGCCGTAAGTTCTGCAGCTGCTCAAAGAGCTGATCTCGGTATGATGCGGGAAGGTACTTCTCCTGCAGTCTCTCTTTCATCTCATCCCATCTGACGATGAGGTAGTAACCATCCCGCTCTAAAGCTCTCTCAACACTGATCCAGAATATCTTAGCTTGCCCGATCAACTTCATCTTCACAAAGCGGACACAACGCTCGTCACTCATGTCATACCACTCAAAATAGTGGTCCATGTCCAAGAGCCAATCGCTGAAGGATTTCAGATCTAGGCGACCATCGAACGAAGGGGCTTCGAGTCGAATACGACGAGTGATGTCTAAGTAGCGTCCATCTCTCCGTGGATCATTGTAATCCTCGGGGTAATCATCCTGAGCGTAGTCGTGTCGACCGGGTGGGGGGCCACGCTCTCTCCGACCTGGAGGATAATACTCATCACGATGATGGTCTCGGTGGCCAAGTGGAGGCCCGCGATCCCTGGGGTCAGGATGAGGTCTACGCGGCATACGATACTCATCACGCGGAGGTAGGGGCCTCTCACACACCAGATCAAGATATCTCCTGGCCGGCCGGGCTGGTGCTCGGTGGTGAGGATCACGACCGTAGCGGTCTGACGGAGGCTGACCATCTCTTGGGCGCTGGTCATAACGTGGAGGAACGTCGGGGTCGTCCTCAAGTCAATTGTCATGTTGCGTCAGAGTGTCTCTGGCATCCTCTAAGTGGCCTAAACGAAGGTTCACCTCGGCAAGATCATGACACACATCGTCGAATTGGGCTCCTATGGTGTCAAGGCGACCGAGGACAAGGCGTTGGAAATCAGCAAAGGCGACGTCCGAATTCGAGCTTGTCGCTCGGTCCTCGGTGTTCTGTGGTGCTACCATGCTTGCTCTAAAAGTCCTACCACTATGGAACATACAAGTGACCTAACCTTGACCTCTGATATCAAAATGATGTAGGGGTAGGCTAGTGGTGCTCGGGAGCTAATACTCTAGGTGCGGGTGCTGGGAACATACTAATGCAACGCTAATTGCAATGTGACTGTCGGGTAACAACAATAATAATTATAAGCAATGAAATTAAGATTACCACACAGATAATTAAAATAAAAGAGACATAATTATTTTCAGCAATTGGGCAACTGCTTCCTCCGCTCGGAGGGCCAAGGCAAGCGTACGGCGAATAATTCCACAAGGAATTATAAGCATAAAAGAAAACCACTACTACGCAACCATAATCGCAACACCATATAGATAAACAACCAAATGAAAATATCGAGTCACAGAATACAATACCATAAATACTCACAACGTAAAGTGCTGAACCGAGGCACTGAAGGATTTGAGGGTCAGATGTAAAGGCGGGCGATCGGAGGTGGAACCGGTGGCGAGGCGACGGTGACGGTGGCTGCCTTCGGCGGATAGTGGTGGTAATAGAAGAAAAAATGGTGGATCCGGCCACGAATGAGTAGATCCGGACCAGGGATGAGTAGATCCTCTATTTAGGATCGGATCCGAGCAAAAATGGAAGGTTTGTGCGGTGGAAATGACGGATCAAAGGGTGGTAGCACTAGATCAAGATAGATCTAGGGTTTTCGGGGCAGTGTGAAGAGGATCCACGAAGGGGAGGGGAGAGGGCTGGCCGGCTAGGGTTGGGAAACCCCTTGGACGGCCGGTTTGGTGAGGGAGAGGCGGCGGCTTGGCTGGAACTGGGTGCAGGAGGGCCGCTGGCTGGGTGGGGGGGGGGGGGTGAGGGGAGGCAGCGGAATAAGGGGATGGGGCGGGCGGCTGGGCGGAGGCGCTGAGAAGAGGGAGGGGTGGCTGCTGCTTCACAGCAGGCCGCCGGATCTAGGAGGGGGCTGCAGTGGATTCCGACGGTAGGAACGGGGCAACGGGGATGGAAAATGATGGAGGGGGGTAGGGTTTACCTTGGGGGAAAGTTTGACGGCTTAGGAGTCGTCACCTAGGGTTCCACGACGTCGGCACCGAGGAGAGATCGCTGGAATCCAGGAAAGCTTTTCTCCAAATCCAACAATGACTGAATCAGCCCCTCTACATCCTATTTATAATAAAAGAGAGGCTAGGACATCCCCATCAACGGTTATGATTGGCCGGTGAGTTCGCCCATAAAAATACATCAAAATAAACTGTAAAAAAAATAAAGTAATATAGTTTTTTGACTCGCGGCGACGTCCCGGACGCAACCGCGGAGTCCGATCGGCGATCCGATCAAGTCTTCATGCGCGAATACATGTATGTGGGTCCGCCTTGCGACGAACCCCTCCAGGTGCATCTGATGGTTCCCCATCACGTAGAATAAGAACCCGCATAACATTTTAAATTTTTTTTAAAAAAAGTGAGATTTTTTTTTGCATCATTATTGCATTTGACTTGTGTGTTTGCATGCATCTGCGTAGTGGTAGGATATATCAAGTTGAACATGGTCACCCGAGTCGTGGACACGAAGAGAATGAACCACCCCAGTGGTTTTTACCTTTCGCCCACCAAATGACGGCATTAACTGAGAGTACCTGTCAGTTGCGTGAAAGGTTAGCAAACCTTAGAGATAGGTTGAACAATTTAGAAATGCCCGCTCGAGCGACAATGCCACCTCAAATTCGAGATGAACATTTTGTCCGTCCACATTACGATGTACCACCACATTATGTGGGGAGACCTATCTTTAGGAGAAATCCTTTATTTGAGGATCACGACTTCACGTACACCCACTCCCATAGTATCCCATCACAGAGATCTGTGCGATACTTCAATGATTATCCTCGATCACAGTACATCGCTGCCAGAGATCGTGTTGACCCACCAACACGTTCTCATTATACAGACGATCAGTACGATGACCATCGTCAACTTTACCCTCGTACTCGAGTGGATCATACTGGTCCTTCAGCACCATATTATGAGGATAGAATTCAGTATGACGCCCGTTATCGATACTATACGTCACCTCTATATGAGGAACCCGAGACTGCATATGTGCGACCACCACCACACGTTCGTAGGACTTATGATCATTCATGAGCACGACGTGATTATGACATGGACGATCGTCACGACTACACTCACAAATCCTATAGAGGTCACTATCATCAAGAGTACATCACACCTAGTGATCCTCTTAGTGTTCCGAAGACGAACATGACGATGGCTATTAAGGGTCAACAAGGGCATTCCACAACCCAAAGCAGGGAGACATCACCCACTCCGTCTGATGTTCTAGTACAGGATGTGTGGAGTCAACCCCCATGTGATTCTACCCCACTTAGTGAACCCTCCCTTGATTCTATATCTACTAGCTCTCTTTTGAGTGTAGATTTTTCGCACAATTCACCTAGCGGCGCACCGAGTCAAATCACCACACCCAATGACGCATCGAGTCACGTCAGCACACCTGATGGCGCACCAAGTGATATTACGATCAGGAGTCGAGAGCTTAGTAGTGATCTCGAGCTAATCACCCCTACCCTTTCCGGGAGTACGACCTCTTCTGATGGTTTGCTTCTGGAGGACCATCACTCTATTGATGGGTCATTTGATGACCCTCCTATTGAGCCTCCAGATGAGCCACCTCGTCTTTGTGTGGATGAACTTTATCTAAGTAGTACGCTTGTGAATTTTAAGACATGGATATCTGTTCTATATTCGCCCTTGATGTCGATAGTGCTTCAGCGAGATGATTTTGAGTGTGACACCTATGTAGTAGGGCTTGAACGTAGCCATCTGGTTACTCACACTCTAGATGAGTTATGACTTATGAGACGTACCACCTGTTGATCATCGTATTCGCGATGAGTTTTCAGATGTCCCACCCGGTGAGCCTCCATATGCCTCACTTTCTCCTAGTACATTTATCACGATTGACACACTTCACGCGCATTATCGTTTATATGAGAGCACTTCATATATCTTTGGAGCCTACGTCTGTACGCATCGTATTTGCGATGACTTTTATTATATCCCTCCAGGTGAACCCCCAGATGAAAAGCATATGGGTTCACCACACATTTGGGATGAAAAACTTATGGGTTCACCACACATATGGGTCAACCCACTATCTAGTGAGTATTGTTGTATTGAATTATCATTTTTTAGCATTTTTATATTCGATTGGGTCTTGTACTTTTTTTGAATATCTTGCATGATAGTTGTTTGTTAGATGATTATTGTGAATTGCATGATTTATTCGTCGCGCGCTCTTGCTTTGGCCCTCCATGCGGAGGCAAACCTAAGCTTGTTTCACCCAAATTAATTATTATGCCTTGCTTTTGAATTATTTGTGTGCGATGATTTTATTTATTATCCATTTGTGATCTAACTGTCGGACTTTTGCATAGCATATAGGGTTAGGTCGCAGATTTTCCGTCGCCTATAGATTCGTCCTGCATCAATTGGTTGGTATCAGGGCCAGGTTGCACGCACTTTTGATTCACATTCGTAGAATCTATATGTTTTTAATTATGTCTATGTATCACGATTATTCCTCTCCTCAAATTGGAGGTCTCGAGTCCACTTGCACTCGCTCTCACAGAGCCCCGTCAGAGATACCCTCACATTACTTCGACAGTTATCCTCGATCACAGCACACCACTTTCATGGATCGTATTGACCCACCGACACGACCCCACTATGTTAGAGACGATTAATATGATGATTGTCGTCGTTCTTATCCGTACACATGAGCGAATTGTGTTGATCATTCGACACGTCTCGGTTACCTTAAGGATGATTATTATGAGGGTCGTCGCTCCGAGAGAGATCTTGAAAGTTAGTTTCGTACTACTGCCCCTTCCTTTGACGGCTCATCGAGTACCGAGTCTTTCAGTTATTGACTCATGGATATGAAATATTATCTTGATCATTTTGAGGTATTCAGTGAGCGTCGCGTCAAGTTTGCGCAACTTAGACTTTTAGATCAAGCGAGGATATATTGGGATAGCGTTAAGAGGACCCGCGAGCGAGACCGTCTTCGTCACATCACTAGTTGGATGGACATTAAGCATATATTGTGTCAGAGGTATCTGCATTCGTCGTATCGGAGTCGCTTGCTCGATAAATTATTTTCCCTTCACAAGGATCCATGTCTGTCGCTGAGTACATGGATCACTTTGATGAGTTAGTTGTGAGGAGTGATATCCGAGAGGGCCCATCCATGACCACTACCAGATTTCGGTCTGGGCTTTAATATGACATTTGTACTAAGGTAGTTTATTATAGCTCGGAGTCCCTCAAGCAGACATATCAGCTCTCCCTTCGTTATGAACGATCATTGAGATCCGCAAGAGCTGGTCGATGAGATTCTCACCTTGACCTCTGCAGTACGAGTCCTTCCTATTCTGAGGTTACCACGACGCCTACCACTGTCTTGTCAGACACGACAGAAGTGATACCAGATGCAGATTACTCTCACCACAGTCTTTGTAACGCGGGGACCGAAACGAAATACAGGAAACAATACGAAACGGATACGAGAGACATGATTTTTCAAAAAATAAGGATACGAGAAACGTTTTTTAAATTATTTTAATTATTTTAATATGAGTATTAATTAATATAAAAATAGGACAACTAAAAAACTAACTGTACATATATTGAATTGTAATAAAAAAATTTAATAAGACTACAACATATGCCATACATATGATAAGTTCTAAATAATGTGTTATGTATTTTTTGACCATGTTTAGAGATAGTATGTAAGACAATTATAATGTGTTATGCAATGCAATTGACCTATTTACAACTTAAATCAAACCGATACTAGATGAATTGATTGACCATGTGGAGACATTTTGTACAGGTATAACATGATAAAGTTGCATTTGATGGACTGAAATTTAGGTATCATGTCTTGGCATGATGGAATACTCATCTGAAATTTTATATCATCAAAATATAACTTGGGGCGCTTTAAACAAATATACACTATAAGTGAAGCTCTATGGAAATTTGACATAGCCTAAGCCAATGCCAAGAATAACAATTACACAAATATAGCATGAAGTTACAACAATAGACGGTTTCTTGGCACATTATAAAGTTAAGCCGTGAAGTGAATAAACAGCGAGGCATTTACGTCACGGGAATCGCGTATCCCACAAGCGGGATACGCGATTCCGAATTAAAAATAATTTTTTATTTAAAAATGTGTTTCCTAGAGTTTCAGATTCACGTTTTCGCGCATTTCCTGGTGTTTCCCGTATCTGATACGCGTTCGAGCCGATACGTAAAGCATTTTCAAGTATCCGTGCTTCGTAGACCATAGTGAGATGCTTAGCCCAGTGAGTGACCTATCTCTTGTTTATGACCCGCTTCTTGTGACCCCGACTGAAAGCGAGCCTGAGCGACCTACTTAGTCTGTAGTGTTGTGTCTCTCACCCACACCTCCTCTGCCATACACTGGGTTAGTTAGCACCCCAACTACAGACCAATTTCCTGACACCGCATCCACAAATCTATTCTTGGGTGTAGGTCTGGGTCGCTCTCCCATTGTCATTACTCGGAGTCACATCATGACTGAGAGCCCAGAGCCTGATGTTGATCTTGTAGTGACTATGTCACCCATTTATGGGGACACGTCCCCTTACGATGGTACTCACATGGAGGATCATGACCCTAGTGACGAGTTTTACGATGACCCCCCTGTTGAGCCTCCTGATGAGCTGCCACATTCTGGCGAGGATAAGATTCGGGTGACGCTCGTTTATGAGTTTGAGTTATTGGCATCTCTTTCTCTATCATCTATAGCCTGTCTCCAGAGCATTGATCTTATGTGAAAGATAACGTATGTAGGGTCTTCCTTGAGTACGCTTGAGCATACTCATATTTTGAGGGCCTACCTTATGCCACATTGCACCATTGATGAGTTTGGGGACGCACCACCTGCTGACCCACAAGACGAGCTATTTCTTTTCAGGAACACGCACCACACTCGAGAGTCACGTCTTTTAGTCGGTGTACACGACTTTCACTCAGTTGGTCGTCTTATCCGTGATGACTTTTCATACACACCTCTTGGTAAGCCCCTGATGTGCTACGTTCCCCGAGAGACATTTGGCTCTTTACCAGCTCACATTTAAGTATAGATGTTCCTCACGGTCATATGAGCACTCGTCACACACGGGATGAGTTTGTCTACACTCCACCGAGAGAGCCCCCTGATAGGCCACCTTATTTTATATATGTCCCGGTCATTATTAGACTTTCTCGTAACAAGTATGTTGTGTCGGTCATGTCTCATTTGCATCATTTGCATAAGTCTGTCGAGTCATTACTTCATCATTTACATGTGTCTGTTAATTTGTTTGTCCGTCGTTTGCATATGTGGCATGAGTCGGTCCGACGAAAAATCTCTAACGATAATAAATGTTGTAAATCACATACAGATGTTCACTGACAAGAGCAGGTACTTCATGAAGGCGGGCAGGTGATGGTGAGAGTCTGCGTTGTGAGGCTCCGTGCGAGGCTTGCTGAAGGCTTGAGCGTTAAACGAATGGATCCCTATATAATCATGATACAGATCGAAGCAAACACCTATGATCTTGATTTCCTTGCAAGTATGGGTATCCACCTGGTTTTTAGTGTTGAGGATATGGCGTACTACGAGCCTCGCGAGTATGTGGGCCCAAGTAGTGGGGATTTCCAACCTCACACACCTCCACTCCCGTTTCCTTGCCACCCCCATACCCCACCTATGTCTGATGACCACCACTACTCACCTACTTTGGACACCCACCCACCTGGAGACACGTCTTCTTTGGTTCTACCAACGCCGCCGTCGATCGCACCAGGATCCACGACTCGTGAGTTGAGCGATGAGCGCATCATGGAGACCAGACTCCACCAGTGTATTCCCACTACAGACGTTGATGCCTCTTGGATACTTGCAATAAAGCTTGATCAATTTGCCCTTGGACTTCGACTTCAGTACGACCGTCTCCATTCACCGGAGATGACAGCTTTTCAGTCAGGGGGAGTTGATTGGCGCGGACACTTTTCCAGCGACGACACTTCGCCGACCTCTGGTGGACTTCTTCGAGTTTTACCTGGCATGCAGTGAGAGAATTCTGATCCCTATTCATCAGGAGATGAATTCTTTCAAGTCAGGGAGATTGATGCGCAACATAGACGAGCACTTGCAGTGAATGACGAGTTTTGGGCTCATTCGGCGCTGATTTGGAGACTTTCCATATATGGCGTGCCCGGATCAACGATCGGACTCCGCAAATGTGTTCGGATTCGCATTGTGAATCGATTTCATATATTAGTTTATTATATTTGCATTTATTTTGATGTATTTGAGTGACCCCACCTCCGATCAATCATAGACGTCGATGGTGAGATGCCATAACCTCCTCTTTATTATAAATAGATCATGTATGAGCTGAAAAGAGGATTGTAGATTTTGGAGGAGAAAGAAATCCCGAAATCCGGCGATCCCTCCATGGTGCCGACTCCGTGTAACCCTAGGAGAAGACTCCTAGGCGTCTATCTTCCTCCCCAAGGTATCCCCTAACCCTAGAACACTTTCTCCCCTTCCAATTCCCCCTTACAGCTACCCATCAGCCCCCCAATTCCATCACAGCCTGCTGTCTAGAATTCCTATTGCTATGCACTGTTCATAAATGATATTAACTGTTCATTTATAAGGTATAAATCAGATGCTTCCAGGCCCCACCTCCGGCACCACCGCCGCTTGCTGCTTCTATCCTTTAGCCGCCTGCTCCTGAACAGCCCCTGCCTCCCGTGTTCCCTCCACCAAGCCGTTACTCTCTCCAATATTCCCTGCTGTCCGCCCTCCCCATAACCCTAATTCCACGACCAACATCCCCTTTTCATCCCTACTGCATCCCTACTGCAGCTCTCATTCAAACCCTAAATATTTCTTTGTCACCATCCCGTCTTCCTTATGGAACCACCATCCAATTCCCTTCACATCTCGGATCAGTCCAGATCTAAGAATTTCATCCTCCGTTCCGTCATTCCCTCCACCCATACTTCATTCTTTAAACCGGATCCTCCACCGAACATCGGATCCATTCATCCCTTGTCCGGATCTACCCATATGTGGCCGGATCTATCCATTTTCGGTCTGATTCCACCATCCACCATCGGGGACGGACACCTACTCCATTTTTCACGCCGTCGGTTCCACCTCGGATCGTCGTACACGCATCTCCGGCTCCGGATTCTTCATTGTCTTGGTCAGCCCACTATTTAGTGAGTATTGTTGTATTTAATTATCATTTTTTAGCATTTTTATATTGGATTGGGTCTTGTACTTGTTTTGAATATCTTGCATGGTAGTTTTGTTAGATGATTATTGTGAATTGCATGATTTATTCGTCGCGCGCTCTCGCTTTGGCATTTCACGCGGAGGAAAGGTTAAGCTTGTTTCGCCCAAATTAATTATTGTGCCTTGCTTTTGAATTATTTGTGTGGGATGATTTTATTTATTATTCAATTGTGATCTAACCGTCAGATTTTTGAATAACATGTAGGGTTAAGTCGCAGATTTTCCGCCGCCTATAAATTTGTCCTGCGTCACCTAGAAGGTGGAGGAAGGAGAGAAGTGCTTTAGGATAAGAAAAGTGGAAGCCCAAGAAGGGAGACTTGAAGAAAGTTCTCATTGATTCATTACTTTTTTGCTACATGACAATAAGGTCCTAATTATAGGTCCCTCGGGTGGCAAACCTGTAATTGCATCAAGACGCATAAAATACATAAATATTAATATATTAAGACACGACTCAATACGACTTATTAAAGACTTGACTACTAATACAAACTCGGTATAACATAATAAAGACTCGATACAATCATACTAATATAATAAGATAAGTGACGGTGAACCTGTAACATGCTCTTCTAGTTGGGCTCAACCTTTTTAAATTTTTTTATTCATATAAATTTCTTATGCGACCAATTTTAAAGTTAAAATTTTTTCGTTGTTAGAGTTATTATATATGCAATAGTTTAATATTGTTGAGTTTAGTCCCACACCGCCTATCGGTGTTGGGTGTCTTGATGTAAGCTCTATATATTGCCCCTATGTGGATGAATAAAATTGCACCAAGTATTTTATTTCTATTCCTTTCTATATGATATCAGAGCCAGCGATCAATCCGAAACCTAATTAAATTTTTTTTTCTTACGGCTACTGTTACTTCCTCCCGAATCCCGACCCGTGCTTCATTTTTTACGCGCCCTGCTAGGGCTCACGTCCGCCGCTCCTGTCGACGGAGTCAACAGCTAATCCCGTCGACAGGAGCGGCCCCGATTCCGCTTCTCCCGACGACTCTGCCGCTCGCCGACGCCGCTGCTCTGCTTCTTGTGCGACATCGACGACGTCGACGCCTGTCTCTCCTTCTCTCGATGGCTTCGCTGCTCCTCGACGACGATCCCGTCGTCTGCTTCCCACGAAGTCTTCGTCGTCTGGTTCCTGTGCGTCTGCGACAACAACGACGATCCCGTCGGCTCTCCTCGACGACATCGACGGCTCCGACAGCTTCGTCTTCTTCTCCCGACGGCTTTTCTCCGTGTCTGCTTCTCTCCCGACGGCTGCTTCTTCCTATGCTATGCTCTGCCGCTTCTGTGCTGCAGCTGCTTCTTCTCCGGCTGCCAGGCGCTGGTTCCTCTCCGTGCCGCTGCTCCTTCCTCTCCGTGTCGTTGCTGCTCTGCTGCTGCTCTCTTCTTCTCCGGCTGCTCTGCGTGCCACTGCTGCTCGGCCGTCTACTTCCTTCTTCTTCAGATCCAGCCCGACAACTCTCTATTTTAGGGTTAAGTTTTAAATTTTTTTAAGTTGTTATTGTTGTTTGTGGTTGTTGTGTTGCTTTGCGTCTCGTTACGATTTCCGCCTTCCTCCACGTGATCTAGGTTCATGTACCCGACGAGGGTCCCACACGTGCACGTGGTCTACGTGAGGGGGAGTGTACGTCACGGCCACCAGGCATACTCTATGCCTTCATGCACGTATTCCACGTGAGGGGGAGTGTTTGTGATAACAGCGACTCGAATGCCTCTTTCTCGACTCCTGCCTTAGTCACACATGGCCCCCAGGTCGATTTCGTATGTTGTTTGCGTCTCCTTGTCATTTTATTGAGGTTTGGTAGGGTTGGTGTGGTTTTTCGTGGTTGACCTAGTTTCCGCTCCGAGTGTATCCAGCGTAGTCATGGTCGGTTTTGTGGACCAACGTCTTGTGGCTCTTTCCCGGTTGAAGTATCCCCGGTGACACGCGGTTGGGCCTCAGTGGCTGTTGTTTTGTCCTACGTTGCCATCCTTCTTGTACCTTCTGTTTTATGTTGTGTTAAAGCTGTAGGGTTCCCCTTCAGCTTGAGGGGTAGTGTTAGAGTTATTATATATGCAATAGTTTAATATTGTTGAGTTTAGTCCCGCACCGCCTATTGGTGGTGGGTGTCTTGATGTAAGCCCTATATATTGCCCCTATGTGAATGAATAAAATTGCACCAAGTATATTATTTCTATTCCTTTCTACATTCTTAATTAATGATGAAGAACACACTTTTTTATAGATATTTTTACTTTTATCTATTTTTATACAAGAAGAATACCACATACAAGGGAACAATAAAGTTGGGATGGAATCTATCAAATAAGATGGTTGTAAACGTGAATATGACCAATTGGGAATGAAGTGGAGAAAGTGAAAATTATCTGTATGACTTTCCAAATTAGAATCTAAACCATAAAAAGTAAGATGAGCCACAAACCCAACCATTATTTCCATGGATCAATAAGAGTCGCAACATGCTCCACGAATTCCACTAACTTAGGATTTAATTTTGTAATTCAACACCTCCCCTTCAAGCTTCAAGCTGGTAAGTAAACATCCATTATCATCTTGCTTGAAATCTTTTGGAACCTTGCTATAAATAAACCTTTGGTGAATGTGCATACTAGATGTTCCTTCTTAGGCATGTAAGGAGATTTTTTTGTGCCATTATCAAGTTTCTCCTTTGTGAAACTTATCTACCTCAATATTTTTAGTTCATTCATGTTAAGATGAATTGTGGGCATTATTGATAGGCTCTGTTATAAAGACTTGAGGTGCACCGAGGCGCAAAGAGCTCTTGGAGTGTAGGCGCAACGTGTAGGCGCGCGCCTGACGATGACAAAACGCAACACATCCATTTTAGATAATCAACATCAAACATCAATGCATCTTCTTAATCCGATTTTTCATCTTTTCTAATTATTAACTATTCATTATTATCATTTATATCTCTTAAAAATAGTCATTGTGATCAGTTGCTTTCTATCTAAGTCTCAACGATCAATTATGTTTAACAAGAACTAAATCACTCAAAAATTATCGAGTTCTTATATTATTTTTTTTTAATTTTGAAAAAAAGTTTACAGCAAAAATCTCATCCAGACAAGCCTTTATACTCTAAAAGCGCAAAAAAAGGCGCACGAGCACAAACCTCTGAGCCTTGTGAGCCTTGAGCCTTAAATGCGCTTTTAACAACAAACTCACCCATCCCGCGTCGACACGAACAAAAATTAAACATACATAAATTAAAAGTGGATAACGGGTCATGTGAGACCATAACATCCCACCCATTCTTCAAACGGAGCTTGTCCTCAAACTCGAACAAGGCTTGGATGAAATGAACGTCTGGCTCCTTAATTTCCCTCCAGAACATCTTCCGGTTGTACTTCGCTATGGTGGCTGCTGCATTGAGTGACGGGCCATCATTGTGCTCATAGATGACCTGAGCGACGACGAGGATCTTGCGTGGCAGAGGTGATTGCGGAATAAAAACCGTCAGACAAAAACTTTAGAGTCAGGGCGAGTGTTTCCGGTGAATGCCGACAGTCAAGAGCAATGGAGAATCAAGCTGATTGTGAGTTTCAAAAATCTGAAGTGGCGGCGCATGCAGGGGGCGGTCGTGGAAAGTAATGCCTACAAAGGGGTCGACAGAGCTGGTGGCCGGAACGAAGGCTGCAGGATGGAGACCGCGGGAATTGACGTTGGCGACGCAATTTGTGTTGGTACCACTGTGGGGCGTGGAGGCGACGATGTCGACTGTATGAACTACGGGGAGGAAACAACTGGAAGCGATAGTGGAGCAATTAGAACTGCGGAGAGCGGCGGAGCATTTGTGGTTGTTGGTGGCAGCGGCGGTCGCTCTAATGGAATCGGCGGGGGAGGTGGAATCTGCAGTTGAAGACGGCCTGCAGGGTCCGACAGTGGCAGGGGTTGTAGTGGCGTTACCGCGGGAATTAAATCCCTTTGATGATTCCCCCACAAAAGAAACACTCTTTCTCCTTTTTTTTGACTTCTTTTAAATCAAACAAAAGGCCCGGTTAATGAAGAGCATAAGGCATGATACCGATCAATCACGTGCGTCGGCAGGGTCGAAATACGAAAAGGGTGCATGGATTGAACTGATTGTGGGCTGGGGGCTTCATACGCGATCGATGAAGGAGCATGCATCGTGCTGCTCTAGAATGTATGAAGAGGACACAAAAGAAGTTGTCGTCAGTAATGACGTCTATTCGACAGCTGCTGTTGCCGCTTGAACGATCGAGGAAGACAGTCTTGACACTGTTGATCAAGGAGGCGCGGTGATCGATCGAGGATCTACTGCTGTTGCTGGAAATGATCGAGGGGGCCCTGACGTTGTTGGATTTCCGGTCACGGTTCCGCTTGAAAAAGGGAAGCGCCGAGTGACGCTGATGAAGCCGGCAAAAACAGGGAAGCTCGTCTGGGACAAGAGAAGCTCGATGAAAACAAGCAAGCGTCGAGAGATGGAGCGTCATCTGTGATTGGAGAAGCTCGACGAACACGACATCCATTGACATCGTGCGAATCGACGATGGAAGAAGACGATGTCCCGTGCGGCTTTGGCGATGACAATGGCCTCAACGAAAGAGGAGGATCGAAAGAGGCGCTGATACCAAGATGTTATGTGCCTACTTTGGGGGCTTCGTCGGAGGTAGCAGTGGAGGTGGAGATACAAGAGGAAACTGAGCTCTACCCGTGGAGAATGCGATGAAGGAGAAAGAATGAGAGTCGAGTTTAACCCTGACCTTAGAATTTAAGGAGAAGACAGAGAGCAAGAGAGGGGAATATGGAACTTGGTTAATTTGATTGATAATCCTTTCATGGCCCAAGGGGGTCTGCATATAATCTTACATAATGGCAAAATCGTAATAAATCCAGACACTTGGATTTATATAGAATAATTCTAAACCTTGATAATTAAAAGGTGCGACATGCGTCAACACGAACATAAATTAAAAATAGATAACTGGTTGTGTGAGACCTTAACAAACTGCATGATTTGTTTTTTTTTTTTTACTCTTGAAGTCATCAAATTTATTTTAAACTATAATAATTCACGAACACATTCCAAAGTAGGCTAAACGCTATTTTGACACTTCATTCTATTTATTGCTCCTTGAATTCATAAGAATGCCTTTTAGGATGGTGGAATATCCAAATGTTGATCTGTCAACTTGTAAACCTCCATAGTAGGCCTTATTATAAACTATAAAGGTGATTCGACATGTTTTCTTAGATAAATTGCCCTCTCTTGGCGTTGCTTTAGGATAGTGTAGGATTCTATTAACAACTTGGGTGATCCTCCTTTGGGTCATCCATGAATTGCAACTCATCGTACTTGCAGAGTATGCTATACTGTCTTGTATTGGCTAGGTAGATCATATATCCAGAATACTCTTTCTCCTACTCTGGAAGATGATGAGGGAAGCAATGTGCTTTGGATGTGGAAGAAGAAATCGACGAGTAAACGAAGAAGCCAAGTCAGATGTCTGCGGAGATAGCTAGCATGGGCTTAGCGACAATGTCAGGTTGAATGTCGTAGGAGGTAGCCAGGAGGGGCATCCACTGCCGCTGAATTAAAACTGTTAAACTACCGCACCCATTTTCCATTCCAAAACCCGGATCAAAGATAGGAGTGGCGGGGCCTATTATAAGCACGAGTGGACCGTCTGGGTAGGTGGTGTGAGACTAATTTTGACATGCCTTTTTTGGTTCATGTTGGACCCTCCAATGCGGCCCCTCAGCGTGAAGCCTTTCTCTGATACCATCTTAAACCACCACACACATTTCCATTCCAAAACCCGGGTCAAAGATAAGAGAAGTGATGCCTATTATAAGAACGAGTGGACCATCTGGGTAGGCGGCTTGAGACTAATCTTGACATGCCATTTTTTGGTTCATGCTGGACCGTCCAACAAAAATTGCAGAGTTGACCTGAAATCGTAGCTTTTGGGATGAAGATAAGGATGTTTTCTTCGGCCGGGAAGGTTGCGAAATAGGGCAGAAGAGAGGAGGAAGATCAAAGGCAATGATACCAAGTTGTTATAGGCTTCTTCCATAACATCAGTAGCGTCATTAGATGATGGTTGAAGGCCGGGATGACGACGACGACGATGGAAACATTGGAGCTAGAACTGTGGCTTCCTGAGCGGGATGTGCTTGGGAGGAGAGAGCTACAACAATCTCATTATGGGGATGAGGAATAAATAATTTTTTGCTTGCCTTCTTCATACAAACACACATGCCTTTCAATAGGCTACAAGTCTCATAATGATAATGATGTAGGGGTAGGCTGGTGGTGCTCGGAAGCTATGACTACATGCACGTGTGAGAGGATATGCGAATGCAATGGTACATGCAATGAAACAGTCAGATAGCAACGACAATTAATTTAAGCAATGAGAATTAACAACACCACGCAGTTAATCAAAATAAAGAGGCAATTAAATAATTGTGGAGATTTGACAACGACTTCCTCTGCGCGGAGGGCCTAAGCAAGCGGCGGCGATTAATTTCACAAATAAATGTTAGCGTAAAAGTACAACAACTACCAAACTATGATCGCAACACAAATATAGATAAACAACCAAGTGCAAATGTCAAATACAAAACACAATACCACGAGATACTCACGATGCAGTGAGCTGATCCGAGGCGATGGAGGATTTGACGAACCAGATGCAAACGAGCGATCGGAGGTGGAACTGGAGGCGAGGCGGCGATGACGGTGGCTGCCTTCGGCGAAGAGTGGCGGCAACGGATAGTAAAACGGCGGATCCGGCCACAAATGAGTAGATCCAAGCCGGGGGTGAGTAGATCCGATGATTTGGAGCGGATCCGAACAAAAATGGAAGGTTTGGGTGGAGGCAATAATGGACCGGAGGGTGGTAGAACTAGATCAAAATAGATCTAGGGTTTTCAGAGCGGTGGGAGGTGGATCCATGAAGGGGAAGGGAAGGAGTGGCCGGCTAGGGTAGGTCGGGCCTTAGGGGGTTGGTTTTGAGGAGGGGAGGGGCGGTGAGGGGCTGGAGGCTTGGGGGGAGGCCGACGGTGGAGAGGCTGCAGGCCGGCGGTCGGGGGACAGCAATCCGGCGGCGGGAAACTGGAAAGAAAAGGGGGCGGCTGGCTGGTTTGCTGGCCGGCGGTGTGGAGGGGGTTTTTGGGGATTCCGGTGGTGGAGAAGGTGAAAAAATGATGGAAAATGGTGGAGGGGGGTAGGGGTTACCTTGGGGAGGAGTTTGGCGGCCTAGGAGTCGTCACCTAGGGTTCCACGGCGTCGGTATCGAGGAGGGATCGCTGGAATCCGGGATTAGTCTTCTCCAAATTCTGCAATGACCTCAAATCAGCCTCCTAGCATCCTACTTATAAGAAAACACAAGCTAGGGCATCCCCATCAACAACTATGATTGGCCGGTGGGTTAGCCCTTAAAATACATCAAAATAAACTCAAAAAACATAAAGTAATATAGCGTTTTGACTCGCGACGATGACCCGGACGCAACCGCGGAGTCCGATCGGCGATCCGATCAAGTCTTCCTGCGCGAATACATGTATGTGGGCCCCGCCTTGCGGCGAGCTCCTCCAAGTGCATCCGATGGCTCCCCATCAACTCCCCCCGACTGAAAGGCCTTTCATCTCCGATGAATGAAGATGATCGTACTGAAGTCGAAGTCCGGGGGCGAGCCGATCTAGCTCTGCCGGTAGTATCCAAGTATCGTCTGTGTCAGGTCGGCCCCGCCAATGTACCAGGTAGCGGCAATGCGGTCCGTCCGAGGTGGGAACAAACTGGTGGGATCTGATCTCTGTGATGCTCACATCTCTCGCCTCTCGGAAGGTGGGTCCCGGTGCGATCTGTGGTGCCTGCGGGGGAACCAAAGTGGATGAAGTCCCAGGTGGGTGGGTGGTAACAGTGGGTGGACTAGGATGGCCAGCAGGTGGTGGCGAAGTGGACGGGTGGTATGATAGCGACAGTGGTGGTGGGGATGGCTGGGCATCTCCCCCGCTCGGATCCACATACTCATGAGGCTCATAGTATGGAGTCAGGTCCTCAACATTAAACACAGGGTGAATTCCCATACTGGCCGGGATGTCAAGCCGGTAGGCGTTGGTCCCAATACGACTAATAATGGAATATGGGCCTATTTGTCTCGCGCTTAACTTCTTGGCAGACCCCGAAGGGAGCCTCTCGGGGCGGACTCGCACCATTACCTTCTCGCCTACATTAAATATCTGCTCTCGCCTTCGCTTATCTGCATGTGCTTTATAATTATCATTGCTTATTATGATTCGTCGGCGGACCGACTCATGCAAATCATACAAATGCTGTGCAAATGACTCAGCAGATTCACTAGAGCGGGACTTTAAAGGACTCGGGACAAGGTCTATAGGTTTCCTAGGGTCGTATCCTGAAACTACATGAAATGGACTCAACCCGGTGGACCTATTGACTGAGCTATTGTAAGCAAACTCGCCGATCGGCAAATCTAAGTCCCAACTACCTACATGCTCTCCAGCTAGACACCGCAACAGATTCCCTAGGCTCCTATTCACTATCTCAGTCTGACCGTCCGTCTGTGGGTGATATGCCGAGGAAAATCTAAGGATAGTACCAATCTTGTGCCACGGGGTTTTCCAAAAGTAGCTCATCAACCTCACATCGCAGTCAGACACGATCGACTTGGGTAGGCCATGCAACCGAAAGACATCCCTCATGAATATAGATGCAACGTGGGTCGCATCTGCCGTCTTGCGGCAAGCAATGAAGTGTGTCATCTTCGAAAACCGATCAACCACCACGAAGATGGAATCGTGTTTCCGTAATGTGCGGGGAAGTCCGAGAACAAAATCCATGCTGATCTCCCAAGGGCGGTGTGGGATGGGTAGGGGTGTATAAAGGCCGGTGTTCTGCTTATTTCCCTTGGCCGTCTGACAGATACGACAATGGAGCACAACCCGAGCTACGCTCTTCCTGAGGCTAGGCCAGTAGAGACGGTCCTCAACAATGGTGATGGACTTATCTCGTCAGAAGTGACCCGCGGCTCCGCCCGCATGCAGTTCCCAAATCAGGTAGTCCCGGTAAGACGTCTGAGGAACGCATGGGTGGGAACCCCGGTACAGATATCCCTCGTAAATCTGATATCCCTCAACAGGGTCGGGTGGGTCTCGGGATAGGGCGGTATAAATCTCGCCAAAGTCAGGGCAGGTAGGGTAATCGAGCATCAGTCGCTCAAGTCCATGCACACTCTCCGTCATCGTCTGCAATAGGGACACGTGGCGACTCAACGCATCAGCCGGCTTGTTCTCAACACCCGCGCGGTGCTTGAGAACATAATGAAAATCCTGCAGATACTCGACCCACTTCGCATGCCGGTGGCCCAGCTTGCGTTGCGAATCGAGGTAACGGAGGGCCTGGTGGTCGGAGTACAACACGAACTCCCGGGGAAGGAGATAGTGTCGCCAGTACCGCAAAGACTGGACAATAACATAAAATTCTCGATCGTAATTCGAGTACTTTTGCTTTGCTTCATTCAACTTCTCACTAAAATAAGAAACTGGGTATCCCTCTTGACTCAATACGCCACCTATACCGATACCGGACGCGTCGCAAGCGACCTCATTGGCGCGACTAAAATCTGGCAACCGTAGGACGGGAGCTGTCGTCAATCTCTTCTTAATCTCCTCGAAGGCTCTAGTGGCTGCGGGGGTCCACTGAAACTCTCCCTTCTTGAGACAGCTCGTGAAGGGGGTCATGATCGTGCTGAACCCCTGGACAAACCTCCTATAGAAGGTGGCAAGCCCGTGAAAGCTACGAGCCTCGTGGATATTCCTAGGGACAGACCAATCTCGAATAGATTTGACCTTATCAGGGTCCACGGAGACTCCAGTGGAGGAAATAATAAAGCCTAGGAAGTGGACGGACTCAAAGGCTCTGTTTAGCACAGCTCCAGCGGATGGAAAAGCAATTTTCCAACCGCTGGAGCTGTTTTTTATCTGTTTGTTTGCACCAGTTTATGAAAATCGCGGATCTAAAAAAGCCAAATAAGGAGCTTTTTGGAGCGCTGCCCACCCCCCGCGTTCGCTCCCGTAAAATCGCGGATCTAAAAAACCCGAGAGGTCTTCGTGTTCCCCAACTCGTCGCTCGCCGCTTCTCCGTGATGCCGCTCGCCTGGTAAAATCGCCGCATCCCGTTTTGGAGCTGATAGGTTTTCTCCGGATCCCTTTTCTCGCTATCCCACGAAGCATGTGACATCACGATCAAAAAGCCAGTGGCGGCCAAGCAACACGTGTGCGACGTCTTTGGGAATGACATCGCACCAGACCTTGTCCTGAAAGGACGCAATAGCGATCGGGACGAAGCAACGCTAGGTGACCTGAATCGCCGTCTTGTCAACCCAGACGACACGGTACGGATGGGGCTGAGGCTCTGCCTTCACCTGCATACGGTCAAGCGCCTTCTGGGCTACGATATTCACGCAACTCCCACCATCAATAGCTAGCTTGTAGGGACCGCCTGCACTAGGGAAGTACGTGTAAAAGATGGTCGTGCGTCGCCAGTCCTCGTCCACACGTGGTGTGTGTAGGAGGCGCCGAATCACTCCCACCTCTAACGATCGCTCGACGTCACTCTCGCAACCTTCCTCGATTGCGACTCTAACCTCCTCCGGGGCCTCCGCTTCACCCTCTAAACCCTGCTCCTCCTCTTCCTCAAGTAACAAGTTTCGCATGGGGCACTGCGCCGCCACGTGGCCCCTGCTAGAACATCGAAAACATACAATGGCCCCAGATCGCTGGCCATCAGTGGCTATAACTTTCCCCTTCGCATCCGCGGGGATACGTGAGGGTGCAGCCGTGGTGGTCTGGGGCGGAGCGGGTTTCCTAAAGGTCGAGGAATCAATCCGCGAAGTGAACTGCCTCGTATTAGACGATAGGAGGTACTGCTCGTACTCGTGGGAGAGCTGAAATATCTGATCAACATTCTCCAAGCGGTGGGGAATCAACTCCCTCCGAATATCAGAACGAAGGCCCGCCTTGAAGCGGGCGGCAGTGGAAATAGGCTCCTCTGAAATATCACTCCTGACGACCAGCTCATCGAAGCGAGCCATGTACTCGACGACGGTAAGTGTCCCCTGCCGTAGATTCTGTAGCTGCTCAAATAGCTGATCTCGGTATGACGCGGGGAGGTACTTCTCCTTCAGTATCTCCTTCATCTCGCCCCATCTGTCGATGGGGTAGTAACCATCCCGCTCTAGAGCTCTCTCAACACTAATCCAGAAGACCTTAGCTTGTCCGATCAACTTCATCTTTGCAAAGCGGACACAACGCTTGTCACTCATGTCGTACCACTCGAAGTGGTGGTCCATGTCCAAGAGCCAATCGCTGAAGGCTTTCGGATCTAGGTGACCATCGAACGAAGGGGCATCGAGTCAGATGCGACGAGTGATGTCATGATACTGGCCCCCTCTCCGAGGATCGGGGTAGTCCTCGGGGTAGTCATCATGGGCGTAGTCGTATCGAGCGGGTGGGGGACCACGCTCTCTCCGACCCGGGGGATAATAATCACTCTGGTGATGGTCACGACGACCGTGTGGGGGCACACGATCTCTGGGGTCCGGCGGAGGCTAACGTGGCATACGATACTCATCACGCTGGGGCGGCAGCCTATCCCTCGCCGGGACTTGCCTATAATCTCTCGCAAAATCAGGATGTCGCCTTACCGGCGGAATCGGGGCTCGACGAGGACTATCACGATGGTGACGGTCTGCGGGAGGTGGACCATCCCCCGGGCGTTGCCCTCGACGTGGAGGAGCGTCAGGGTCGTCCTCAAGAGAATCGTCACGCTGTGTCGGAGTGTCTCTGGCATCCTCTAAGTGGCCTAAACGAAGGTTCACCTCGGCAAAGTCATGACGCACATCGTCGAACTGATCTCCTATGGTGTCAAGGTGACCTAGGACAAGGCGTTGGAACTCAGCGAAAGCGGCGTCCGAATTCGAGCTCGTCGCTCGGTCCTCAGTGTTCTGTGGTTCTACCATGCTTACTCTAAAAGTCCTACCGCTACGGATCATTCAAGTGGCCTAACCTGGCTCTGATACCAAATGATGTAGGGGTAGGCTAGTGGTGCTCAGAAGCTATGACTCTACGTGCACGTGTGAGGGGATATGCGAATGCCATGGTACATGCAATGAAACAGTCGGATAACAACGACAATTAATTTAAGCAATGAGAATTAACAACACCACGCAGTTAATCAAAATAAAGAGGCAATTAAATAATTTTGGCGATTTGACAATGGCTTCCTCCGCGCGGAGGGCCTAAGAAAGCGGCGGCGATTAATTCTACAAACAAATATTAGCATAAAAGTACAACAACTACCAAACTATGATCACATCACAAATATAGATAAACAACCAAGTGCAAATGTCAAATACAAAACACAATACCACGAGATACTCACGATGCAGTGGACTGATACAAGGCGATGGAGGATTTGACGAACCAGATGCAAACGAGCGATCGGAGGTGGAACCGGAGGCGAGACGGCGATGGAGTGGTGGCAACGGATGGTAAAACGGCGGATCCGGCCACAAATGAGTAGATCCGGGCCGGGGGTGAGTAGATTCGATGATTTGGAGCGGATCCGAACAAAAATGGAAGGTTTGGGTGGAGGGAATAACGGATCGGAGGGTGGTAGCACTAGATCAAAAGAGATCTAGGGTTTTCAGAGTGGTGGGAGATGGATCCACGAAGGGGAACGAAAGGAGTGGCCGGCTAGGGTAGGCCGGGCCTTAGGGGGTCGGTTTTGATGAGGGGAGGGGCGGTGAGGGGCTGGAGGCTTGGGGGGAGGCCGACGGTGGGGAGGCTGCAGGCCGGCGGTGGGGGGACAGTAATCCGCCGACGGGAAACTGAAAAGAAAAGGGGGCGGCTGGCTGGTTTGCTGGCCGGCGGTGTGGAGGGGGTTTTTGGGGATTCCGGTGGTGGAGAAGGGGAAAAAACGATGGAAAATGGTGGAGGGGGGTAGGGGTTACCTTAGGGAGGAGTTTGACGCCCTAGGAGTCGTCACCTAGGGTTCCACGGCGTCGGCACCGAGGAGGGATCGCTGGAATCCGGGATTAGTCTTCTCCAAATTCTGCAATGGCCTCAAATCAGCCCCCTAGCATCCTACTTATAAGAAAACACAAGCTAGGACATCCCCATCAACGACTATGATTGGACGGTGGGTTAGCCCTTAAAATACATCAAAATAAACTCAAAAAACATAAAGTAATATAGCGTTTTGACTCGCGGCGACGTCCCGGACGCAACTGCGGAGTCCGATCGGCGATCCGATCAAGTTTTCCTGCGCGAATACATGTTTGTGGGCCCCGCCTTGCGGCGAGCTCCTCCAAGTGCATTCGATGGCTCCCCATCAGATAACCACGAACTCTTAACTAATAACAACAACTTAATGACTCGACATTAAATACCTACAAAATTACTGGACGTAAATAAAAGATAACTGACATGACACCCCAAACAACAACTAGACTCAATACATATAACAAGGCGCGGTACGAAAATAACATTTAAGGCGACTAGCCTATGCCCATAACATAGTGTTGTGTGCGGGTGCAGGTGTAAAAGCTGTATGTGAATGTGTGTGAATGCAGGCACATGTCTTTTAAAAAACTTGTATGTGTGAATGCATCCCCTTACTTGCATGTCTGTGAGAATAGAAGTTCTCGAAAAAAAGGTACCGTGATGTGCTTGTATTTCTGCGACTAATGCAAGATGTGTGTAGTAGACATTTATATTATAACACAAGTTGAATTAGTAGTTTCTGATAGGAGCGATGCTATGGGGCTTGAATGGTGACGCTTTGTGTGATGTTAAGTGACAAATTCATTTAGAAGACTGCACCGACATAGGTGGAAGGCGATCAAATGTTGGTGCAATAGTCGAAGGAGGGACAACACAACTTTGTTAAAGAATATAGTTAGTTAATTGTAAGAACCACCAACATTTAACAAAATTAATCGAAAGGAGATCCATGCGTAAAGGATAGAGACATATACTCATCTATTGATCCCACGAATCATGAGAGCACCTCAAATTAGGAAGTACAAATACTCACAAAATCGTATCTGAAATGTTTCGGAGTTGGGAACTCTCAAAAACATTTCTTTTAATATTAAATTAAATTAGCCCTGGATACTCCCTGATAAGCTCTGTGTATGCTCACTCAAGACTTGTCTATATTATGGTGATAATATGGAGAAAAACATGTGAAAGAGAAACTCTTGGATGATAAGTGTATACTTTAATTTGCGTCTCCTATCTTATTATAGGTTGAAATTTTCTGACAGAACTTGTCTTTGTTTAACATATGATATGTGAGATTTAATAATTGAAAAAAGAAGAAGAGATCAATGCCCGAGGCTTCTGTATATTAATTTGTATTTATATTTTGTTGTCTGATAAAAATGATTAATTAGATTAGGAAGAGTTATCCCTTGTATATATGAAGGTGGATATAACAAAGAAAAAATGAAAAAAAAACATAATATGACTACTACATATTATAACACTCCCCCTCAAGTTGGGACGTGAGATGTTAATGTGGCCCAACTTGTCAACAATCTTTCCAAATACATTCTCACTCAACCCTTTTGTGAGAATGTCAGCTAGCTGTCTGTCAGAGGGTACAAAAGGATTACACACAATTCCCTTCTCAATATTCTCTTTGATGAAGTCTCAATCTATTTCAATGTATTTAGTGCGGTCATGTTGAACAGTGTTGTGGGTGATACTGATAGCTGATTTATTGTCACAATAGAACCAGATGCGTCCGACTTCAGTAAGACACATGTAACCCATCAATGAACGTAGCAATAAGCCTTCACAAATCCCATGAGCTATAGCTCTTGTTAGAGTTATTATTATTCAATAGTTTAATATTGTTGAGTTTAGTCTCACACCGCCTATCAGTGTTGGGTGTCTTGATTTAAGTCCTATATACTGCCCCTATGTGGAAAAATAAAATTGCACCTTTCATTTTACTTCTCCTTTCTTATATGGTATCAGAGTGAATCGTTCTGAAGACCTAAAAATTTTCTTCCGTTTTTCGTTTTCACCTAATCCCCCACCGCCGGCTCGTGCTCGTTTTTTTTCGCGAGCTGCTAGGGCTCACGCCCGCCGTTCCCGCTCCTGTCGACGGAGTCGATTGCTAATCCCGTTGACAGTAGCGACTCCGATTCTGCCGCCGCTGCCCTGTGTTTCTTCCGCCTGCGATATCGAAGGCTCCTCCGGCTTCCATCTGCGACATCGACAACACCTCCGGCTCCTGTCTGCGACATCGAGCACTTCTTCTCCGCGCCTCTCTCCAGCTCTCTCCTACTATTTCTTCTCCGGCCTGGATTCCCTCTCTTGCTGCTCTTCTTCTCCGGCCGCTGCTCTTCTTCTCCGGCTGCACTGCGTGCCGCTGCTGCTCTGCCGCTGCTCTTCTTCTCCGGCTGCTCTGCGTGTCGTTGGTGCTCTCTTCTTCTCCGGCTGCTCTGTGTGCCACTGCTGCTCTCTTCTTCTCCGGCCGCTCTGCGTGCCGCTGCTGCTCGGTCATCTACTTCCTTCTTCTTCAGATCCAGTCCGGCCCGACAACTCTCTATGTCGTGCCGCTGCTGCTCGGTCGTCTACTTCCTTCCTCGACGCCGGCAAGCCTATGTCGCTGTTGCTCTGCGTGTGCTGCTTCCTCTCCGGCCCGGTTTAAGTTTTAATGTTGTTTTTTAAGTTGTTATTGTTGTAGTGTGTTGTGTTAGTTTGCTTCGCGTGCGATTTCGGCTCCTTCTCCACGTGATCTGGATTCATGTACCCGACGAGGGTCCCACACGTGCATGTAGTCTACGTGAGGGGGAGTGTACGTCACGGCCTCCAGGCATAGTCTATGCCTTTATGCACGTATTCCACGTGAGGGGGAGTGTTTGTGATAACGGCGACTCGGATGCGTCTTTCCCGACTCCTGCCTTAGTCACACATGACCCCAGGTCGATTTCGTATGTTGTTTGTGTCTACTCGTCATTTTCTATGGATTTGGTTGTGTTGGTTTGGTCTTTCGTGATTGACCTAGTTTCCATTCTGAGTGTATCCAGCGTGTTCATGGTCGGTTTTGTGGAGCAACGTCGTGTGGCTCTTGCCCGGTTGAAGTATCCCCGGTGACACGCGGTTGGGCCTCGGTGTCTGTTGTTTTGTCCCACGTTTCCAACCTTCTTTTACCTTCCGTTTTATGTTGTGTTCAAGCTGTAGGGTCCCTCTTCAGCTTGAGGGAGAGTGTTGGAGTTATTATTATTCAATAGTTTAATATTGTTGAGTTTAGTCTCACACCGCCTATCGGTGTTTGGTGTCTTGATGTAAGTCCTATATATTGCCCCTATGTGGAAGAATAAAATTGCACCTTTCATTTTACTTCTCCTTTCTTATAGCTCTAAACTCGAATTTTGCGCTAGATCTTGCCACAACTTGTTGTTTCTTGCTACTCCAAGTAACAAGGTTACCCCCAACAAGGGAACGATATCTTGAAGTTGATCGTCGATCCTCAACTGACCCGGCCCAATCAGCATCAATGTAAACTTGAATATTTAGACATGAATTTGGAGTAAACAAGATACCCTTTCGTGATGAGGATTTGAGATACCTAAGAATTCTGTGAGTTGCATCCACATGACGTGTGTAACATCTCTGGAATGCAAACAATATATAGCATGGGCCCGGCCGGGGCCCCACGACATACAAAATTCACAAACATAAAATGCTATTAATTGATAATAAGAAAACTAATCAACCACTTCAGAATTCACATAAAAAGTTACAACGGAAACTTAGAAAAGCCCAAGCAAGAAGGGCTCGAATGTCCACAACTAATAGGAAAGCGGTACTAAAAGTTACGGCCTTAAGGCCTTACATGGCTTTCAAAATAGAACAGAAGTAAGGCTACAATAAAACCAAAAAGGGAGACAACGATCTCAGCTCCTCATCCACTCATAGGCTCCGGCCCACTATACTTCGCTACGAGTTGCTCCACCTGAAACCAAGAACAAATGGGTGGTGCAACGAAGGTCAGCATGGGGCTGACCAACACAACGTAACGACCCCTCCCCCCGACCATCCTAGTGGACTCCGGGGCGAGTACATCGCTCTCCTGCAAGTACGCATGAAAACCAAAGCAGAAAAAGATACAAAGAACACATGGGGCGCACAAGGGGCCCCCACATCCATACCATCACACATGCGGTAAAACAATCAAAGTCGTACGACCCACGACGAGAGGCGTGTGCTCACCTTTTGCCCTCAACTGTGACGGTAGGAGGACAAGGTCTCACAACAAAGAGCGTGATAGATAGACTCAAAGTCCATATCTATCCTTAAGAACGCGACGGGAGGGAAAATAGTCCACTACTGTCCAAACGAGCCCGACAGAAGAGAAAACAACCCACAACTGTCCGAAAGAGCGCGACAGAGAATACATCATCACTCCTAGTCCCAAAACTTCGCGACGGGGGACACGAACTCATCTTCGGACGTAGCCTGATGAGGCTCTCAAATCGATGACATGACGTAAACTGAACGCGTCTACGAAGTGACGAGGAATCCACTTGTCCTACACAATCTCACAAGAACGTCGTTCTACCGGGTCCAACACAGACCCGCTTAGGAAAGGGACATTCACGAATAGAGCCCACAAATTCCTACCATCACTACGACGAATAGCACGAGACATTCCCGTTAGCGCACCTAGGGCTAATCGCAATGCATATCACATAAACAACACTGATCTGGGCGTATCGCCACGGGTAGGTTTCACGAGCATGCATAAATGCAAACTCGCACGACGGATCACTAAATGCACATTTATGCCGGGGATGGATACAATCAACCCAGAGGTTCGCAATGAATCGAGGGAAACACACACCGCGTTCAATTGGATGTGGGTGACCCTCCTAAGCAAAGTAAAGCAATAAACTACACCAGGGTCACAATCCCACGCCCTGACGGAGTCCCCGCTCTCTACCGTGTAGTGGGAGAGGGACTTTACGTGCAGTTCACATAAACAATACGCCGGGGTCGCAATCCCACGCCTTGACAGAGTCCCCGTCCTCAATCGAAGCGGCGTGAGAGGACTCTCAATGCAGGAAAATAAATACATACACAAAATATATAAGTAACAGTCCTAAGATCGGGGAAAAGGGTCGTTACCCTCGGTGCGCGCCTTGGAGGCATTTTGAATTGTACGAGACTGGACGACTAGAGATCGTAGTGACTGACCACACACATATCTGACTTCCACACGTCGATTTGAGCTCCAAATCGACCTTTCACGGTAGATTTCAGCAACACAACTTTCTGACAAGAGTTTCTCCGTCCACATGGCTAGCAACCACAACCATGATGGAGGAAACTCTGCCTCCACTTGGTCGGCCACCAAAAGTAGAACAGGGGAAAAACCCCCTTCACTTTTTCTCTCACGACAAGGAGGACAACACCCTCGACAAAAGGAGGGTTCTCCCTGCTCTACCGACCACCGAAACGAGGAGTCGGTCTTCTAGTCTCCTACGCTCCTAGGTCGTCGCCGACCTCACGATGAGGAGAAGAGGGAGACATGCGGGTCGTCGGGGCTGCTCGCGCGAAGAGGGAGAGGGGGATCGATAACTGCTCTAAACTGAGCAAGCAAGAGGAAATCATGGAGAAGGCTTGCGACTGCGATCTGGAAAAACAGGAGAAGGGGAAAACCGGTCGGGTCTTGGGGATAGGGAGAGGGTTTGGGGTTTTTATTGAAACCCTAACTTGCAAATGTTATTTGCACACCACTCTCTATTCACACCCCAATATGCATTTTAAATTATATTTATTTTATTTTCGGGGCGTTACAACGCGTCTTCAGAGCATGCATGAACTGGTTGATAGCACTTACTTCATAAGAAATATCTACGCGAGTGTGGGACACGTAGATCAGCCTCCCTACTAATCTCTCAAATTCAGAGATGTCTTCGATCATCTTTCCATCATTACGCCCCAACTAGTGGTTTGCTTCAATTGGGGTGTTAGCTGGTCTACATCCACTCATCCCCACGGAGGTTCAGAGTATATTTTCTTTAAGAGATGAAGATTCCCTGATTGTACCTTGCTACCACAATACACAAGAAATACCTAAGTTTTTTCAGGTTCTTGACCTCAAACTTATTGGCTAATTTCTGTTTTTGATTCTTGATTTTTTCTGTCATCAACGTATACAAACTAGCTCTGATACCATGTTGTTCGATATAAAGAGATTAATTAGATTAGGAAGAGTAATCCACTCTATATACGAAGGCATATATAATAAAGAAAAAAGGAAAAGAAATAATACATAATATGACTACTACATATTATAACATATTTAAATCATTAAAAATTTAAAAATGTATCTTGCATCTGATTTTTTATGAAAATTATGAATCTCGTATCCGTAATTCAGTATTATATCATATCTTCCATTGTAGCATATCTCATATCCCTTCTCCATGCAATATAGGCCACAATGGCATCCACTGATCCAACGAATTATGGATTGATTTTAGTAATTTAACACTTTTATTCCATGCAAGTGATCACCTTCTAAATAATTCTAGTAATTTGATATGGACCACTATTTGGGATCTTGTTTGCTGCCTAACGAGAGAGAAGTTGTGGAGGAGATTGCAGTTCCCCTTCTTAGAGGCATGTGAACCTATGACAATGGCAGGGAGGAGACAAGAGAAGAACGATCGGAGAGGCGATCTGGTTGGGGGAGGGTCGGTGATCGTTCTCGTGGAAGACTGCATGTGCAACGGGGAGGGCGCGAGTACCCTAGCGGCCAGGTGGATAAAATGAGAGTGACAGAGAGGAAATTAGATAGATGATTTAATTTTTGGATATTAATTGCTCTCCTCTTCTTCACCCAAACCATTCTAAGTCCAAATAACCAAAATGCAAGGCCTACATATGCGAGTTAAATAAAAAGGTTTAAAAAATGCTGAAATTAGATAAAGATAATTAGAATGACAATAGATGCTAGCAGTGTCGCCTCATTTCTTGCACGGGTCCCTTCTACCGGCGTTGGTAAATTCTTTAAATAGACCCATAATAGAATTCTTATTCTTCTAAATTGACAAACCAGAATTCTAAATTTTTTAAATTTGACAATGGTCTTATAGAAAATAACTTACGTTCAATCACATTGAATTTGCCATTTCATGATTTTGTTTCTCATCAATTTGAACCATATAATGTGTTTTTTTCCATAACTATTTTTCCTAATTGCACATGATGATATTATATGTAAGCACATGTGCGATTGATTGCTGGGTGTTCATGGGCACATGAATGCAGGTGCAAATGTGCGTGTACCACTTATATGTTTGGATGCATGCCTATGTTTGCATTTGTCCATGCATGTGTTATGAGCATAGGTGACGCAGGACGAATCTATAGGTGGCGAGTATAATGTTTCCCTAACCCTACATGCAATACAAAGCCCGACAGATAATTCGAATTAAACAATAAATAATTTAATCGCATGCACATGATTATAACAAAAACATAATAAATCGTTAAGCAAGCGGATTAGGCTTTCTTCCGCGTGAAGAGCCAAAGTAAAAATGCGCGGTGAATAAATCTTGCAATTCACAAAATAGTCTAAAAACAAACTACCGCAATACCAGAGATCCAAAAACGTATACGATTCAACTGATAATAGTAATGCTGAAAAATAATAGTCCAATACGACAAAGACTCACCAAGTAGTGGGCTGTCCAAGGCAATGAATATTTCGAAGTCGGAGGCGTTTTGGCGGCGATCCAATGTGGGACCGGAGGCGGGTGACGATGTAGGTGGCTGGAATTCGGTGGCGGGAGGCGGAATCGGTTCGGAAATGAGTAGATCCGACTATGTAGGGGTGGATCAAGGCAAATGAGGTTGGATCCGATAATTTGGGAGCGGATCCGGGCTATTGGATGAGGTGCGGGTGAGGGAAGAAGGCGGATCTAGGCTGTCCTGCCTAGATTTGTGCGGTTTAGATGAGGGAGGGGGCTGCTAGGGGTGGTTTCACGTATATGGAAGGGAGGGGTGGCTGGCTGGCTGGCAGTGGCTGGAAACAGGGAGGGGACTGGGCAGCGGCTGGCTGGAAACAGGGAAAAAAGGGACATCAGACTGGCTTGGAGCAGGGAGAAGGGGCGGCGGCTGTGGGGGAAGATTTTCAGCAATGGGTAGGCTGCTGTTGGGGGGATTTCAGCAAGGGGCGTCTGCTGTTAGGGGATTTCAGCAAGGGCGGCTGCTGTTGGGAGGTCACGGGGGTGACAATGGAGGGATTAAGAGGTGGGAAATGAAGGCTAGGGTTAGGCATTACCTTGGGGATAGAGATAACCACCTAGGAGTCGTTACCTAGGGTTCCACGGAGTCAGCACCGTAGGAGGATCGCAGGATTCCGAGATTCAATCCTCCAAAATCTGCAATAGTTTCCAAGCATACCCCATATGCATCTATTTATAATAAAGAGATATTAGGGCATCCCACCATCAACAATTATGATTGGTCGGAGATGGGGTGACCCAATTACATCAAAATAAAATCCAAAATAATAATATAATATATGAAATCGACTGCAAGCGATGATCTGCACACATCCGTGGAATCAAATCATCGATCTGGATACACCATATATGGTTAGTAGTTAATCAGCACCTAACGGGCCCAAAACTCGTCCTTCGTTGCGGGTCCGCGTCTCCGTTCCACATCATTCTGCCCGACTTGAAAGAATTCATTTCCTAATGAATATAAATCAGAATTCTCTCGGTTTATGCCAGGTAAGACTCCACGAGGTCCACCAGAGGTCGATCAAGTGTCGGCGATGGTAAAGTATCCTTGCCAATGGTACTCCTGCTTCTGACTGACTGGTGCTGCTATACATGCATGAGCCACGATATCAATAATGCTCTCAAGAATCCACTGAGGTGTTGGAAGTCTCGATGCGATCACCGGTGCTGACGGTGAAGCCATATGCAACTGATCCAAAGGAAGGTGGGGCTCAGAAGTAGACTGGGAGCAGGACTGAGGATGTAGAAATGTAGGCTCAAAAGGCTGTGGGGGAGTGGGCTCAAAAGGCTGTGGAGGTGTCGGCATAAGTGAATCTCCATAAAATGGGTCCACATGCTCTTGAGGCTTATAGTACGACGTTAAGTTCTCAGCATTAAATATGGGACAGATACTCTTACTCGTCGGGATATCAAGATCATAGATATTTGTTTCGATCCGTCTCATGATTGTATAAAGATCCATTCACCTAACGCTCAAACTTTTAGCAGGCCTCACACAAAGCCTGACAATGCGGATTCTCACTATCACTTGCTCACCTTCATGAATTACCTGTCTTTGCCAATGAACATTCACAAATGATTTATATAATTTATTATCATTTTTGATTTTTTGTCGGACCGGCTCATGTGACATATTCAAATGATGATATATAAATCAACATACACGTGCAAATGATGAAGAAATGATGCAACAGACTCATGTCAATGATGCAAATGAAACACAGCGGACACAACACACTCTGTATGAGGCAGTCTGACAATGAACTGGAAATCTACAAAATGAGGTGGCCTATCAGGAGGCTCTCTCGGTGGAGTGTAGAAAAACTCATCTAGTGTGCGACGAGTGTCCATGTGACTGTGTGAGACATCAATACTCAAATTCGAACTCGTAAGGAGCCAAATGTCTCTCAGGGAATGTGACACATCTGGGGGCTTACTAGGAGTGTATGCATGAAAATTGAAAATTCATCTCGAATACGACGACCACCTGAGTGAAAATCAAGTACACTGACTAGAAGATATGATTCTAGAGTGTCGTGAGTGTCCCTCAAAAGAAAGAGCTCATCTGGTGGGTCAGTAGGCGGTGTGTTCCAAAACTCATCAAGTGTGTGATGTGTCAAAAGGTAGGTCCTCAAAATATCAGGAGTATGCTCAAGTCTACTCAAGGAAGGCCCTACATACATAATACTCCACTCAAGATCCATTCTCAGGGGCAAGACTAGAGATGATAAAGAAAGAGACGCCAATAACCCGAAACTCATAGACGAGTGGCTCACCTGAATCTCATCCTCACCATGATATGACGACTCATCAGGAGGCTCCATAGGGGGCTCGTCAAAAAACTCGTCAATAGGGACATGATCCTCCAGATGAGTACCATTGTAAGGGGTAGTGTCCCTATAAATGAGTGAGATAGCCACTACGAGATCAACACGAGGCTCTGGGCTCTCGGTCGTGATGTGACTCAGAGCAATAACAAGGTAAGAAGGACATAGACCTACTCTCAAGAATGGGTCTATGGTAGGGGTGTTAACTAACCTAGGACATGGCAAGAGGAGTGTAAGTGAAGAACACATCACTATATAATCAATAGGTCGCTTAAACTCGCTCTCAATCAGGGTCACACGAGAACAGTTGGAAACAAAAGATAGACCACTCACCGGACTAAGCACCTCATTGGGGTCAGAGAAATCTGTATCAGGTATCATTTCTGTCATGTCTGACAGGAAAATGATAGACGTCGTGGTGACCTCGGTATGAGAGGGACTCGTACTGCGAAGGTCTAGGTATGTATCTAACCGATCAACTCTTGCGGACCTCAAGAACTGTTCACGATGAAGGGCGAGCTGATATGCCTGCTCAAGGGACTTTGAGCCGTGATAAGCCAACTCATTGTATATGTCAGATCGAAGTACAGACCGAAATCAGGAAGTGCTTATAGTTAGCTTCTCTCGAATATCACTCCTCACAACTAAACTCATCAAAACGATCTTTATACTCAGCAACAGACATAGATCCTTGCTGAAGGAAAAATAACCGCTCGAGCAAGCGGCTTCGATATGACAAAGAAAGATACCTCTGACACAATATACACTTCATATCCACCACACTAATGATGCGATAAAGGCAATCTCCCTCGCGGGTCCTCTCATTGCTAGACCAATACGCTCTCGCCTGATCGAGAAGTCTAGGTTTTGCAAACTTGATGCGACGCTCTCCGAATAACTCAAAATGATCAAAATAATAATTCATATCTACGAGCCAATAATAGAAGGACTCGGGACTCGATGAACCATTAAAAGAAGGGGCAACAATATGAAACTGACATTCGAGATCTCTCTTATAATAATCATCTCTAATGTAATCGAGTCGTGTAGAAAGATCAACACGATCTACTCGCGTGGAGGGATATAAACAATGACAACCATCACACTGAACGTCTCTAACATAGTGGGGTTGTGTCGGTGGATCAACACAATCTCTGAAAGTGGCGTGCTGCGATCGAGAATAATCATCGTAGTAACATGAAGATCTCCTTAAAGGAGCTCTATGAAAGCGAGTGTAAATGGACTTGGGATCCCCAAATAGAGGAGCGAAATAACTGTGTTATATAGCCATGAAAAAATAAACCTATAGACTCTACAACTGCGTGTCAAAAAGTGCTCGCAGCCTCCCTCTGATACCAATTGACGTAGGACGAATCTATAGACGGCGGATGAACGATGCCCTAACCCTACATGTAATGCAAATATGATGACAAAATCAAATTACATAATAAATAATTAAACCGCACGTACATGATTATAATAAAGACAATAAATTCTTACACAAGCGGATTAGGCTTTCCTCTGCGTGGAGGGCCAAAGTAAAGCACGCAACAAATAAATCCTGCAATTCACAAAATAGTCTAAAAGCAAACTACCACAATACCAGAGATCCAAACATGTATAAGATTCAACTGATAATAGTAATGCTGAAAAATAGTAGTCCAATACAATAAAGACTCACCAAGTAGTGGGTTGTCCAAGGCAATGGAGATTTCGGAGCCGGAGACTTTTTGGCGGCAATCCAATGCGGGACCGGAGGCGGATGACAATGTTGGTGGCTGAAATTCGGTGGCGGGAGGCGGAATCAGGCTGGAAATGAGTAGATCCGGCTATGTAGGGATGGATTCAGACGAGGGAGGTTGGATCCGATAATTGGGAGCGGATTCGAGCTATTGGGACGGGTGAGGGAAGAAGGTGGATCTAGGTTGGCCTACCTAGATCCGGGCAGTTGAGATGCAGGAGGGGGCTGCTTGGGGTGGTTCCACGTACAGGGAAGGGAGGGGTGGCTCACCTGAAACAGGAGGGGACAGGGCGGGGGCTGGCTGGAAATAGGGAAAAAGGGGCGGCGGTCTGGCTTGGAGCAGGGAGAAGGGGCGGCGGCTGTGGGGGATGGTTTTCAGCAAAGGGGTGGGTGCTGTTGGTGGGATTTCAGCAAGGGGCGGTTGCTGTTGGGGGATTTCAGCAAGGGCGGTTGCTGTTGGGAGGTCATGGGGGTGGCAGTGGAGGGATTAGGAGATGAGAAATGAAGGCTAGGGTTGGGTATTACCTTGGAGATATAACCCCCTAGGAGTCGTCACCTAGGGTTTCACGGAGTCGGCTCCGTGGGAGGATCGCGGGATTCCGAGATTCAATTCTCCAAAATCTACAATAGTCTCCAAGCTGCCCCCTACACATCTATTTTTAATAAAGAGATATTAGTGCATTCCGCCTTCAACGGCTATGATCGGGCAGAGATGGGATAGCTCGATTACATCAAAATAAAATCCAAAATAACAATATAATATATGAAATCGACTGCAAGCGACGAGCTGGACACATCCGTGGAGTCGGATCTTCTATTCGGATACGCCATATATGGTAAGTAGCTAATTAGCCCTGAACGGGCCAAAAACTCGTCCTCCATTGCGGGTCCGCGTCTCCATTCCACTTCAGTAGGCTAAACATGCTATGTGTTATTTTATTAACTTCGTATTGCGCCCTTTTATATGTATCAAGCCTTGTTATTGTTTGTGGCTTCACTCCCAATTATCTTTTATTATTAATGTTCGAGTTATTGTTCGTTGTTGGTAGTAGTTATTAGGTTGTTATTTAAAAGTCATGTAAGACTATCAAAGGCAAGTGATGTGTTGAATGAAGGCATGCATGAATTAAAGTCTTTCTTCTTGCCCTTGTAAAGAGATTGTTGTAACTCTCTCTCTCTTTCTCTTCGAGAACATCCCGCTGAGGAAGCCGCGGTTCCGGCTCCTGTTTTATCCCCTCATCTCCACCTGTCGTCATCCTCTCTGCTAGCCGCTCGTCCGACGACCCTCTGATGTTCTACGGGTTTGCCCGTAGCATGTTTTATAAAGTAGCTCGAAGCTGTGTTTTCTTTTATAAGCCTCAAGCGTTCTTTCTTTAATGTGTTTTTTTTCTGTCAGTTTCTAATTTGTTTTTTTTCTCTGTTTCCTGTAGGGAAGATAAACATTTTGAGGCTGGTGATGAGACATCTACACTTATACAGTCTTCTCCTAGATCACCTGTGTACGTGGTCAAATATCAGCTTTTTGTCATGCTAGAAGGGTTATGGATGATAGCATCATCAACTTATCTCATATATGTATCTTTATTTCTGTGGCTTAATGCTGTAGTTTCTTCCTCCTTCTATTTTCAGGTATTGTATGGCATCCTTGTGCCACTTAGTTTTTATCAGTGTTACTTATATTTTTATATAGGTTTACATGCGTGTAGCTTGATATTTTGGAGAAATTGGTGATCTCATTGTTGCTTTGTGTACTTCTCAATGGTTTTACAACTTTGGAACTTTAATTTTGTAAGGTTAAAGCAATCATTTCAAAAAAGAGTTCACTTTGGGACATTTGTTACATATCTAGAGGGGTGAGGTAGCTAAACTTGTTTGTGTTTCCTGCTAGCCAATCATGAAATTTTTGTTATGTTTTGAATATGTTTTGTGGTCAAAAAGACATTACACCTTACAGTTTTATTTTTGTCTTCTTTGCTTCTAAACTATTTAAGGAGTTTATTAGACTTATTTGATGTGACTGTTGGCGAGCTTTAAGCAGGTCAAACATCATATAGTTTGAATCTTTATAACTTTAACATTACATCTTACAGTTTTATTTTTTTTCATCTTTGCTTCTAAACTACTTAAGTAGGAGTTTATTAGACTTATTTGATGTAACTGTTGGCGAGCTTTAAGCAGGTCAAACATCATATAGTTTGAATCTTTATAACTTTAACATTACATCTTACAGTTTCATTTTTTTTCTTCTTTGCTTCTAAACTACTTAAGTAGGAGTTTATTAGACTTATTTGATGTGACTGTTGGCGAGCTTTAAGCAGGTCAAACATCATGTAGTTTGAATCTTTATAACTTTACGTAAGACGAACAGAAGACTATGATTAATCATATCATGACACACAAGATTGGTTATTACCCTATGTGGGTCTTTCTTTCCCATAACCTGAAAGTTTAGCTCAAAGATGGACAATTCATCTGAGAATAGAACATTTTAGTCTTGAATTAAGCCTAAAATGCCAATCGTAGAACTTGAAATTTTACTCCAATCTTTGACTTAGGTCCGACTCAAATGAAAGCAACGTGAGACTACTTGAATACAAATATATTATATATAATGGCATTTATAATAGTTATATAAATATATGCATATATGCTTCAATGAATATCCTAATTATATACATTTTTACTAGATATATAAGTATTTGTATATATTAAATAAACAATAATACTTGGAAAAGGAGAAGTTGATTTTGTGTGGCGAAACCGAATTAATTTGAGCAACACAAAACACTCATGGGGTCATATTGCTAAAATCCTTATTCTGAACTAAGTCCGCGTGTGGTTGAATCTTGAAACTCACCTCTATTTCCTCTCCCTCATTTACATCTGAACAATTCAATGGGGGAGATTTCATTTAATCTTTTCAGATCAGAGCTAGATAGCTTGAAATTTATTCATTGTCGCCCATATTCTTTTTAGCATTTTTCTTTATTCACATTATCGTGGAATCATTTATTCTAACACTTAGGTTCTTCCTCTTCCACCTCAACTTTCTACTTTAATCATGTTGGAGAAGAGAGAACACACCTTTATGTGTGATATTCTCATCCTCTTCTTGCATAGCACCGCGGTCCTTATATTAGAGAAGCCTTAATCATCTTGTATGATATGGCCACCCATAGGCGAGCCTAAGCCAAATTGCATTTCAACACCCCCTCAAGCTAACACCATAAACATCCAGCATTCCCGACCCAAGGGAGTTCATGTGAAGATTTTTTCCAAGAATAGTTTCGGTAAACATTCCCGATCCAACATCCACTATTAGGAATTATTTTGTTCTAAAATTTTTCTCGCACAAAGTGATAGTCAATTGTTATGGTCCCACATTTGGTCGCGTACATCGTCATCGCCGCCCTTACCTACTTTCTAATTTTAATTACGCGTATTTTGATCCTCCGTGTCTAATTCCAAGGATGGGACATTTTTGGGACCTTGTGTGACTCTTATTAAAGCCCGGTTGGGGGGGGGAGAGGATTGTGAAGGTTATTATCTATTTTATTTTCTTTCTCTATTGCTCTCTCTCTCTCTCTCGTTACTTTCTCCCGTCCGCAACCCTAGACACAAAAATCCCATAGGAGCCGTAGCGCCATTCGCCCGCGGGAACCGCCGCCCGCATTTCGTCCGCAGGAAACGCACCCTGCGATCGACGCCACACAAAGCCGGTGTTCCCTCCTCGCCGCCATTGCTCCCCGAGGCTCCAAGAAGGTTCCCTCCTCCTCCCTCGAGGACTTCCCCCTCTTCCCTCGTGCACGCGCTCTCAATCTAGGGCACGTACCACATTGTTGGGCCTAAAGGGCTGGGTGATCAAACTAAATTTTATGGAGGAAATTCAAATATGGATTTCTCTCATTGTGTAACACACATCATGTCGAATGGTAGAAACTACCTTCTATGGTCTAATAAAGAGGTATTTTTATAAAATCTTGTCGGTGTTGTAGTTTGAAATTGACTATGATTTCCCGTCATTTTGGCAACCAACATTGCTTTATATCTATTAAAAGTGTCATCCTAAAGATATTTCATAGTGTATATCCGTTTTCTTCAAGCATGGCGCTCGTGGGGAATAGGAGCAATTTCCCAGGCATCTTGCCGCTGAAGAACATCCATCTCAACTAGAAGGTAGTCCATTTCAATCTAGAAGGTAGTTTCTACCATTCAATATGATATGTGTTACACAATGAGAGAAATCCCTATTTGAATTTCCTCCACCATAAAATTTAGTTTGATCACCCAGCCCTTTAGGCCCAACAATGTGTTATGTGCCCAAGATTAAGAGCGCGTGCATGGGGGAAGAGGGGGGAAGTCCTCGAGGGAGGATGAGAGAACCATCTTGGAGCCTCGGGGAGCAATGACAGCGAGGAGGGAACGCCGGCTCTGTGCGGCGTCGATTGCAGGATGCCGATCCCGCAGACGAAATGCGGGCGGCGGTTTCCGCGTGATTTTTGCCTCTAGGGTTGTAGACGGGAGAAAGTAACGAGTGAGAGAGAGAAAAAATAAAATAGATAATAACCTTCCCAATCCTCTTGCCCCCCCAGCTGGGCTTTAATAGGAGTCACACAATGTTCCAAAAATGCCCCCTCCTTGGGCTTAGACACGGAGGATCAAAATACGTGTAATTAAAATTAGAAAGTAGGTAAGGGCGGCGCTGACGATGATCGAATGCGGGTCCATAACACAATGCTTTTTAGTTTATCTCAATGCTTTTCAGTTTATCCCCTGTATAGAGGTAAGGAGCACACTGGAAGAAGCACCACCTTTACGAAGTTGTAGAAGCTTTGATAAACCTTAAAGGTTCGGATGGCTGAACAGAAACAGAAAGCCAGTGGAAGCTTCGTCTGCATAGGAAGGAAACGCAAGACAATCATGATTCGTGATGCAATCGGGCTTCTTACGGGTTAGACTAATAATTTTCAAGTAGGGAGTGAGTCTCAAACAAGTGAGAAACAATGATTAAGTGATTGCATGAGGCTAGTGAGTTGTTAAGGTTTGGGGAGAGTTACAATTATGTCGCGAGTTCGAGGGATGGCTGCCGACATTGGGAGCGACTAGGAATTATTAATATAGTGTGTGACTAGGGTATGATACATTTGTTGCACCCTCTAGCAGAATCTTGGTTCATGGCCTAACATTTATGTGTTGGATGAACTCAATTATAGCTTTGGACAATTTGATTTAGAGTTCAAGATGTCAGCACAACCCTTAGGTTCACAAACTGAAAATTTTTGACCATATACCCTTGGGTTTACTGAACTAATGGAAGGTTGGCTTGGTTCTTAACCTTGTTGAGCCAAGGCATCTAAAGGGTTTGACTCAACAACTCGATCTTGTTGAGCTAATAGAGCAGCTCGATGCTTAGGGTTGTTGAGATATGGTCATGTCAGTTAGTCTTTTATGTTTGAACTGATAAGTAGATGAGTAGGCTTTTGCACTTGTTGAATCATTTTATATGTATGCCAACTTGGCTTTTGGGGCTTGTGAGCTAGAAAAATAGCTCCTTAAGCTTATCACTCGAGGCCGTGCCAGTTCAACCATTGGGTTTATTGGGCTGGTTCGATATGGGTGGCTCGGTCCTTTGACTTTGTTGAATCATCTCATGTAAGCCAACTCCGGCTACTGGATCATATGAAGTGACCAAGCAGCTCGGTCCTTATGCTTAATTGCCGAGGAAGTGCCAATTTGGTCTTAGGCTTGTAGTATTGGGGGAGAAGTAGATGACTTGATCCTTGGACTTATTAAATCATTATAATGGCCACTTCAATAATATGATTGAAATCTAGCAGTCTATGATGATTCCTTACATAAAAGCTTTTAATATTTTGAAAAACACTAAGGGTGCGTTCGTTTCACAGGTTTTATTTTATAGGAATTGGTTTTGGTCGAAAACCAAAAACTGGAAAGTTTTGGTTTTCTGCCAAAACTCAATTCTTGTGTTCGTTTGCAGGACGGTTTCCAGGCCCATGAATTGATAACTGTCAATATTTCTGTTCGGATGCAGAAAGGTTTTCAGGCACAAAAATTGATTTTAAATTAATAAAGGACATTAAACCAACACTAATTATTTGCACAAAACATACAAACCAATTATTGCACACACAACACAATTTTTTGCACACACAATACAGAATTTAACACACACAACACAATGTGTAAACAAAAACAAAGGAAATAAATTTGAAATGACTATTGCACACAAAATTATCCAAGACCCTAAAGTGGAAGGAGAAAAAAATTCAAAAGTTAAGGTTATGTATACCTCTTCAACAACTTGGGAGAAAGTTAGGTGCTGGAAGAACGCACAAAATGCTGGCAATGGAAGAACGCACAAAATGCCGGCAATGGAAGAACCCACGAAATTCCGTTGTTTAGAACTTACCAAATGCCACCAAATCTCCTTTCGTTGGCGCTAGAACCCATGAAATGCTGGGCCGCTTGAACGCCGGAGAAGGGGGTGGACTGCCGCTCGGTCGCCTGGCTGGGGTGGGCTGCTGCTTGGACGTCGGAGAAAGGAGTAGAGCCACTTGGTCGGTGGGGAAAAAAGGTCCATGCGCGCTTGGGGAAGAAAAGATTGAAGGAGGAAGCGCTGGATGAAAGCCAACCGAATGAGGTCAGTTTTAGGGGTAGACAATTTTTAACCCGATGAAAACCTACCGGTTTTCAAATAAAACCAAAAACATGGCTCAAATAGGCTAAACAAACATGATTTTTGGTTTCATGTAAGTAAAACTAAAACACACCTATCAAAACTTATGAAACATACAGGCCCCAAGTATTGCTTTGAAATAAATCTCATGAACTTGTATTTGGACCTTAATTTCCAGGTCCTATGAGTTATTCCCATAAGTATTTTTCGATAATTCATAAGGTAAGCTGCTCTTGAAGAACGTTACCCTCATGCTTCTGTATCAAAAAGTAATTGGAGTATTAGTTTTTGATTGTATTATTTATTTGCCAGAAAAGATTTTCTTCAATCAAATCTAAACTCTCTTCACTTTTTTGCTGTCATTTACAGAAAGTAACAATAATTGCCATGACTGTTACCAGCCCTATGGCAAGAAGAAGATTGTTTGCATTGATAAACAGCTTCGTTGCTATTTTTATATTTGCTGGTCAGCTTACTCTAACAGTAAGATTTCTTCAACTTGGCCTTTTTCGTAGGACACATTGCTTTTCTTGCTTTTCATTTTGATTTGATATTATACTGTAGGATACATCATATTTTTGCAATTATGTTCCATTTATTGCCGAAAGTTTTACTCAGGATACCTATTCTTTACCGGTATAGGGCCGCATTCTTACAACTGCTGGTGTTACAGTTGCTATTTGCGCAGCTCCATTTGTTGCAATTGCAAATATGGTTGCGCTTGCTATTTGGCCAACATGGATTGCTGTCGGTATCTCTGAAATTCTTCGAAAGGTTCGACTTACATAACTATGTGCATCATCTCCACTTTGCTATTTTTATTTGTCTTTTTATTTAATGTGGTAGATTTGTTTATTTTTATGATTGGTTTTGTTGTGAAGGAGAGACACAGGCTTACTATTAGCAATTTTTTACTAAGCTCCAAATAGTTGCAATCCTTCAAGAGAAGTCACCTTCACCACATTTTTTTTATTTGATATGAGAGCTTCTGTGATCCGTTATTCTTTCTTTGAGCTTTTACCATACATCCTCTTTGAGCTGGCATGCCATCTTCGTCCTCAAGCCACTACGACTACTTCATCATTAAGCTTCTCTGACAATGAGCTTTCTCTGACATGAAAATGGAGATTTCTGCTCTCCTATTTTCATTGTTGTGCATTCCTCTTGCAACAAGATTTATGCAACAGAACTTTCTCCAAATGAGCTTTCCTCTTGCAGCAAGATTTATGCAACGGAGCCATTCTTCGAATGGAGTCCTTTTGCAACTCCTTCCAATCTCTTGGGTCGAGTCGAAGCTCGACTTGAAGATCTCACTCTCCTTATTCGATACCTTGCAACCACGATGGTCAACCTTCCATTGGCACCTATGGCACCCCCGCCACACCCCACTTGACCCGCCACAGACTACATTGCGTTCTTCCACCCCACTGCGGACATCTACCCGAACCATCTCCGCCGGATTGAGATTCCTGTGTTCGACGACACCGACCTCGTTGTTGGATCGCCTGTACCGAACAATTATTTGACCTACAGTCCACCCCTGCCTACCAAAAGGCCCCCTCACCACTATCTATATGAAGGGATCAACGCTCCATTGAGTGTATTGGACGCGCCAGCAGGTCCCTAACCTCTCGAGGCCAAAACTGAAGGAAGAACTCCTCCGACACTATGACAGTGCATATGCGCACTGTCACGACCCGTCTCAACAATAGTCAGAATACGCTTTGGGGCGAGTCGTGATGTCAAAGGTATGTGCAAAAAGAAAATTCATGCATGTAAGGCGAGAGCAGAGATACTGATAATTAGATTTAAAATAATTACTTTAAAGAAAAATAGTTTTTTTTATGTGGAAGTTTTAAAATATGACAGTGAAAAAATTAGATGCACTTGTATTTTAATAAAAACTCATGATACAAGTTCTGATACAGATTTTATGCAATGATCATCTCAGATGAATGAACATGCAAATAATGTTAAAATCTATACATATATTACTTAGCCTAGTAGTTGTCCATAATAACAGAGAAAATAACTGATTATAATTACTACATAAAAGAAATGTTTCGACACTAAATGAAATGAAACATAAATATAGAACGTGATACGACAAGAAGATGAACTTTTAGAAGCTGGGGCTCGACACAGATCAGACTCGAGTAGCAGGCGGCGCAGGCACAGACGCTAAGACAAAATGCAAAACAAGAAGGAAAAAATCTCAGAACATTGAAATAAACAGCGAGCAAGAAAAATAAAATAAAAGCAAGGAAAACAAAAATATTTAAGTACTAGTTTTCATAAAGCAAAACTAGCAAGACAAACAAGTAAGTGAGACAAACAAAAATAACTAGAATCATTAGTATACTCCAGAGCATAACATATAATTGTTCTTATAATTAAAAGCTGTAATCAATGAATTGTGTATGTGTTTTTAGTTTGTGCACATGGTTCACACTCAAGTTCAGGTGCAAGTCTTATTAGAAAAATTCCTGCTTGTCTTGACCATCCAAGCAAAGAGTTTCACCAATTAAAGGCTATCGTTCAATGATTGCTTATGATATTTTTGAGTTAAATGATTAATATTTTAGTGATTCTAATAGGAACGAAACCACGTCAAAGAGAAAGATCAGATTGTGAAACAAACTTTTCTCAAGCCTTACAACCAAACAAACATAAGAAACAAGATTCGATGACACAAAGGAAACTAGATAGAAAGCTTTATATTTTGCGGGTTCAAGTATTTACGAGTGATAAGATTACTATGCATCATTTTCTAGAATAAAAAGTACTTAGCAATATTAAATCATTCTAAGACAGGATTATCTATCAAGATTAAATCATTCTAAGACACGATTATCTTCCAAGTAAACATGTTTACGATCCGAACATTGTATATCAAACACAATTCATCTATTTGTTAGCAAGAAATCTTAACATTTATCATTATAACAATTAATGCTCATATTTAAAAAGATCCACTAGTCTTCCATTTATCCATCAAATGAGATGCAATTCATATGAGTGTAAATCCAATTTAAATCACTTTCGTTCACTAACTCTTCTTCCAATTATCCATCAAATGAGACGCAATTCAACTAAGTGAAAATTTGAATAAAAATCAATCTGATCACAAACTCATGTTATTCCAAACGAATTAAATATTTTAACCGCTAACATGTCATTTTAGACATTCAAGATCTAAACATATTTAACAAAACAAACAATCAGGTTGAATTCATATAATCATAAGAGCAGATAAAGCAATTTAAGTTTAATGTTTGCAAGAGAAATGAATCTCTACTTGCCTTAAGGTGAGACTGAAACTGACGACGACTAAGCCGCACAAGCAAAAATCAGAAACCTTATTTCAGACCTGCTCAAGAACGACGAAAGCGATATAGCAAAATTTACAATGCTAACACCGATAGTTATTTTACAAGACCTAAAGCACAAGAGGGTTTAGGAATTACCTCCCTCAAAGGTGAGGGGAGAGGCGATTACCACGCGAAAATGGAGACTTGGCGGTGCTTGGCTAGGAGAAACCCTAAATCAGAGAGAAATTTGAGCGATCTCACCAATTAAATCGAGGAGCGGTGTCGGAGATCAAAAACACAATGCGGTTAAAGAAAAACGAGTGGGGAAAAACTCATAAATCACAAGTATTGCAAATAGAAGCCTAAAAAAATAATAAGTTAACCAAAAATCTGAATAGAAGGGACAAAGGAAGAATCTTACTCGAAGGAAGCCCAAAACCGGGCTCACGGAGCCAAATCTGAGTCTCTCTTGCAAACCCTAGATGTCCCTCTCGCCAACACCGGCCCAAACGAAGGAGATTCAGATAAATAACGGCGACCGACCATTGGAGGAGATGATGGTTGCTGTCCTTGAAGAAAAAAGGTTGAAGATTGCTACTATCGGCCAAAATCGAGGGGAAGGAGCAGAAATGATGCGGTTGACTATTGGAGGGGATGAGGTCGCCGGGAAGAGGAGGGAGGACTACAGGAGACGACGACGTCAAAATCGGGAGCTACGGTTGACGGGAGAGCACCATGAGATGGGATCGCGCGTCGGTAGGGGGCGGCTTGCGGAAGAGGGAGCCGAGCAGTGATCGTGCAACACGCGGGAGTCAGGGGAAGGACTGACCCACGAGTTACAGGAAATAAAAGGAGGGGTTAGTATTAGAGAGAATTAGGTTTTGACTTCTTTTAATAATTACAATTATGCCACTAGATTAAATATCCAGTTTAATTTGATTTAAAACATAGGTTGTTACAATCTCCCCCACTTTAAAAGTTTCGTTCCGAAACTTCTGAGGATTCTCTGAATGAGGCTCTTATGACGAAGATTTAGATGTCATACATTCTGAGAAGATTTGCAAATCAAGACATGAAAGCTAACTATGAAAAAACTAAAACAGAAAGGAGAATAAGCGCGGAGACTTACTATGATCAAGAGAGAATTTGAGGATAATTGCTATGTCTGATTCAAGTTCTCAAGAGTACTTCTCAGACTTGCCATGCAACCAAAACGCTCTTACCATAAGAAGAGGGTCTCTTTCGAAGCATGCGTACTTGATACTCCACAATCTTAGAGGGTTCGGCCGGACACGAAAGACTGTCTTCATGGATAACAAGAATTTCTTCAAATAGCTAGAAATTGAGAGGAAAGACTCGAGAATTCGAAAGCGGAAAATCTCAGCATAAAGTGAAGATAGAACATCCAAGGAGGAAAAGAAGTTGAATGGCGTTTGAGTGATGACAAAAATAAGTCAATCTGGAGTTTGAAGAGCACAAAACAACGCTGAACTGATTCAATAGATTAATTTACAAGAAGACTCTCATTTCTCGCTGACACTTAAGAGATAAATAAAATGAGACACTAGAGGACCAAATAAGAATTGATAGACAAACAAATGTCGAATATCGAGACTTAAAAATAAAGTCTGATTACGAATACAACATCATTGGAGGACTTAAAAATAAAGATTCTAACACATTTCATACTGTCAGGTATATAAATCATGTAATAATTACAACATTTTCATTGGACAACTTTAGGTAATGATCATTTAAAAGCAATAATGAGATCATGTGCGATGTCAAACAAATATTAAATTCATGTGTGTACAATCATTATTGTTGTTCTCAGTTGGACACATGTGCAATGATTTATGAATGAATGCAAATGAATGGATACACATGCCATGTTAAGTGCTCATTTCGCTTAACATGTCATGTATATTATGATCTAATGTCATCGCACTTGAAAATATTAAACTGCCCATATCCATTTAATATTCGCATGCAATGTATATCCTAGTGAAATTTCATATGCACAAAAATATTAAGTTTGCTCATAACCCCTTAACATTCGTATGCATACTACTCATGCTTATGAGTGTCGTGTATGCATGTTTCCACCACGAACAACAGATAATGATACAGTGAGTAAAGGAATGATGCATGCATATATATTTATATAATAAGATTCAAAATAGATGAAAATTATAAATTACTTTATCTTTAGAAGTTAACCTGACTCGGATACCAACTGTCATAAAGTGCCGACAACGCGCGAGAGAGGGAGAGCACCAGCACTAGAGACCCGATAACTCAGATCAATAAAAGTCAGAGTGCGCTTTGGGGCGAGTCGTGATATCATAGGCATGAGGAAAAAAAATTCTTATCTATAAGACGGAAGTAGAGATACTGATAATTAGATTTAAAATAATTACTTTGAAGAACAATAGTTGTTTTTTATGTGGAAGCTTTAAAATATGATAGTAAAAAAATTAGATGCACATGTATTTTAATAAAAACTCATAATACAAGTTCTAATACAGATTTTATGCAGTGACCATCTCATATGAATGAACATGCAAATAATGGTAAATTCTAATACATATATTACTTAGTGTAGCAGTTGTCCATGATAACATAGAAAATGACTAATTATAATTACTACATAAAAAGAATGTTTCGACAGTAAATGAAATGAAACATAAACATAGAACATGACATGACAAGAAGATGAACTTCTAGAAGCCAGAGCTTGACGCAGATCGGGTTCGAGTAGCAGGCGGTGCAGGCACGGAACGCTAAGAAAAATTCCAAAATAAGAAGAAAAAATCCTTAGAACGTTGAAATAAATAGTAAGAAGAAAAAGTAAAATAAGAGCACGAAAAACATAAATATTTGAGTACCAATTTTCATGAACCAAAACTAGTAAGACAAGCAAGTAAATGAGACAAACAAAAATAACTAGAATCATTAGTATACTCCGGACCATAACATAAATTGTTCATCTAATATCATAAGTTGTAATTAATGAAGTGTGTAAGTGTTTTTAGTGGACGCACATGGTTCACACTCAAGTTCAACTACAAGTATTATTAGAAAAATTTCTGCTTGTCGTGACCATGCAAGCAAAGAATTTCGACAATTAAAGACTGTCTTTCAATAACTGCTTATGATATTATTGAGTTAAATGATTCATATTTTAGTGATTTTAATATGAACAAATTTACGTCAAAGAAAAAGATTAGATTGTGAAACAAATTTTACTCAAAACTTATAATCAGACAGACATAAGAAACAAGATTCGGTAACACAAAGAAAACTAGATAAAGAGTTTTATATTTTGCGGGTTCAAGTATTCACAAGTGATAAGATTACCATGCATCATTTTTTGGAATAAAAAGTATTTATCAAAATTAAATCATTCTAAGACACGATTATCTTCCACGTAAATATGTGTACGATCCGAACATTTTATATTAAACACAATTCATCTATTTGCTAGCAAGAAATCTTAACATTTATCATTATAACAATTAATACTCATGCTTAAAACGGTCTACTAGTCTTCTATTTATCCATCAAATGAGACTCAATTCATCTAAGTGGAAATCCAATTGAAATCACTTTCATTCTCTAACCCGTCTTCCAATTATCCATCAAATGAGATGCAATTTAACTAAGTGAAAATTCAAATAAAAATCAATCATGATCAAAACTCATTCCATTCTATACGAATTAAATATTTTATCCGTTAACATGTGATTTTAGGCTTTTAAGATCTAAACTTATTTGACAAAACAAACAATTAAGGGTGGATTCATATAATCATAAGAACAGACAAAGTGATTTACGTTCAATGTTTGCAAGTGAGATGAATCTTTACTTGCCTTAAGGTGAGGCTGAAACTGACAACGGTGACTAAGCGGTGCATGCAAAAATCAAAAACCGTATTTCAGACCTGCTCAAGAACAACAAAAGCGATATAACAAAATTTACTATGCTAACACATGCAATTATTTACAAAACCTAAAGCGCAAGAGAGTTTAGGAATTACCTCCCTCAAAGGTGAGCGGAGAGGAGATTACCACACAGAAATGAAGACTTGACGACGCTTAGCTAGGAGAAACCCTAAATCTGAGAGAAATTTGAGCGATCTGATGCGCGTTCGGCAAGTGCACCGGTCGCTCAAGTAATATAAAATGTAAAGTTTTCCCCAAGTATCGATTTCTTGAGGAACGCAGAGTGGGTGCTTGATTTGTGTGCTTCGAAAACTAATTGCAAGGAGTAGCACGAAACAACATGGCTTGGTTTAGGTTTTGGAAACAGAAATCAACCAACAAAAATTTACCAATGCGGGTCGCATTCACTGCTTCGCAAGGGTGGAGGCCCATATGGCCAAGCTTATGGAGCGGTTTGCAAAGGGGGGGGGGTGAGGGTCGAAAGCACCTCTTCGCAACTCACGCCACTAGCAATTGTTAGTGCGTCAACTCAAAACGACGACAGGATGGAAGATGAAGTGCGGGCGCTCCACAAATCACAAACACCACAATAAAATCCGCATAGACATGAATTTATAGAAATAACAAATTAGGGTTTTGTGAGCATCATCCATACAACAAAAGAGTTTAATAAAAAAACATTATAACTAGGAGGAATGCGAGAAATACAACCGAAGAACGAAGGCTCGTCGAAGATTCTCGGCCAGAATCGAAGGGTTGTCAATCCTTGTCCGCGCTCGGTCCACGACTGCTGTCATGAGTAGAGAAGGGTTGTCACTTCCTTCCAGTTGACCCGTCTTCTCCGCTAATTTCCTCCGGTAACGTCCCTAGCAAGAGAACTCCATGGATGTGGTGAAAGCTACCTTGAAACGAAGCTTTGAGTTGGGCGATGATGGTGGAGGCCGAAGAGGAAGCCCTAGCTTTAGATTGGCAAGAAGAAATAGGTCGGAGCTCCTGCCAATGGTCGGTGGCGATGGAGGGGGGAAAGGGGACGACTCCGAACATTACGGCGCAAAAACTTGCGTGATCCCCAATTAGGGCGACTCCTGCAGCTTATATAGTAGACAGTCAAAATTTAATGCACGCACGGTCGAACGCACGACCGTGCGTGGATCGTGCGTTATTAACAGCTCAGGATGGCCCATCCTGGAAGAAGAAGCAGACCGTGCGATTTTGCTCACGCACGAGAAAACCACCCCGTCGCGAACAAAACACACAGAGCTGGACAAAACACAGAAAATCCAGGCAAAAATAGAAGTGGTGTGATTTCCTTCGCGCACAGTTGAATCCAATCGTGCGTGAAGAAAAACGTATGAGCAGTAATTGTAAATTTTTTAGACAAAAAGGCGCGGTCGTGCGATTTGGTCACGTACGGGAAAACAGCCAGTGCGAGAGCAAATCGCACGACCCGAGCAGATCACGCATTTGGAGAGCCTGTGGGCATCGCACGATCGAAATGATCGAGCGTCAAGAAAAACACACAACTGTGCGATGTGCACAAAAAATACCATTGCAACAAGAGGGATTTGCCCACCTGCACAACCAAACCACCATCTTGGAGCACACCTCCAGCACACGCAGAAAAAGATTAAAGACAAAAAAATAAACGGGGAGCACCATGTGCTTACCCACAGCAACGAGATGCGCCATTGCACACCCCAACGAGCCTAGAGAGTGCACTTTTAGTACAAAAATGGATCAAATAGAATATGAACGATAACAACTCAAAAGTGTAGCGCATAAGCGTGAAAACTAGCCCGGATGAGTCCAAAAAACCCTATATAAATCCGACTCATCATGATCCCACCAATTGAATCAAGGAGAGGTGCCGAAGATCGAAAACACAACGCGGTTAGACAAAAATGAGGGGAAAATTCATAAATCACAAGTATTGCAAATAGAAGCCTAAAAAATATAAGTTAACCAAAAATCTGAATAGAAGGGACGGAGGAAAAATCTTGCTCAAAGGAAGCCCAAAACCGGGCTCACAGAGCCAAATCCGAGTCCCTCTTGCAAACCCATAGATGTCCATCTCGCCAACACCGACCCAAACGAAGGAGATTCAGAGAAATAAGGGCGATCAGACATTGAAGGAGATGGTGGCTGCTGTCCTTGAGGAAGAAAGGTTGAAGATTGTTGTTACCGACCAAAATTGAGGGGAAGGAGCAGAAATGATGTGGCCGGCTATTGGAGGGGATGATGTTGCCGACAAGAGAAGGAAGGAGTACTATAGGAGATGGCAACAACATAATCGGTAGCTGCGACTGACTGGAGAGCGACGGGAGATGGGATCGCGCGTCGGCAGGAGGCGGCCCTCAGAAGCGGGAGCCAAGCGGGAGTCGTGCGATACGCGATAGTCGGGGGAAGGTCTAACCGATGGGTTACTGGAAATAAAAAGTGGGGGCGGTTTAGGTATTAAAGAGAATTAGGTTTTGACTATCTTTTTGATAATTACAATTATGCCACTAGATTAAATCTCCACTTTAATTTGATTCAAAACATGGGTTGTTACACGCACCCCATCTCCGTTCGCCAGTTCAATGTTGCCTTCTACATTGTCGAGTTCTCTCGCTCGCGCCCTGGAGCAAGCTTGTTTTCTCGATGAGGAAATCTACTCATCCCAACCATTCTCCTGGTCCCAACCACGCCTCTAGTCGCGACCACTGAAGTCTTTGCCACATCTCCCTTGGATCACATGACTCCTTTTGGGCCCCAGTTACTCGGCCAAACTGCCATTAGTTCCGCCTCCGCCTCCATTAACACCCAACCACCTCGGCTCTTATCTCACCAGTAACACCTCGAGCTTCACTGAAAAGGCTTTTGCATTCGTTGCCAGCAACCATACTCGGCCACCCACATTTTCCTTTTTAAAGACCTGTGCTTGTTTCTCAGTGCTAAAGCGATGACTTTAGTGACTTAGATCCTCTGACGCTTGCTGACGAACCATACAGACCTCGGCCTTGAAGACAAGGTCAATTTTTAGGTAGGGAGTGTTGATACAAAGACGACTCCTCGGTCCTGCCACACGTCTTCCCTTAGCAGTTTGTAGTCCGAGTGGCGTTTGTGTCTTTTATTAAAATTTGTTTTATTGCGGGGCTTCATCTATATAAGGATCCCTTAATATGTATGGTGGGCATCTTCGATCATTATTGTGGTTAAGCTCTCATAGGAGAGTGGCTCTGATGTGATCCTGGAGAGGAATCTGACAATGAGAGGGTGACAACTAGGGGAGAGAGAGGGGAAAGAGGAAAAGAGAAGAACTAGGTAGTAACTCTAAAAATCCATTCATCTAAAGATAAAACCCTAATACAAGCATACAACACCCTTTATAGTAGCGGAGTGCAAATAACAAAATATGGTATGCAGATAGTAAAAACCAAAACAACATTGAAATAGAAATAATCAAGTAGATCGAGTATCGACGATCTCTTCCATGACTGGTGGGCTAGTATCTGTCGCCTTCCTATGCATGTAGGCTCTCCATGACGTCCGGTCGACATGCACATGTCGCATCGACATGCGCAATCGAACAATGCGATCGTCTGAAAAATGTCTTGTCCTCTCGGTAGTAGGAGGAGGACTGGCGACGGAAGTCATCCGGGGGCATACACGTGGCTTCAGACTTCGAAAGGTTAAGCCCAACAACAAGGACCTCCTTCGAACTAAAGTTCCCTTGAAGGTGATAACGGCGATCAAGTATATTGGCTGGGCAGTATGACATCAATTGTCGTCCCTCCGAACCAAAAGAACCTGGCTAGAAAATGGGCTCGCATCAGAACAGATAAGGGTCCCTCATCGACATCTCCACACCAGATGATCGAACTCATCCTTTTGCACATGGTTAGAATGGTACGACCAAACCGAGACTATTGCGGTTTTAGGATAGAGAGAATTTGAACAGTCGGTCGGTCGGGCTGGTGGTAGTCCTGCCGGAGGCACGACGAAGCCGGCGAGCGCAGTGGGAAGCTCCAAGAGGTACGTCAGGGAAGGGGGCACATCAGACAGTACCGAGAGGAGCTGCAGACCCGCAAAAAGGTCGATGTCCGTGGTCCGCTGGATCTTGCAGAGGGAGACCGGAGAGTGGAGGAGAGCATAGTCACCGTCGAGGCGACGTGGATGGCCCCCGTGGAGGAACTGCATGGTCATAGTCGCCCAATTCACGCGTACATCGCCAAAAATGCAAAGTCAAACCACCCCCAAAATGACGTCGATTTTGCCGAGTCTGAGTGCGTAGAAGTCCTCTGTCATGGAACAGAACCGTACAAAGAGAGTCACTACAGTGCAACGACACTGAGTCCGTCGACGTCGCTCATCGCCAAGGCTGACAGAAAAATCTAGGGACGGAACCGCGGGAAGATGAAACCGCTGCACCAGGCGCCCGAAGATGAGGTTGTGGCTTGCGTCGTTTTCCCCCACGAAGATTGGGCGATCACAAAGCGTGCCTGAGAGCTGCATGGTCTGTGCTCCAGAGATCCCGCCCTTCGAGGCATAAAATAACTCCAGGTGGTGGAATGTAGCCGTGGTGGGGTCGAAGGAGGTATCCTCCACTGAAATCTCTGGGGTCTACAAGTCAGCCAGGGTAACCTCAAGGTTGATGTCGCCGATGATGGCGTGGAATTCCTTCACGGAGCATTCATGGTTAGGTAGTAGGGTTGGCAGCACCGAAAACATAGGCCATTGCTGCAAAGCTCATTGTAATCACTGTTCGAGAGGCTCTGAGGGGCCGGTGGACGGCTCGACTGGTTTCCCCAATTGGCAGGCGCGATGGAGGAGCTGTGGCGGGTGGTCTCCATGGCTTACGAGGCTGGTGGTGGTCGGATGCAGGAGTAGGTGGCTGAGGGAAGAGGTCTGCCTCCACCAGACGCGCCATGTCCATGGCTTAGGAAACTGTCTGGAGGTGGTACGTGCAGAGACGAGAGAGAATATGTGGAAGCAGACCCTGCATGAAGAAGTCCATATAATGGTCGGGAGCCAAGACAAGAACATGAGTGATCAATGCGACAAACTCATCAATATAGTCGTCAAGGCTAGCTATCTGGCGAATGCCGCAAAGGCCTATGACGTTCACTGAATCGTTCAAAATAGTTGAGATAATACTCTCCATGTGCATGAGTCAATAACTAAAAGACTCTGGACTCGATGAATCGTTAAATGATAGGGCAACAACACGAAACCTACGCTCGTGTTCGCTCTCAAAATGATCATCTGCGTAGTAATCATCTCTAAAATAATCAAGTTGTGCCGAAGGTTTGACACACTCCTCTCGTGCGTGTGGATAGAGATGAGGTTAATCATGGTAGTGATCATTTTTAGCATAATGAAATTGCTTCGAGGGGTATCTCTCTGAAGTGTTCTATCGGATCAGATAGAAATAGACTCGGGATCCTTAAATACAGGAGAGGAGTGACAACAATATCTAGCCATGATGAAACCTATATATTCAATGACTACGTATCAAAATAAAGCCCGAACTTGAGGCTCTGATACCAATTTGACGCTTAGGAAGCATCGTTACGGGTACGGGTACTGAGTACGATACGTATCCGGTACATCAACACGACAAATTTTAAAAAACATGGATGTGGTATGACGCGATACATTGTATTAAATATAATAAATATATATGCATTATCAACATTCAAAAAGAACTTACAAGGAGGAAAAAGAGAAGGATCGACAGCAGGATCGACAGCCAGAGCAGGAGCGACAGTGGGATCAACAATGGCGAAGGGATCGACAGTGGCAGCGGAATCGACAGCGGGTGCCGGTTGTATAGAGAGTGAAACGAACGAAAACCTAATATCGTGATAAAAACCCGTGTCCACGCGTATGGTACTCATATCCGTATCAGAAACACACCTGATACGTGTACGAGCCTAATATTGGCGTATCCGTCCTTCCTAGATTCTCGCCTTCAGGAAGTAGAAACATGCTTTCGGGACGCTGACACACTTCATCGGGATGACATGACCACCCTCATTGCCTAATATTTGGCGTAATTAAAATTGACTTATATAAATACACGTGCAATATGTTCATATATATACATGCACATATACATGTATATGCATGTGTCTATATATATGCACATGTATACCGTAAAAAATAAAATGATAAACTTTAATCAATTTTTTTATAGTTTTAACATAAAAAATACTTAAATCTGAAGCACATTTTGTTACTATAATAAACAAACACCGCTAGTAGCGCTGTAACGATTCAGTTTGGTTCGGTTTGTAAGCAAAATCGCAAACCGAACCACCCCTATGTGGTTCCAAAAATTTGGAACCGAACCGCTCAAACATTGAAACCAAACCGAACCAAACCGAATAGTTTGGTTCGGTTCAGTTTTGGTGGTTTAACTAATTAAAGATAAAGCCTAAAGATTAACTAATGTGCTTTTTCTTGAAGTAGGAAAAACATGCAATAAAATATGAAATATATCAACTTCTTCTAGCAGCCAATAAAAAGATTCTGGAGAAGGAAAAAATAACCATCAAGATATCTGCAATCGCGCTGTTTTGACTTTCCTGAAATCTATATAGTGCAGCGTATTAAAGAACTTTTGCAAAGGGGAAAAACCAGTACAAGGCCAAGATTTCTAGAATTTTGTTGTTCTTAATTTCATGAAACCTACAATGGTGGTGGGCAGCCAAAGGAGAGAAAACATCACTAATATGACTAACATTATAATGATTTGAATGAATTAATCACATAAAACCCTCATAATTAGTTCAGTTTTTTTGTATGAATTAATAGCATCAGAGTCTGAAATATTTCAGCTTTTTTGTATGAATTAATCACATAAAAATCATAAGTCGATTTAAAATATCTCCAAATGTAAGCCGACATTCAAAGTCATACTCATGTTTAAACATTTTCTAGAGACTAGAAGTATGGAATGCAGTATAAATAAATGGAAGGAGAGAAGATCTTACAATGAGAGACGGGGGAGGAGCTAGACTGCCGCTCGCCGGCCGGGGAGGAGCTCGACTGCCGCTCTGCGCCCAGGGGAGAACGGGAAGCCTCGCCGTGAAATGGAGAGTCTTTTTGCCTTGCCTCTCAGGGAAGAAGACCGAAGAGGAGAAGTGGGTTGCCGCTCGCCGGTCAGGAAGGAGCTAGGGTTCGGCACTTCGGCAAAGGTGCGACAGATGGTGAGTGTCGTGAAGTGCAGGGGGTAAAGACGCAAAGTTGAAATAACAATGAACTGAACCGCTGAAGTCGCAATACTAACAACTCGCAAAAAGCACGGTCCAGGAAAATGAGAAAATAGCAGAGAGATTTAATGTAATTAAGTAATTAACTATTTGCTTTAATGAAATTTAATTAATAGATTAAATGTTTTTATACACAACGGTTCGGTTTGGTTCGGTTCGACTCGGTTCGGTTTGCCACACAAAACCATAAACCGAACTGAACCGTATGGTTTTCTAAAATCAAAACCGTAACCGAACCGCGGCCTACTGAAACCGAACCAAACTGTATGGTTTGGTTTCGTTCGGTTCGTTTTTGCGGTTCGGTTGGTTTTGGCTTACCGGCCTAACCGCTCGTTACATTTATGGTTCACACATTTTTCTTTTCTAAAACACTCAGAAGTCTTTTGTTTACTTTATAAAAACTTACTCTATCACAATGTGCAGATTGATCTGGCAAATCCAAGTGTATCTACAGACTAGAGTAATATATGTATCTGCTGAGTATCAAGTACGTATCGGTACCAGATACGTATCCGGTATGGGTACGTGACCCCAAGGAAGTATCAGTGCTTCATAGTTTGACGCAGACAAGTCTACAGGTGGCGAATGCACAATGCCCTTACGCTAAAGAAAATGCAAGCGAGCACACGAAGGATGTAATGGACTGATCACAACCCTAAGACGCAGATGAATACTCACACACAATTCGATGAACTTATGACGGCTAATCCCCAATTTGACATAGGGTGAGTCTACAGGCGGGGATACACGATGCCCTAACTCTAAGTGCAATGCAATCGAGCACGTGAAGATTGTAATGGACCGACAACAACCCTAAGATGTAGATGAATAAGCACACACAATCCGATGGACTTATGATGACTAATCCCCAGGCTCTGATGCAATGCTCGTAAATGATTCAATGATGCAATTATTTCTGACGCGTAATTAATTGAACAAATTAATTTTAAAATCTCATGCAAATATCACAATTGATTACAAATTTTGCAATGTATGCAGACAACAATTATATATTAATTGAGATTACGCCGATAGTGAATGCAAATGAATAGACAATGTACAATTAAGAGAGAAACAAGCCAAATAAATACGAGCCAAATAGTTCAAGGAATACAAGTACCTCCTGTATAATGCAAAAAAAAAAATTGAAGTACAAAGTAATCGATGTTGGAGGTGGTGGGGGAGATTTGATGGTGGTGGTGCCAACAATAGATGAGAGGAGAGACAACTATATCTAGCCATGGTGGAACCTATATATTCAATGACTGCGTATCAAAATAAAGCCCGAACTTCGGGCTCTGATACCAATTTGACGCAGACAAGTCTATAGGTGGCGAATGCACGATGCCCTAACCCTAAGGTCAATGCAAGCGAGCACACTAAGAATGCAATGGACTAATGACAACCTTAAGATGCAGATGAATACTCACACCCAATTCGATGAACTTATGACGACTAATCCCCAATTTTACGTAGGGTGATTTTACAGGTGGCGGATGCACGATGCCCTAACTCTGAGTGCAATGCAAGCAAGCACGTGAAGGTTGTACTAGACTGACGTCAACCCTAAGATGCAGATGAAGGAAGGGGAGGTGGCTGTCGGTGGGATGGAGGGGAGGGACCAAAACTAGCGGCTAGGAGGTGTTCCCGTGGACTGGTAGGCGGCAGAGGCGGGCGTAGAAGATGGCAGGAGGTTCGGTCGGAACTGGAGGAAGGTCTAGGAGGCGGTTGCGGGGATGGAACCGACGACGTCGCAGTGATAGAAAAACAGAGTAGCTTCTCATTTTCGGAAACCAACTTTTTGATTCCCTTCTTAGGTGGCTGCACGCAACGTATAAAATTGTGGGGGGATTAGGTTAAATATATCTGATGGACATGATTGCCTGATGGATAATTTAACATAACTCTCAAAATACATGTCAAAAAAATAAAAAATAAAAAAAAACAAAAAATATGAAAAATCAAACCGGTCGCGATCACGATTTCTGATCTTCCATGTGACGATCGAAAAAATGTCAGACCCGAAATCATTTGAAAAAAAGCTTAATAGATCTCCATCACACGTTATGATAATGTTGACTTGTTATGGATGTAGCTTTGCAGGACAGTGTCATTTTGAACTTATTAAAAGCTAATCATCAATTTTTTTAATGATATTTTACCTTGTGACGTTGTTATTTGAACATAGTTTTTTCTTTAACATATTTCATTTTGCATCCTTAAATTGGTTCTCTCACAGGTAAACACTTATGTTGTTTCGAGGCCTGGAAGGGAACTATTGTTCACTGTTGTCCCACAGGATGAAAAATACAAAGCTAAGGTATCGGAAAACATTTACAATAGGCTTTATTGCTTTGGACATGATCAAATGGCTCATTCACAAGAATAAAGTAGTATCGTTAAGAGAATGGTGTCATATGGAACTTACAAGCCTTCTAATTTCTTGTAAAGATAATGCTCCTTCTAATTTCTTGTAAAGATAATGCTATCTCGCAGTAAGGGTCCTCATATAAGGCGTTTATGATATAATTATGAAGCTATCTAGAAGTATTGAAACATTCAGGTATATATATTAGATGATATTTGATCAGTTTGGTTAAATTGCTTATCCATCTAGAGATTTCAAAAATTTATATGAATGTTATTTAATGAATAAATATTAATTTATACTTTTCAAACTGTTAGATGATATTTGGTCAGGAGGATTATGGCTCCACCATTGAATAATACAATTATTACTCTTCCTTTTCACGACTAACATGGTATTAGAGCCATAGCGTTCTCGTCTCCCGCTCGCCGCCCGTCTCCCGCGCTCTGTTTCCTCGCCGACACTCTCTCCCGCTCACCTCTAGCCAGCTACCCTTTCTCTCTCGCCGCGTGCCCCTGTCTATGGCGCCGATCGGCGACAAACCCATCGTCCGATCGACGTTGGGCGCACAGGATGACTTTTCCGGCGGTCCGATTGACTCCAAAATTTTGAAAAAGTTCCGCTTTGGCCCTCGAATCCTCCTCAATTTTCTTGCAATTCCAACGATTGGATGTTTTCCGATCTCAGTTCTTGTGCTTTTTTTGTTCACGCGGAGGATGTCTCCTAACTCTACAGTGATGCTCTATCCCCTTTCCGTTCTTTGAAGTGGTGTTCTTCTCTACTTCTCACCATCCTATTTTTGGAGTTTGGCTTAACATTTGTTCTTATGTCGGACGTTGTTGATTCCTATAGCTCTGTGACCCCACTGGATCTACCAGGGCCGGTCAAGAGAACCACTGCTCTCAGATTACAACAATTCGACCTGATGACACCAACTATTTGTCTTGGTCCAGCTCCATTACTGTAGCCAGTCGACGTCTCTTTGGCTATATCAATAACACCACCGTCACCCCTGCAACGACCTCTACTGTTTGGCCTCAATGAGAATCGGAAAACTCCCTTGTCATGTCATGATTCCCTGATTCCATGCAGGAATCTATTTCTCGGAATTACCTTTTCCTGGATATTGCTGCAGAGATATGGAAGCGTGCCGAGTCTACCTATTCCCGCAAAGGGAATACAACCCAGATCTACCAACTTCGCCGCAATATTTTTCTTCTCCAACAAGGCGATCATCCTACTTCTGTGACAACCTTGAGTTTACCCAACTATATTAGGAGTACGCTCATTTTGGCTCCCTTGTTATGGTTTGTACTGAGGATGCGCTCTTGCTGAGGAGCCATGAGGATCACAATTGAGTTTTTGAGTTTCTGCATGGGTTGAATAGAGATTTTGATCAGATTACTATCTAGATCTTTGGACACGTTCCTATTCCCTCGCTTCCTGAAATTTACAATATTGTTCAACATGAGTTTGATCGCGGGCAGTCTTAAAACACCACCACCATTCAAGAAGGACCCGTTTTAGTGGCTCATCGGCCTAACTTTGGAGGTCGCGTTCCTCGTTATTTCAAGCCTAAACCTATAGATAAGGATCACCTCACTTGTGATTATTATGGCAAGCCGCATGATACTCAGGATACATGTTTCAACCTACACGGCTTTCCTCCTCCCAGTGGCGATCCGTCTTCACATGGTGGTTGCTCTCTTGGTAGAACTTCATGGCGATCCTATCACTCTACTCATCTGACTGAGATTCCAGAGGGTTGTCCCCCTCAGTCATCCTCCTCTGTTGAAGATATGCATGCCCTTCGTCGCTTGATGCACGGTCTTGATACTGAGCCTACTACTGCCTCTATTTCATCCTTTCACTTGCCCACACATGCTACTCTGAGTGCCCACTATGCAACTACTACTACTCAGTGGATTATCGATTCTGGCGTCTTTGATCACATGACTGGTTCAGCTTCAGGTTTTGTGTCCTATACTCCTCTTTCAAGCCGAGATAAAGTGAGCATTGTTGATGGCTCTTTCTCTTCCATTGCTGGGAAAGGCTTCATCACTTGTTCTTCTCTCTCTCTATCTTTTGTGCTTCATGTTCTGAATTTTTTCGTAGACTATTTTCTGTTATTCATTTGGCCACTTCTCTTCAGTACCCAATTACTTTCTTTTCTTCTCATTGTGTTTTTCAGGATCTGAAGACAGGGAAGGTGATTGACTCTGATAGCATGCAAAATGGTCTATGTGTTTGACTCCTCTGTTGGGGCTACCTCTCCACGAGCTCTCCACTTTTCGCAGACCTCCACTTTGCTTACCAGGCACCGTGGGCTTGGTCATCCCTCTGTTGCGACCATGCAACATTTCTTTCCTTTTTTTCTTCCACATGTTTTTAAAACTTTGGTTATGATGTGTGTATTGTTGCCAAACATCATCGTATTATCGTTCATCAGGTCTCTTTACCTGGTACAAAACCTTTTCACATTGTCCATATCGATGTTTGGAGACCTTGCCTTGTCGCTTCTATTTTTGGATGTTATTGGTTTATTACTTCATTGAATGTTTTCCTCGGACAACCTGACTTTATTTGATGAAAAATAAGCATGAAGGGTTTTTGTCTTTCAACAATTTCATAAAATGGCTTCGACTCAATTCTCTGCAATTATAAAAATTCTTCGTAGTGATAATGGTTAGGAGTATGTCAACGCTCCTTTTGCTTATTACCTTGCTGATCATGACATCCTTCACCAAACATCTTGTATTCACTCCTCGTCTCAGAATGGGGTTGTTGAACAAAAAAGTCTTCACCTCTTGGAGGTTGCTCGTTGTTTACTCTTCACTATGAACCTCCTTAAATTCTATTGGGGTGATGCGGTTCTGACGCCCGTGTACCTCATCAACTGCCTGCCATCTCCAGTCTTGGATCATCAGACCCCTCTAACTACCTTAGGGGTTCCACCGACCTCTATCCACCCAAAGACCTTTGGTTGTATTTGCTTCTCTCACATACACTCTCCGGCCCGGTCTAAACTTGACATTTGTGCTCTTAAGTGTGTATTCATTGGCTATTCTCCCACTCAGAAGGGATATAAATGTTATCATCCTCCGACAAAGTGGTTTTTTGTCACGACGGATATCACGTTTCATAAATCCGACCCTTATTATGTGACCTCACTTTAGTGGGAGTCCACACATATGGAAGAAGTGAGCTCTCCTACTCTATCCTTACCGATACAGTAGAAGAAATAAAGCTCCTAACACACAAGATCGTCCCACGCTACCAGCTCCCGTGCCAACTCCGTCAACAAAGGCCTCAGAATCTCATATTTCCCTTCGTAAATATATCAGATCTTGCACCCAACATCCCTTGTCTCATTGTTTTTCCTATGGCGCTTTAACTCCTTCACATAGAGCTTTTGTCTCCTCTCTTGCATACGTCTCTATTCCATTCACATGACAGGAGGCTCTTGGGCATCAAAAGTGGAAAGAGGCAATGATTGAGCAAATGACTGCCTTGGAAAAATTATACATAGGATCTAATACACCTTCCACCCGGGAAGAAGTTCGTTAGTTGTAAATGAGTGTTTACTTTGAAGCAGAACTCTGTAGTCTTAGTTGAGCGGCTTAAAGCGTGGTTGGTGGCATGGGGATATAATAATATACTCGAAGCCTTGAGATTGATTATCAAGACACTTTTGCCCATATTGCAAAAAATGAATGCTATACGAGTTCTGTTATCATGTGTTGCGTGCAAGGGTTGAGGTCTTACCTAATTGGATGCAAGGTTGTCGGGATTGATTCCTAGGTGAAATCGTTTCGAGGTTAGATCAGATCAGATCGCGGGATCAGATCGAGAATTGCAGGATCCTACAACATTAATAAATTAAGAGTAAAAATATAAAATTGAATTTTGTATCATTCAATTACATGTTTAATTAAAAAATCAATAAATTGATTAGTGTGTGAATATTTATATTTAATTTTTTAAATAACTAAATAAAAATTATAATATCATATCAAGTTCAATTTCAGTTTCAGGTAGGACACCCAATGTCTACTAACAATAAAATCAAATGTAGACTGATGGATTGGTGGAAGCCTAGAAGCAAGAAAGTGAACCAAGACGGCTAGATTGCTTATGTGCTGGAAGCAGGAAGTTTGAATTGCTCGTATACTGGATTTCTAACAACTATATTGCTTGTGCTCTAGAAAGAAAGAGAAGACTTCGGCTTGAAAGTAGGAAGCAGGAAGCCACTGGATTACCAACCACTGGATTGCTCGTACGCAAAAATATAAGAAAAGACACTGACACCACTTGAAATGGAACTAGTACGAAAAAAGAAGACATTGTCTGGACTGGAAGCGACTGAAGACGTCGCTCGTGACCTCCATTTGTAGTCGACAATCGACACTTGAGATATGATAAAGTAGCATGATATGATTCTGTGATGAGGTATGGGGGCGTTATTGGGATAAGGTTAAGAAATGGGTTTTGGGCGTTGGACCGGTTTAATGAGGTCGGGATAAGGTTAGACTTGTTTCTGGTTACTTTTGGCCAGACCGGTAGAATCGGGTTCTCAAAATCGGCCATGACAAATCTCCTCTTCCTCGGCCCCTAAGAGCAACCGAAGATCCTGACTTTGTTGTCACAGGTAGGTCTTATGTGTGATCTTGATTTAAGTGATTCTAGCCCTATCCGGTTGTACTGTGACAACAAAGAAATTTCTTTATTATGTTTTTGCTCTATCAGTATTGCTTTATATTATAAGATATTCAAATTGTGGTAATTTAGTTAACAACCCAGCTCAGCACAAATATTGTTTTAGAAGATTGCTTTGATTAATTATATAATTTTTGGTATAGATTATTTGTGTAAATGTATGATACCAAACATATTGAAGTGGACAAACATTTCATCAAGGAGAAATGGAGAATATCGAGAAGAAGATTATATGTATTCCATTTGTTCCCACAGAGGGACAACTAGCTGATATTATTACTAAGAGTCTCGGGGGGGAATGTTTTTTGTGTTTGTATCGACAAGTTGGGTATGAGAAATATATCATGCCCAACTTGAGGGGAAGTGTTAGAATCGGCATCATATTTTCTCTCTTATATATAAAGGGGCTCCACTATTGAATAATACAATTATAACTCTTCCTTTTCACGATTAGAACAAACCATTTATGTACATGCAATGTGATGGATATACATATGTGGAAAATGTCTGTTTAAATGGATTTAGTAGCTTCTCTGTCATTGGCATAACCATATTTTAGAAATTTACTTCCACTTAAGGAATCTACTCTACTTTGTTAGTATTATATTCTTATCTTGCAACTCAGTCATGCTTCATGAAAATTATTTGACTTGTATTAATAATCAAATCATATTAGGAGTGCAAATGTTTTTTAGCTGCTATATAGGTTTGTAGGAAGATAAAAAAAGTGTGTTAACAAGAAAGATGTGTAGAAGCGAGCATACTGTGAGCTTAAAGTAAGGAGATGCTTCCGGGTTCTTTCTATTAGTAAATATTTTGGATGGGAACAAATAAATAAAGTCTTAGAAAATAAGTTTGAGTGTGGTAAATCATGCTACTGGAGTTGATTTCATAGGAAGCAAGACAGAAGATTGTACTAATGCATGAAAACATGATGCAAACTCATCAATTGTGAGACAATTTCACGCCTCCACTCTTGAGGGCTGGTTCCTTTTCTGAGCTAATCTCCAAAATGAGAGATTACAAGACTCCATGATAACCTAAGAGTCAAAATACACTCTTATAGGGAAAGAAAGACTCGCATGCCTAAAATTACTTAAATGATACTAAGGAGGAGAATTACATGAAATACTAATTAAAAAAATACAATAAAAGATAAGCTTTAAGAGATGACACTTGATCTTCTTTTGTAATGAAGAGGGTCGTCCGAAATTGCATATACATATCCTCAATTCATATCAATATACCGGTTTTGAAATCTGACCTTGTGTCAGAGGTTGAGTGAGGGAACTTTTGTGCGACGCCTTGCTCCAATACGGAAGATGGCAATGGTGATACTGATGCATTAGGAGAAGGGTCGCAATGTGACATAAGCTAATTTGTTCAGATCTCTAATCATTTTTACGGCGTTGATAAGCTAGACTATGGGCAGTGAGCAATGACGGGACAAAAAGTTGTTGTGCAGTGCGTGATAAGTACATATTTGTGTATCATTTGCTTAGTATTTATCACTATTTTTATATGAAATAATCGTATGATGATGGATATATTTATGATGTTTTGCAGGTTACAGGTTATGAGACCTTAAAGCATAAAAGGTGTGAAAAGCCTTGAAAAAAGTCAGTTATTATCAGGGGGGCCAATCCAACCCAAGCTAGATGACTTTTCATCCTAGTCATTGTATGGGGCCCACGATAGACCCTATCGGGGCCTAGATCCAATCTGAGTCGTCCGGCTTCTCAACTCAATGGGTATTGGGAGCTCGACAGACCAATCATGATCTTGATACAATACGATCTGGAATTTTTTGCGGTCCTAATTTCAAATCACTCCATTTAGGAGTTTCACAAACTATTACCGATAGAGAGAATATCAGGGCAGGGGGGAGGGCCGACCGCAAGAGGGAGAGAAGGAGGCTAGGGTTTAGAGGAAAACGGAGAGGAGCCCTTTTTCATATCACATACAAGACAAAAACCAAATGAAGTCCATACAAGCCCTCTTATACTAATGAGGTGCCAATAACAAAACTGAAACCTAAATTAAACTTAATTATAATTGACCGGTACTACCACCTCCTGCGGTTCATCTTCGGTCTGGGCCGCTTGCTGCTTCCTGCAGTTCATCTTCGGTCTGGGCCGCTTGCTGCTTCCTGCAGTTCATCTTCTTCGGACCGAGCCGCGCCCGCCGCAACCGCCTCCTGTGGTTCCCCAATACCAGGCGCTCCCCCATCCCACTCCCGCCTTGTATAGATCCGCCACGGTCGGTCCTCATCGTGCATGTGTGTAACACAAACCCTCAAAGGACTTCCTCTCCATTTCTAGCCATTCCTTAGAGCAAGGAGGGGAAACACCCATTCTTCGTTATCTTCTTTGCATGTTCGTTATGAGCCCTATAAATGGATCAGGTCGTTTACCGTGATACAGATGGATCTAAGTGAGGGGAAGCAAACTTCTCCCCATGCTTTCCTCTATCTGCCAGAATGTTGCTTTCTAGTGGGGATTTTTATTGTAGAACGGGGAGATTTTCCCCCTTTGGGACGGGTGGAGAGAAAGTGGGAATGAGAGAGAGGAATAGACTCTTCTTTTTTCTATTAATAGTTTCTTTCCTTCAACAAGTCATAAGCTACAATTCAAAATAACTACCAATTAGAAATGTTGAAAATAAAAGTTTGCAAAAGATAATCTAATTTAAATTTTGCAAAAATAAAAAAAATTCAAATTTGAAAAACAAAAGTGCTCTATATTTAAAAATTTGACATCTTTGTTGTCGCGCTTGTCATTAGTTGTTGTTGTTGTTGCATTGGTTGTATGTGCGCCCACAAAGAGCGTCGTAACATCACCCCTCTCTTTCAAAACGAGTATGTTTGCAAGCTTGACTAATAATAGCCTTGTCGGAGTGCCTCCCAAGTTTCTTGTGTTGACTCTCTAGTAGGCTGGTTTTCTCATTGTACCAATACCTCCTTAATCATTTCGTCATTTGTGTTTCCCATGTGAAGAGGATACAAATAGGTTTGAGTTGCTGTTTCCCATGTGAAGAGGATACAAATAGGTTTGAGTTGCACTTACCCCTCTGCTATAGGAGGAAGAGGGACCATAATGGCAGGTGGTTCCCTATTGAATGTCACAATGCATGAAAAACATTGTGAATCTTTACGCGCTCTATAAGACGAGGTCTATATGCCACCACCCCAACTTGTGTTGTAACCAAATACGGTCGTAAAATTGTGTTGTCATTTTTCTTGCTGATTTGGTAAGCGATGGAGGTTTGACGATAAACGTGCAAACATAACCACGCCAAATCCCCTTCTTTGGATTCAATTCCTCAGTGGATGTTATTATAATACTGCTTTATGTGGTTCTGGGCTAACAATAAATGATGTCGAGCCATATACAATGCAATGTCACACTATAAGACTCTATGGTTGTGTGTAAGTGATGGAGATCGACGGCATACACGCGTTTATTCCCGCAGGAGACGGTGATCGGCGACCTATTTGGGCGATACGAGCCCGTGGAAGCGCTCGGATGGTCGTCCTGTGTCATTTTGATATATTAGATTATGTATTTTGTGTTGTTTTTGGCACCCGACCGGTCTGAACGTTCTCAGTCGTCCGATCTGGGTGTCGTAGTTTTATTTTTCCCCTTCTCCCTATAAATACTCATGTGTGTGGCAGGATTAGGGATCGCGAGTTGCTTTGTTGCAGCCGACCGGTCATTTCCCTTGATGGACTCCGAGGTCTCTCTCCTTCTGCCGCTCCTGAAGCCCTCCCTACCCCGCAGTAACCATCCCTCCCCTCTCCGCCCCCAGTCAGCCTTCCCTCTTTTCCCCATGCCCCTCCCATCCCGCTTGCAACCCGTAGCCCGCCGCTTGCCCGCTTCCGTCTCCTCCCTTCCGCTAGCCTCCTGCAATCCCTTTCCACCACCAGATCCACAGCTCTACACCCCCGTCCTGCCACCAAACCTTGCCACCGCCTCTCTTAGCCCACCCAGCCAAACCTAACCTCCCCGCAACCCTTCCCCGCCCAAATCCAACCATCTGCAACCTTTTCCCCACTCAATATTTTCAGATCTACCTTCTCCAGCCCTCCCCACAGCCGATTCGTGGCTCCACCAATGTGTCAAGGCCGGAACCAACATCGACTTCCCCATTCCTAATCCCGTCACCACACACGAGCTAATTGAGGTATGGATGTTTTATTTTCTGCGTTGTTTGCTTTGGTAATGAACTATTGCTTTGGAGTTTAATTTCCTCACATGTTTGTAATCCTTATTCATCGTTAACTTGCAGGACGCATTCGGTGCACTTGAACGGAATTGCGCCTCATTTCGTTGGCTAATTATAATGGTTCTTTATATATCTTTGCTTGTTTCCAATTGTTGTTTAAAGCTTTGCTAAATTTTATTACTTGTTCGTTGATCTCGATTTGGACTATTATCTCATGTTTGCACAGGCAATGCATTCAGATCGCATCTGCATTTATTGAAGTTTCTGTCCGCCTCCCACTGCATCATTTGGTATCAAAGCGAGGTCGAGTCACGTTTTATGCTACGTAGTGGTAGGTTGTTTCTATCACCGACGATCGGGCCGCCAGATCGAGTTCGGACATGATGCCCGCGGAGTTTTAGCGCCCAGTCCTCGAGCAATTTGCAAACATTAAGAATGACATCTCTAGGGTCAACACTAAAGTCGACCAATTAGGATCTCTTAGAGGTCCAGTCATAACACCCCGTTATGAGGAGCCTGCGGATGATCCACGGGACGCCCCACCTTTGCTTGATAGACGAGCGATAGAGCTACCACGTCGGGACCCCGCTCCTCGGAGAGGGACTCTTGAGCCCGTGTACGATTATTGTCGTGACCCCACTCCGATGAGTAACCCCCATACTCCTTATGAGCCACGACTGCCACCGGCCCGCAGAGGCTGTGGCCCTGCTGCACGGCGCGAGTACGATCCTGAAGAGTCTTACGATGATTATTTAGCGCCTCGCCGTGAAAACACCCCAGCTGAGGACGACCTTATTTGACTTCTTCGTATTGATGTGCTATCCTTCGACGGTCATCTGGATTTGAAGGCTTTTAGTGACTGGCTCCTGGATATGGATCACTTCTTTGATTGGTACGAGATGAGCGATGAGCGGCGAGTCTGGTTCGCCAAGATGATGTTGTTTGGCCAAACAAATGTGTTTTGGATTAGCATAGAGCGATTGTTAGAGATAGATCGATATTTTCATGTCTCTCGTTGGGCCGAGATGAAGCAGCGGTTGAAGGACAAATACCTTCCCGCATTGTATCGAGATCAGCTCCTCGACCAACTCTATGCACTGCGGCAGGGATCACTTTCTGTTGTCGATTACATGACACGATTCAACGAGTTGGTTGTGAGTAGTGACATCCTGGAGGAGCCTATCGCGATCGCTTCTAGATTTAGAGCTGGACTTAAGGCTAAGATACAGAGAGAGCTCATTCCTCACCGCATAGAGATGATCGAGCAGGTGTTCCAACTCACACTTGAGTATGAGAACTACCTGTGTTTCGCAGGACCGAGGCGTACTACGCATCGATCTGATGCCCCTCCCCGCATTCCATCATGTGCAAATAAAAAAAGAGAAATCAAAAATTGGACAATAACAGAGTTTTTATTTCCAAAAAATCGTATCTATTACAAAGGTATGACCGCCCTTTTATAGAATGGAGGAGAAGAGAGAGATTACAAATAAGCAATGTGGAACTAGATACATTTACGGTGATTTGCGGCTAGACAAAAGCAGACCGCACAGGTCGCGCGATTAGATTAGATGGCTAACCGCCTGACCATAACAACAACCCGCCAGAGGCTAGACAGAGAGAAGCCGCCAGAGGCTAGGAGAGAGAAACGCCAGAGGCTAGGAGGAAGCTAGACCGCCCGGTTACCAAGCCGCTGGAGAGAAGCCGCCAGACCGCCCGACTATCAAGCCGCCAGACCGCCCGATCTACAAACCGCCAGAGACAAGCCGCCAGACCGCCCGGTTTCCATACTGCAATACTCCCATCAAGCTGGAGCATATATATCAATCATGCCCAGCTTGTCGCAAATGTGAAAAAAGGAAGTGGATACAGGCTTAGTGAAGATATATGTCAACTCGTTGTCTGAAGTAACGAACGGAGTGCAAATCTGTTTCAAGATCTCTTCTCTAATGAAATGACAGTCAACTTCGATGTGCTTTGTTCTCTCATGAAATACTGGATTTTTTGAGATATATATAGCGACCTTGTTGTCGCAGAACATATGTAGAGGATGATTGTTGATTTCTCCTAAGTCCATCATGAGAGCCCGTAAGCACTTTAACTCACAAGTGGTTGACGTCATACTCCGATATTCAGCTTCGGCACTAGAACTGGAGACGACCGACTGTTTCTTGCTCTTCCAGCTCACAAGGTTTCCCCCCACAAATGTGCAAAAGCCCGATGTGGACTTACGATCTCCTTTGTCGTCAGCATAGCTAGAATCTCAGTACGCTTCAACCTTTAAATGACCATGCTTCTGAAACAGTAATCTTTTACTTGGCGCCGCTTTAATACATTCCAATATCCTCAGGGCAGACTGTAGATGACACTCTCTAGGAGTTTGTATGAACTGGCTAACCTTGCCTACAACGTAGAAGATGTCGGGTCTGGTTACCGTAAGATAAATGAGTTTGCCGACCAGAAGTCTGTACCTCGTAACATCTGATAGAGGAGGCGAGTCATCTGTCCAGGTTTTATCTTCTCTAGTAGCCTTGGGGCATCGGAGAGGTTTAGCCCCAGTCACCCCTGTCTCTTTTAGAAGATCAAGAGCATACTTACGTTGAGAGAGGACCAAGTAGTTGGGTTTTCGAGAGATTTCTATTCCGAGAAAGTATTTTGAGGAACCCATATCCTTCGTGATCAGGTGTTGACGAAGATGTTTCTTTGTCAAGGCTACCCCAGCTTGGTCATCTCCAGTGAGAAAATACCATCAACGTACACGATAAGAACCAACAGACCCAGGGAGGTTTTGCGAATGAACAATGAGTGATCGGCAGAACTTCTTGTAAAACTCACGGCCGCCACAATACCGCTAAACTTGTCAAACCACCCCTGAGGGCTCTGCTTTAGGTCATAGATGACCTTCTTCAGCCTGCATACTCGTGTCTCCCCCGAAGCAATATACCCAGGAGGGTGCTCCATATAGACATCCTCCTAAAGATCACCATAGAGAAATGCATTTTTGACATCCAGTTGGGAAATAGGTCAATCCCTGTTGACGGCCACAGAGAGGAGTACTCGAATAGTGCTGAGACGAGTAACGCGAGTGAAGGTATCAAAATAATTCACACCATAAGTCTGAGTGAAGCCTTTTACAACAAGGCGTGCCTTGTAGCGATCCACAGTTCCGTCCGGACGGAACTTCACCACAAAGATTCAGCGACAGCCAACAACATCTGTATCCAACGGAGGAGGAACAAGGGTCCATGTACCCCGCTCAGTGAGGGTGGCAATTTCCTCATCCATGACAGCATTCCAGTGAAGAGCAACAAGGGCTTCCTGGTAGGTGCGGAGAGTGGCAGTGACAGTGATCGCCAATGCAAAAGTCCTGCGAGAAGGAGTAAGACGAGCATGGGAAACAACAACAGCAAGCGAGTGCTGGGTACATGTCCGCACCCATTTGCGAAGAGCAATGGGAAGTTCCAGGTCAGCGTGTTCCTCAGTATCCGGTGCATCTGCGGGGGAGAGAGCTGGCCCGGGAGTAGAGAGAGACGGCTGCGAAGAAGAGGAAGATAGCGGAGGCGGAGAGAGAGGAGGAGGAGACTGTGGACACGGCGGCGGAGGAGAAATCTCGGTAGGTGTAGATGGGACGAAGGGGACGGTAGGAGAAGCAGGAACATCAGGAAGAGAAGAGGAGTCACGAGAGAAATATGACACATTTTTGAAGAAGATTACGTCAATGAAGACGAACTGCTTGCGAAGAACAGGGTCAAAACAACAATAACATTTCTGAGTGTTAGAGTAATCCAGAAAGACACATTTGGTGACACGTGGGGAGAGTTTGTCACAGGTGGCGGAGGGAGCTTGCACAAAAGCCGTGCACCCAAAGATACGCAGAGGGAGAGGAAACACATCCTTGCCCGGATAGAGAATGAAGAATGGGGTTTGACCGTGAAGAACCGTGGAGGGAATGCGATTGATGAGATAACATGATATGAGAACGACATTGCCCCAATAGGAGTGAGGAACCCGCATTTGTGTCATCAGAGTGCGAGCGACATCAAGGAGTTGACGGTTTTTGCCGCCACTCTATTTTGCTGTAAGGTATAGACAAAGCTAGTTTGATTAATAATCTCATTTTGCATACAGAAGGAAGAAAAATTATGACAAATATTTTTTGGCATTATCAGAGCGAAAGATTTTAATAAAAACATCAAACTGAGTCTTAATCATAAAGTAAAAATATGTCTTGACAGAGAATAATTATGAGCAATCTTTTAAGAGATACACACACGTACAGCGAGAGAAATCATCAATAAAAATTACAAAATATGAACTACCCCGACCTATGATGAGGGTATATCAGAGTGAACGAGGTCAAACGGATGGGAAGAGACACGACCTTGCTTCGGCGGGAAGGAGGAGCTGTGATGCTTGCCAAGCTGACAAGCATCACAGTTGAGAGGAGGACTGTGCTGAGGTAGGTGGGACAGAAGCTGACGAAGAAGCCGTGAAGGAGGATGAGCAAGACGAAGATGTCATTGTAGAAGATCCGTAGAAGAAGAAGAAAAAACAGACAGAGCAGATACATTGTCGAGAAAGTAGAGGCCGTCGCTCTCATTCCCAGTAGCAATCGTCCTTTGGGAGCTCGGATCCTGAAAAGAACAAAAAGTAAGGGTGAATGTGACAGAGCAGTTTAGTTGCTTGCAAAGAGAAGTAAGAGATAACAAATTGCATGGAAACTGGGGCACGTAGAGGGTGTCCGTCAGGCGAAGAGACGAAGTGACTTGAACCACTCCTGTCTCATTGATCGGTGAGGGAGAGCCGTCCGCAATGAAGATCGGGGGCAACCAATCATGTTTTTCTAGAAGAGAAAAACACTGAGGATTGTCGGTCATAAGATTAGTAGCACCAGAGTCAATCAGCCATTTACCTTGAGTCACCACATGGGCACTACCTGAAGACGTGACCATCGAGGCGGACTGCTTCGAAGAGGAGGTGGAAGTGTCACTAGATGGGCGAAGATGCGGATGCTTCATCCAGCAACGTTCAACTGTATGGCCGGTGCGGCCATAGTGAGAGCAGAGAAAGCGGGAAGGTCCACGTCCGTCCGATTGATGGCTGCGGCCACTAGAGCCACCCCGCTGAGTATGACGAGCATAGGTGTCGGGGAGCGATGAGGAGGATAGCAGCGGACGCTGAAGCAGAGAGGTAACAGCAGCGATGCGGGCAGCAGTGACATCCAAGGTGGGAGAATCCGCCTCGCCAAGGATCTGTTGACGGATCATGTCATAGGACTCCGGAAGACGTAGAAGATAACACACAACCAGAAGCTCCTTGAAGTGCTTGTGCTGCTCGGCCAGATCCATAGAGAATGAACAGTTCTGAAGAATTTCGACTCCAAGAGCCTGAACTTGTTGATAGGCATCAGAAGGAGACATGGAGGGACGGGCAAAGAGGTCCGCATAGAGAGTATAAATGCGAGACGTCTGAGCCCCCTTGGAGTAAAGAGCGGCAAGATGAAGCCAAGACACCTTCACCGTTTCATCATGGCGAATAACGGGAAGACACTCATCAAAAAGGTTGATAGCCAGCTAAGTGCGAACAAGAGCGTCGCTAGCATCCCTGTCATCGAAGAGATCGGATTCGGGAGGAGGAGGGTCATCGGTGAGATGATGACGTTTGCTTTGTGAGCGAAGTATAAAGGTGAAGGAAACACTCCAGTCTGGGTAGTTAGAACCGACAAGTTTGGAAACGGTCCCAAGATTCTCCGAAGGAGTGGGAAGAGGAGGGTGGGCCACGGGAGGAGTAGTAGTAGAGGAATCAGAGAGGGCCATGAAGAAAAGGAGAGCGGACAGAAAAGAAGCCGCCCGAACAGGTAAGGAGGGCGCACAAACAGACAAATAGAGGTCGCGCGAACAGGCAAAGAGGCCGCACGAATAGAGAAAGAGAGGTCGCGCGAACAGGCAAAGAGACCGCGCGAACAGGCAATCAGGTCGCGGGGAGATGGGGAGGTCGCGAAAACAGGCGCGAGCAGAGAACAGAGAAAGGCAAACCGCGCGAACAGGTAGCGCGGACAGAGAGGGCGCGCAGGCAAAGATAAATCGAGCGGACAGACAATGCTCGCAGAAGAAAAGGAAGCCGCGCGAACAGGCCGCAAGAAGAAATGGCAAACTTCGCGTACAGAAGAAGCTCATAGAAACAGGGGGAAAAGATCGAGTCCTCTTATAGCATGTGCGAATAAAAAAAGAGAAATAAAAAATTGGACAATAACAGAGTTTTTATTTCCAAAAAATCGTATCTATTACAAAGGTATGATCTCTCTTTTATAGAATGGAGAAGAGAGATATTATAAAAAAGCAATGTGAGACTAAATACATTTACGGTGATTAGCGGCTAGACAAAACTAGACCGCACAGGTCGCACTGTTAGATTAGAAGGCTAACCGCCCGACCATAACAACAAGCCGCTAGAGGCTAGACATAGAGAATCCGCCAGAGGGTAGGAGAGAGAAACTGCCAGAGGCCAGTAGGAAGCTAGACCGCCCGACTATCAAGCCTCCAGAGATAAGCCGCAGACCGCCCGGTCTACAAACCGCCAGAGACAAGCCGTCAGAACTCCCGGTTTTCATACTGCAACACATCGGATGCTAAGGGCAAAGCTATTTTCCTGGGAGCCCCTAGACTTGGGCCCGGCCAGTGTTATCGATGCTCGGGAAGATGACATTTTTTCGCTCAGTGTCCTAAGAGGAACCTGCTGATTGGGGACGGGGGCAAGGAAAGTACTGAGTTAGACGACGCGGTTGTGGAGGAGATTACCACTGAGGTTGGGGACGGTTGGGAGAGTGATGCTGAGAGATCTTTAGAGTTGGGAGTCATCTGCCGCCACCTTCACACCCCCCGTGTCGAGGAGGATTGGCGCCACACATCAATATTTTACACGTATTTCCATAGTGCGGACAACCCCTGCAATCTCTCTATCGATAGTTGCGGCTGTGTGAATATCGTGGCGAAGAGAGGTTTAGAGAGGATGCAGCTGGCTGTCGAGCCTCATCCGCATCCTTATCATGTCATCTGGGTGAACAAGTCGGCCATTCAGGTACCCAGAGGTGTCTTATGTCGATCCTCCTAACATTCGTAGAGGGCAGGGTTTGGTGCGACGTCATCCCGATGGACGTTGCACATGTTATTATGGGTTGTCCCTGGTTGTACGATCATGATGCCACGTGTTATGGCTGTTCCAGCATGTGTCTTCTTTGATAATTAACGGAAGATCACCTTCACCCCGACCCAGCCCAGAGATTCCCCCAAGGGCCAGGTCGAGCCATCTATTAGTGTCGGGTCAGCAAACCCTCTGCACATCCTGAGGAAGGGTGATTTTTTGCCCGAGAGCTTAGATTTGGAAGTTATGTTTGTGGTGGTCGCCACCATGGCCTCCGACGCCGCCATAGACTTGGAGAGTGTGGACCCAGACATTTGACGTCTGCTGGTCGAGTATACTGACATTATGCCAGAGGAGCTCCCTGATGAGCTTCCTCCCTTGAGGGATATCCAACATGCCATCGATTTAGTCTCAGGGGCATCTTTGCCCAACCTCCCCCACTATCGATTGAACCCGACGGAGCATGTCGAGCTGAAGTGGCAGATCAACAATCTTCTTCGAAAGAACTTTATTCTGAAGAGCTTGAGCCCGTGTGTCGTCTCTGCCCTTCTTACCCCGAAGAAGGATGAGAGTTGGTGCATGTGTATCGATAGTCATGCCATCAATAAAATCATGGTGAAGTATCGTTTTCACCTTTCCCGTTTCGACGACCTCCTCGATGCGATTGTTTGTAACACCCCTTTTCAGTATTACAGAAATCAGCCGTCCGGTCGGGTCAGCGATATAAAGAAAACTAGAAAACAGTATTAAAACTAGAAGCAGCAGGTAAATAAAAGTCTATACTAAGCAGATTTAAGACTTACAGCGGAAGTAAAAAAAATAAACTAAGGGTAACCACATACCTGATATCTGGATTCACAGAGCCACTAAACAAGAATGAAATTGTAATAACTGAAAATCTGGTAATAATAATAGTCTGATACAGGTTATATAAAAATATTAACCGGGTACATTGTCCACATCTACAAGTACATGCTGAAAAAGAGTAAACTGAATAGGAAAGTACTACAAACTGACACCACCATAACGCTCATCCTAGACGTAGTTTCCCACCTGGATCACCTGAAAAACATTGCCCACGAAGGGTCAGAGTAAAGAAAAACAATTCACCTTAGTGACACTAAAACAGATTTACATATGAATGCATGCATGTCTTTTAAAACTAGTCTCGTGCACTGAAAACATTTTATGCTATATGTTATGCATGTTTTTCCTATACTTCCTGGGTGAACACACTATAGTT